>MU182485.1:247881-261298 GCA_016904865.1 Pissodes strobi | reverse complement strand
CCGAAATGACAACTAGTTGTCAAACTAACAAGTTTGACATTTTGACAGTTTCCGTTTCCGTTTCATTATTGACCTAGGTTTTTTTTAATATTATTATTTACCTAGGGTGAGAAATGTTACTTCTCATTTGAGGAATGGAGTAAATAATGGTGATTTATCATGTTAGTAGTAAAAAAAAATAATTATTGTTGACAGTGTCCACTGACAGCTTGATGTTACATTATATTCACCGACACCGGTCTAAGCAAGGCCACCTACGACCGTGGTCTAAGCCGCCTTGCGAACCCATTTATCTTTAATAATAATTGGATATTATTACTATTAAAAAGAGATGTTTTTGCATTAATTTGTCGATATTTGAAGAAAAAACAGCATATTTTATTTGGAGGAAAAGTTACTTTTCATGGCTTGCTCTCTATTACCAGCCTCACTCCGTTCGGCTGTTAAACACGAGCGCGCCATGAAAAGTATTAATTTTCCTCCATATAAAATAATATACTATTTCTTTGTTTCTTACTTGCATTTGGAAAATAATTGTACGATTTGCGTCCCGAAATGCTTGGTCGACTACTTCAGTGGTGGTTGACATTGTGCTGATATTTCGATTCTCGATGGACGCATTCTAAATTCAAATTCGCTAATGCCTTATTCTGGTAGCAAGTACCAATCTTCAGCTCAAAACGCGTACGCTAACTCTGCATATACTCTAAGCACCTATATATCTTCCAGTCAAAATCCTAACTTTCGTGGCTCCCGTTACCAATCTCCGAAAGTCAATTCTCTGGAAGTAAGTTGCTCGTGAAGTACGTATGTTCAGGCAATGCTAGGATTCTCTGAACGTTTTGTCAAATATCTTAAAGGGTGTTGAGACGGTTAGAAATGTTTTTTCTTTGTTTCTTACTTGCATTTGGAAAATGTTAGATAACAGGTTGGTCGACTACTTCAGTGGGGGTTTACATCGTGCAGATATTTCGATTCTCGATGGATGTACTCTAAATCCAACTTCGCTAATGCCTTATTCTGGTAGCAAGTACCAATCTTCTGCTCAAAATGCGTATGCTAACTCTGCATACACCCCCCCTGACAAAATCCTTCTTGGCCGGTTACCAATCTCCGAAAGCCAATCAGCAAAGCTCGGGTTACCATCCTGAATTTAACCCAGCTCCAATCGGGTAAAGCCACAGCTCTAGTAAAGCTGGATACGATCTTGGAAGTACAAATGGATATTCTAGAGCAGCTATTGGGTACAAGAATCATTATGGAGAAAAACCATTTTTTCAGTCTGCGATTGCCCCTGGAGGAAGTCATCAAGGTAAGTTGATACTTTAAAAGATATTGCTGCACCTGACCAAAAAGACAGCCAGGCTTTCCAATAATCCCAAGTAAATTTTAATAGTTGCAAACGATGTTTTAAAATTGTGTTTTCTTCTTATCAATATATAACTATGGCGCAAAGAGTTATTCTGGACCAACCTGAACCAACCAGCTCTGACCAATACAAGCTGGGAATGATGTCTGACCTTACTCAACAGGTCCCGAATTTGGAAAGCATCATAACAGAATTGACTAGACGAGACTGTTCGAAAAACGCAGATGATAAAATGGCTATTGCGGGCTTAAAGGGTAAAACCATGCGCATATAATTATGAGAACAAACTACTATATAATTACTTAATATATTCAGGTTTGGTGAACAGTCTCAATCAACCTTCTTAAATTCGTGTATTTTTTAAAATATTTAAATTCGAAAACGTCCATGAGTGGAGTTTTCGAATTTAGCACGTTTTTAGGTAAAGCTTGGAGGCACCCGGCATTAAATTGTAGTGGCCCGATTTTCCGTTCGGGGACTTTTTGATTTTCAGTTTGAAAAAATTATTTTAATCGTACGTGAGAGCCATAGCTATTTTCATATTTCGTAATCCTCGATAGCTCTGCTATAAAAAAGTTTTATAACAATTTTCCATTCAAGATCGGGAAACATGAAAAAATCGATGCGTAATATGAAACTTTAAAGTCTTTAAAAAACTACGGATTTTTCCACACTTAGCTTTGTTTTTATGTATTATGGGAAATTTGAAGAAACGCGTTTTTAATACTTTGACATGACACATGACGTTTAGGCTAAAATATGTGGATTTATATATTTAATTGCATAAAATATGTTTATTTAAAAATAATTTGAAGCTGGAAAAAATAGTCAGGATCGGAAAATTGCGACACGTTTTTCTTCTTGAAGTCAAAAGTAAAGATATTTAATTAAAAGAAAACGTAGCCCCGGAGAGTAGTATTGCAAATGCCCGGCCCCGGTTGTGGGGTCGTTAGAGCACCACCAGTTCTGTCCAACTAAACCGAAAAAGCTCCGCTGGTGTTGTGCAGGGTGGCTAGGCCCACGTAGCAAATCAACTAACTCAACCTTAACTTAACAAGAAAATACAATCTAAAATTTAAGGAACAATATATTTGCTACTACTAAGTTATTTTTTTTTGAAAACACAGCAACAATTTATCTGGAGAAAAATGGCAAGTTAAGGACAAAAGAATGTCAAATGACTATTAAATTTAACTAATAATTGGTACAATATGGTTATTGTACGGAGACCATTTCTGTTGTTAATACTTGGTACTGTATGCCTCACAACTAATTGCACTAAACACTACAAGCCGAAGTGATAATTTTGATGTTAACTAAGCTAATTACATCTAGGTATGCGTGCGCTAATAGCTGCACTGATTTTAAATGTAGCAATAATAATATGTAGCAATGAACGGCCACAATAATTAAATCAAATGACTCGATAAATTAATAAAAGGGATAAAATTAGAATAAAACTATTGAAAGCTTGGCTGTTAATGCTTGACAGCCAGAAAGTTCAGAGCGGTTATATTACTCGATAATGAATGAAAAGAATAAAATTATTGAAACTATTTTAAATCCGTTTAATGCTTGAATTATATTGAAAAGAGGGAAATTAAGAACGATTACGTCAAGCGGTCAGAAAATAAATGAATAATGAAACTTGGCTCTTTTAAGGAACCAACTATAGTGCCAAATTCATTATAATTAATTATAAAAATAAAAAAACAAGAGATAATAATTAAGACAAATGCTTCAATACAATACCACTTAGACCCGGTCGAACTCTAGCGCCGGGCACCTGTTGGTACCGCTAGGGCACTGGCCCTGAGGACGAAACTAGTAGAGGACTCTCCCATTCAATTGGCTCTAGTATAGCCTGGGGCTAGAAGTAGCCCGGCAATTGAACTGTGGCCCGCTAATTAACATTGTGGCCCTGTAATTGGACTGTGGTCCGCTAATTGAGGTAGTAGCGTGGCATTCGAAAGTTGTAGGCCTGGTAGAAAAAACTGCTTCTAGCCTGCTAGTAAAACCCTGAAATAACCCGATACGCATTAGACAACGCCCCCTACTTTAATAAAAAAAAAACTATAGCCCCCCCTTGCATAAACATATTTTTTTAATAAAACAAACTCCCCCAAAAATTATCAATGAATTTTCAATGACCATCAGCAAATAAAAGAGGTACTGAGGTACAGACAACTTGAATATAACAATGTTAGGTATGAGTCACCCCTAAAAGAAAATATAAACCCATATGATCAAACTCATGTTACATTAAATTAAAAAATTCTGATTTGATAAAATGGAGTAGATAGGATAACGAATCGGACGCAAAGCAAATGGTGGACGAGCCACAAAAAAGGTTAACACAGATAAAGCAATTAAATCGTAAATGTAGACAAAAAAAACAGTAGCAATAATTACCTCGTTAGTGTGTGAGGGTATGGGAGATTCGACGGTCTCGGTCTTACTCGGCGAACTTGAAAGCACATTTCAAGAGAAAATGCTTACTTAGTACAGTAGTATTTAGATCCCGAAAAATCGGTCGTGTCAAAACACAAAGAGATACCACAATATATCCCCAAAGAATGGGTGGAATTAAATCACAATATTAAAGGTTGAATCTCTAAGACTGCACTTACGGCAAACCTTCTTCTCGCCTTGAAAGGTACTTTTAGAAGAACTCTCGATTCGTTTCCGTCAATTGCTTTTCTCCTTCTACGAGATTAAAAAAACTACGTCAGAACAGCAAGAAATAGTAATGGGCTGAAACATGCCAAGTGATTTCGATACAAGGAATAATTCTAAGATAATAAACGACTTAGTTCTCGTTTATTATGATAGTAGCCACAATTAATGAGCCAAAATTAAATATTTCAAGAAATGCTAAGAAATATTCCGGCGAAAATGATAAACCTCTAAAAATCTAAATCGATAGCAACAATTACGGGAAAATAGGCCATTCCTATTACTCGGAACGAACAACCGAATATTACAAAAACTGCAGCCTGCCGTGTGAAGAGATAAATTTATAAAGCAGAGGTCCCAAAACGACCTAACGATCTCAGAAATGATCCGCCGGCGATTGTAGTCCGGCAACCAAGGGGTTCCAAAAAGTTATGAAGTATTCAAATCGACAATAAAATATGAATCGACGAGTCTAATGCAGCGTAAAGGTGGGTTTTATTAACAGAATTCTTACAAATATAAATCAGTTCGCTGGCCGTTCTACGGTAATGTAATATAAATCAAGCCAAGCGATCCTAATAACAATGTGCTTCGCTTATCAACTAAAATAAACATAGTCACAAAGTGTTATAAATGCTAATACAAATATATCGTTAATCCATACTTAGAATAGAGTTAATTTACATTAAGAAAGGCGGCAATTTCAAGCGTATTGTCAGCAAATCAAATCAATAAATTTAGAATTAGTAAACCGATGAGTACAAAATACAGCATCATTGTTTCCTAAATGCGGCTTATAAATGAAATTCCAAAAATAGTTGACACTGGCAAAATCGGACTGTTACAAAATGCTGACATTTTTGGTGATTAAGAGCAGTTTTTATCGATTTAGTGGCAGATTTCAAGGCCAAAACTTCACTTTCAGTATCTCGATGCGAATAGACTTTGTGGTAAGTAAGTAAATTTATTTGCCTGATGTCTCATTTAAAACGGTTTGAGGCTGAAAAAATGGGTCGGGAGCAAAGCTTGTGGATATTTTTCAAGCGAAAAGTAGCGGTTTCCGCCAATTTTATACGAGACTTAGAGAAAAAATGTTACTTTAAACATTGGAAATTATATTATATTTATTTATATATTTGTTCATATTGCAATTATTCGGATTATACCTCCCTTTTTTGTATTTTACACAAATTATGTCGCTATTAAGTATTAATTGTTAATTTTTGTTTGCATATAAACTAGGGCTTGATAGGTAAATACTATTTCTTATAGAGTTTTTGATGATCTTTGAAGTTTTTCACCTCTGTCGTGTTGATTTAAGCACACCCATTTTTTCATATTTATTTTTTGTCTTCATCAATACTCATTTTTTATTGTCACGTCTGACTATATCTACGCCTTCCTCTGATTTAGTTCCAGCTTATTAACACACAAGTTAGGTAAATTGTGTGCTAAACCTTCACCTGTGCGACGTAGCGGACGTTCCACAGCAAATCGTGCGAACCTAAAACAAACGAAAAGCTTCCGACAGGATGACATTTGTACCAACAGCCGTCTTGAAACTTGGAGCGAGCTGATAATTTCGCGAAATTAATTAACTTAGCGCACGCAAGTCCTCCAAACTGCCGACTTTTGAAGTTTATCGGGGCTCTATTAAAACCAGTTTGCGCTTTATAGCATTATAATTTCGGTTTGTTAGCTGTGGCGGAATTCTCACAACGAAATTGTTGCGCTCAGAAGAACCAAAGTGGCGTATCATTATACGCATAGCGTCACGATTTTACAATTCACAAATTGTACTTTTAAATTATTATTTTTCATATTGATTTCTTACTGAAGTGAAAATTCTTTAGTCGTGCCTGGAGAATAAGCTGGTGAACGTGTTACACGAACGAACGTGAGACCCAAACGCGTTCGCGTAGGTGAGGCGAACGGAAGTAGAGAGCGTTAAGTATGATATCTGACCAAGTGCTAGAAAGAGATCGGGTTTGATGCAGCAGCCATACCCTAGAGGGCGTAGAGCTGAACAGAAATAGAATATTACTGCTATCCCCCATAGTGTAGAGCTGAACAGAATCGAGAATAATACCGCTATGGCGGCATATTATTTGTAACATAAATATTCACCTATGTGCGGATTTGCAGAGGAAGTTTCACTTATGGTGTGTGGTCCACAAATACACTCATTAATTTTTTTTATATGTTATAAATTATCTCTCATTCAGTTAGTAAATATCTAATAAATAATTTGGTAAAGTAAGAAGTAGAAACAACATTATTATTGGCAATGGATAAACTAATTATACATAGCGATACGAATCAAGATTATTCCAAAAGTTTTTTTTTTCTAGAGATTTACAGAAAGTGAAAGTAGTCAGTCTTTAACTTCCATTTATTCCTGCTAGAGCCTATATATTTTAGCATAAAAGTCGTATGACTTTCAGTTCGGAAAATTATATATTCCGAAGATTACAACTTAATGTCTTTCATTACTTGGGCATAATTCTCTATAGACACGTAAATGTTAGCATTTAAGCTGACACAAGTTATTAGGCTATAAATGGAGAAGATTATAAATACATATTTAGATGATTCCGTCCTGTCACGACCAGTTTTCGTCAGCCGTGAAATATCGACAATGTCTTCGAATTAATTTTGTTAATGAAATGGCCTGCGACGTTTCAAAGAAACGTTTCGTGCATCAAAAGCGAATACATTTAATATTAATTTACTAAAGTTACAATATTTCAATTATTAAACAGCAAATCCTGCAAAACTACCGAACGATAGGATGATATCTATTTTAACTGAGCAAATTAAAAAATATATTGATTTTAATCTGAATCAACTTCGTCAGAAATAATCAAATTGGAAGTGGCAAAAGCTTGGACTTTGAAGATCATGTCTTATATATGTAATATTATTGCTGAAACATGGGAGCTCGCCAATGTTGTATTACTAGTTGTAAAAATACCCGAAGAAAAATTATTACATAATATTTTCTTACGAAGTAAATCGTAGTTTGTGAATTTTACAAGTTCACACATGCCCTCCCCCCAATAACGTTGGACCCCAAAATTTGCCGAGACCCCTATGTTTTAAAAAGAGAGACCTCAAGTCTTTAAATTACCCTACTAGAACTGTACAATGCGTAATATCATCAGTTGTTTGTTGAAAACAGGAAGCAACTCGTGAGGTCGGCTGCTGGAGTGTCGGGAATTTCTGATATTAAACACGTGGTGCCCCAGGGATCGGTGCTCGGACCGATTTTCTGCTCTACATAAACGACCTGGCTTCAATCGATATCAGAGGAAGTTTCAGCATATTTGCCGACGACACTACTATCTTATGGTCTCATAAACAGCAATATGTATTGATGGACATGGTCTCCGAAGATCTTGGAAGGGTTAGAGAGTGGTGTGACTCAAATCTGCTGTGTCTTAACATAAACAAGACTAGTGTCCTTACTTTTAATGTAATGGTCTATCTCTGGATGGTATTGAGCTGGTAAGAAGGCAGGTAAACAGATTTCTCGGCATTCTGATTGACGACAATTTGAGGTTTCAAGGTCATATCGAGGCCCTGAACAGCAAACTAGCTAGAGGATGTTAGGCCGTCTGGATTGCGTCTAATGAGTTGGGCCCTGCAATGACTAAAACAGTCTATTTTTCTCTGGTTGAGAGTCACTTAAGGTATGGCATTGCCTTCTAGGGTTTTTGTAACCGGATGTTGCTTAACTCGGCGTTCATTTTACAGAAGAGGGCAGTACGCTATATTTTCGGGGTGAAGCCGCAAGTGTCCTGTAAGTCCTTGTTCAGGAAGCACGGAATTTTAACACTTCCTTGCATTTTTATTTTGGAAACCGTGTCTTTGGTAAATAAAAGAAAGGTAATTCATGCTACAACTAATTCTAACAATTATAATACTCGGCAAACGAACAATCTCCCTTTACAGATTCCGAAGAGCGCACTAACCAAGAACTCCCTTACCTATGAAAGCCTAAAAATTTACAACCACTTGTCCGTTGACGTGAAGCAACGTCAAACACAGATAAGTTTTAAAAGATCTGTATCTTTATTATTAAGACATAAAGCATATTATAGCTTGCAGGAATTTTACAATGACGACTGGTCTTAACCTTATCGGTTTTATTGGGGTGCGATTAATGGTATGTTATAGGATTTTAAATTGTAGTAAACGTTTTTTTTTTGTTTTTCATTTTGATGTATGACCCAGATTATTTGTTTGTTGAATTTTATTTATTTTTTTTTCTTGTCCCCTATTTTTATTTTATCATTGTTCGTTCCTCTTAGTATACCTTTGATAGTGAAATTTTTTATATTTAGTTTGTAAGCTACTTTGATATACGCTTTTTTACATTTTAGTTTTTAAGTTGGCTTTGTTAATAAGAACTTGTTCTTTTGTAACAATAAAGCGTGTTTGATTTATAAAGACGGTCCCGTTTATGCAAATAATATTGACTTAATATCAGTTTATTTGACCTAGTTATATTTACAATTGACCTATAAAAAATTTGCTGACTTGATTTATAGGAATGAAATGTATTTTTTATGGTAGTGGCACACATACTAAAGGGAGATCCTATGGCGTTCGACGAGTGGTATGTCTGCGAAGATGTTGATTGACACGGTTCTTGAATAGTTTTAGGTTGTAATCAGGGGGAAAACAGACGTCCTGGGAGTGAGTTCCACAGTGATGCAGTGCGCCAGACAAAGGAGTTCTTGTAAAGCGATACTCTAGGTGTTTCCAGTTGTATGACGAACTGGTGCGTTATTGCCGTCTGGCAAGGGGCGGGATGAGGCGGGCCAAATCCTGGGAACATCTGCCGTGAAAGTATCTGTAAAACAGGGATATCTCGGCCACATAATATCTGCAGTGTTCCAGACTATCCAGATTCCGGGTCAACTCCGGGTCGCTGACAAGACGCACTCTTCTGAATGGAATCCAGCAGCTTTAGGGTGTGCTTTGGTGCGGCTCCCCAGACATGTGATCAATATTCTAAGCACGATCTTATTTGCGCCTTGTAGAGCAAGAGCAACTGCTGCGGTGTATACAGTTTTTTGTTGCGAAATAACGCACCAAGCTTCTGGGAGGATGATTTTGCGATGTTTGCAACGTGGTGATGCCAGGAAATATTGCTGTTGACCGAGACACCCAGCAGTCCGATTGACCAGGATGAAGGAATGGTCGATCCTGTCATAATGACGTCAGGGCCCGCCGTATTGGCCCTCTTGGTAAACGTGGCTGCTTGGGTCTTTGCTGCATTGAACTGGACCAAGTTTCTGTCGCCCCAAGTTTGAACTTTTCCAGGTTTTGATTAATTGCACCGCTCTTGTCTGCGGTGATAAATCTCAGTCGGTGGTAAAGGTTTTTCTGATCTAAATTGGGAGACAAGGGTACTGTCATCTGCAAAACTGTAAACAGGATTATTCGTTTCGGTCAGCAGGTCATTGATATAGATGAGGAAGAGAGTTGGTGAAAGTATTGCGCCCTGAGGCACGCCCGCATGTCCATCAACTGCAGCCTGCAGAGACCGGTTCTTAAGGAAACTGGCAAGCCAGCTTCAGAGAGAGGACCGTAGTTTGTTGAGCAGTCCGTCATGCCAAACTTTGTCGAATGCCTTCGAAATATTCAACATCCAACGCAATCGCTTGAGACTCTCCGTAGTTCTCAATTGCCCTACTCCATATACGAGTGACATAGGCCAATATATCTCCTGCCGATCTCTCTTTGCGAAAGCCGTATTGATTCTCGCTGATTATTCTGTTGTTCTTGAGGTACTTGAGTAGTTGCTGATTGGCTACACGACTTTGGAGATTATTGAAAGCAAGGCAATTGGGCGATAGTTTGAGGGTGTGGTTTTCTTGCCTTTTTTGGAATAGGTTGCGCTCGAGCGACTTTCCAAGAACATGGTTAAATCCCTTTTCTGTAAGACAGAGAAAAAAACCTGGAAAAAACGGGTGTTAGTTCGATGGCGCAGTTCTTTAACACGATGACAGGTATTCTGTCCGGTCCTGATGCCTTCTGCGTAGCTAGTTCTTTAAGGATTTTACGAATATCACGGTGATGAAACTTGACTTCTGGCATGGTAGTGTTCGTGTTCGATATGGTGTGGAGAGCCTTGCCTTGGAGGACGTCCAAGGTAGGGTGCGATGAAAATACTTTGGCGAGCATGTTTGCTTTTTCCTTGGCTGTATGGTAGCCATGATGTCACGTTCGTCTGTCAAGGATGGGAGAGACGTTTTTGTAACGTTATTACTTACTGCCTTTGCTACTGAGCAGAAATTCCTGGAGCTACTGGGGCATTGCAAAAATTCATTCCTGATCCTTTGATCACAGTTAGATAAGAATTGTGCTGTATTTTATTTATGGTTAGTTTTTGCTATGTAATTTAGGTAGGTATTTGAACGATTTTAACGGCAGATTAGTTTAGTGTAATTTCACTCGGAGTTTACACTACGCTTTAACTATTTAACAGATCCTACTTTGAAAATATCGTTTTTAGAACTTTGACAAATTTATCGTAGATTCGACTTTACTATTTAGGTGGGCACTAATCTTTGATCTGTATAGATCAGTGGTACTAATCCAAGCCCACGCACATGTATGCTGCAAAAATTGGGTTTTAGCTAGGAGCATACTGCGATCGGTGTAATTTATTTGGCGCTGTTGCCGAACAATTGATGATGTTCAGGCGGTTAAAGCAATGGCGTAACAACTGAATAGCAAAATTCGGATAACTTAAATTAATTGAAAAGTGTAATACGTCCTAAACAGATAATTATTTTGATGTGTTGTCGTAGCACATCAGTGGGGATAGCGGTTTTTCATAAACTTCTTCACTTTTGGTCTACTAATAATGAATTATTTATTTATTTATTTATTTATTTTTTCATTTATTTATTGACGGGCCAAGCCCATTATAAAAGATTTTGATAATTAACAAATACCTATAGCAAGTTCAAAATTAAAGCCTAGGTTGACATAACAAAAACAATATGTAAAATCAAAATAAGATAAAAATGACAATAGGCCTAAGCAAATTCCACATATCACGGCACTTTCTAAAACTGGAACACTTCTATAGAAAGGCCAGTGACAGTTCTCGCAAATATGGCCCAAAGAAATCAAGCTCACTCAGCTGATTGCACAATCTGAGAGTACGAGGAATAAAAGATTGATATCTATAATTGGTTCTGTGAAATTGCTGGTGGAATGTTGCGAGAGGGGACATGTGAACCAATTTGGGATGTTAAGTATGGACAGTTGATGGTTCAGTTTATGATTTTGTGAATAGTTTTTAGGTATCTTCGCTTTCTTCTGCAGGAAAGGGATGACAGGTTTAGAGCAGCGCAGAGGCAAAGCATGATGAAATTCCTGGGTATTGAAGAGTTTGTAGTTCAAGTATCTAAATAGTTTGCGCTGTACACTTTCAAGTCTGTGTATATGACAGGTGTAGTTTGGACTTCATGCTGATGCAGCATACTCAAGATGAGTACGGACGTAGGAAAAATATAATGTTTTCATGGAACTAATATTCTTGAAGTCTCCTGTACTGCGTTTCACTAATCCCAGCATTTGAAGCGCTTTATTGATTGTAAAGTCGATATAATCAGCAAAATTTAGCCAAGGATTTAACAAGACCTCTAAATCCTTGATCTGCTCCACACAGTCCAAGGGAGAGCCACTGATATCGTAAATGTAGTTGTTAAAGGTTTTTGATTTATGGAATTTGATTACTTTACATTTTAACACATCCATGCCATTAGTCTGGCACCAACAGTTAGTATGTCAACATCATCCTGGAGTGCGAGGCAGTCATTTTTGGTGGCTATTTTTAAAAACAATTTAAGATCATCTGCAAATAGAAGAAAAAGGCAGTGTCTGAAGGAAGATGCAATGCCGTTGATGAAAATGTTAAAAAGTAACATTACCATCTGGATCCTATCTGCGAGGTAGATCTCTATCCAGAGGAGTAGGAAGCCAGAAATGTCCAGTGTCTTCAATTTTCTGATCAACACCGCATGATAAACTGTGTTAAATGCTTTGAAGATGTCTGTGTATATTGAGTCAACCTCTTCACCTTTCTCCAAAACATTTGTCAGTATGTCCATGTAGGTAAGACATTAGTTTCTGTAGAAGAATTCTTCTTAAAGCCAAACTGCTCGGGCACTATTTCTGCGCCCAGTAAAGACGCAACAAACTTTGTGACTATGTTCTCGAACACTTTAGGAATTACGTTAAGAATACAAATAGGACGATAATTGGCCACATTTGTTGAAACTCTCGATTTATGAATAGGTACTACGTAGCTGGTCTTTCAGAAGTCAGGAAAGATGCCCGATTGAAGTGAGCTGTTGAATATAGTATGCAGTATCAAGCAGCATTTTCTTAAGAAAAGAGGATGGCCTTTATCAGGACCAGGCCCTCTATGTGGGTCTACGTTTCCTAATTCGGTATAAATATCTGAGATTGGAATAGTGAAATTGTTTAAATTGTGAGGATTGGTGGGGAGGGTCAAAAGATTGGTTAGTGTACACTGAGCCAAAGTATTCAGCAAAAAGTTCAGCAGCTTGGGGTCCCATAGTGGCTGATTTCTCATTCAAGTTAAAACTAGAGGGTGGTTTACTAGATTTTTGTAAAGAGTTTGTGTAGGACCTTTAGGGCTATGTTGCAGGACTGCTTTGCTGCTTTTTATATAGTTTTGCAAGATTATTCGAGAGATATTTTTATACTGAGAACGTAAATTGGAGAAGCTTTGATAAACAAGAGGAAGCCTGTTTTGCTTGTATTTTTGATGGGCGATTTTTTCTGTATGGTAATTCATTTTAGGTCTTGTGAGAATCATTTGGGAAACTCTCTACTGGCAATTTTTTTGATTGGTACAAAAATATCAAAAGTTTTATACAATACATTATAGAAAGGTTTATCATGTTGTTAATTCAAAAAAATATCCCCCCATGGAACTGAACCCAAGTAATCGTTTACAATTCTATAGTCAGCAGATTTAAAGTCTTAGTAAAACCCACCTCCTTGGGGGTTTGAAGTGCTGTGATTATGCTGTAAACTGATTTGAAAGTTCAATGGCAGGTGATTGCTATCAAGTGGAAGTAATAACTCATCGGCATCAAGCTGAGTGATGGCCATCCTGGAATGGCAAAGAACTAAGTCGAGAATGACGCTATTCAAGTTGGGTATCTCATTGAGCTGGAACAGATTGTGGAATGGACAGACCTCAGGCATGTGTCGTATTTTGCCAAGTTCGGTAGGAGGCAGATATCCATCCACGGATCGGATCGATTACCTTATTGTTAGTATATTAAAAGTTTATTGCGGCACAATAAATCATCG
>MU182485.1:215474-237881 GCA_016904865.1 Pissodes strobi | reverse complement strand
GTAAAGACAATCTATCTTATATATCAGAAATCGCAATGTCTCGCAGAGCTCTATTCTGCGACAAATTAAAGAGGGAAGTTAAAAACAAGTTATGTATTAACTCTACAATTAAACTACAAATATGATTGATGGAATTATTTGAAATGGAGTTTATCCATATAATTAAGTTACAAATATAAATATAATTGATGAAATTTTTTGAAATGGAGTTTATTTGATGAATAAATTGACTTAGTAATGAAAATTAAAATTAATGTGAAAGATTAAAAAGCTTGAAAAATTACAATTGGTCTTTACAATATGTTTATCTTCTGACTGGCTAATACTTAGCTTCGTCCAGTTATTCTGTAACCATGCGATCGTATTGGGACCTTCACTGGAACCGTTTCTGCCTGTTCCCAAGTTAGTAACTGTTGGGTTTATCGAGGACTTATATGGTTCACGAAGTATTGGTTCCCTTAGTCAGTACAGCAAGTGGACGAATACCTTCTGTTTGACAAGCAAGGTGTTTTCTTCAACCAGTAGTGTAGGTTTTTACCATGGAAGGAGAAATACACTAGTCTTAGACCAATGTATATTGCTAATTAAATAATATTCAAGGAAATATCATGTGAACATCAGTGACAATGTTAGACATATGATGAAGCAATCTACAAATTGAAAACTCACTGGTAAAAGCAGATAAAATCAGAAACTTAAATTACAATGTATAGTTGAGCAGAAAACAAGCAAAAATTATAAATAATTACAGTTACTCAAGATATCCTTTTCTTTACTTTAAAATATAAAATTTATAAGAAAATGATGATTGAAATATAAAATTCAAAAGAAAATAATGGAATGACGTTCCAATTCAGTGACTCTCGGTAAATTTGAATAAAAGGTAACTTTAAATTTAATAATAGATAGAGAAATAGAGGTACAACCTCTAACAACGAGTCTTATGACTCAAAATGAGTAATTACTATTACTTTTATTTAGGCGCTTGACACATAAACGAAAACTGAGCGCAATTACGCCTCAATTCAATTAAAGATAAATATAATATAATCACTATCTCGCATCGAGATAGAAATTTAGATAAAAGATAAAAGCAGATAAATTTACATATGCGAGATTAACCTCTCATAAATGCAAAGTAATATCGGTACATCAGGATTGAGACTAGACAGGGAAAGTGCTAATAATTATATGCTTGATGTAACAAATAAATTGAAAATTTAATTAAATGGGCCTGAAAAGAAAACATATTAAAACCAGCAATACTATGAGGCAAAATTCGGAGAAATTCTACTGAAAATTCAATTAACTACCTTTGCAGGAATATATAGAATTTACTCCGAGAATTAACCCAAACAATACTGTTCAATTTGAATGAAAATACGTAAAAAATATACGTGACCACTGAACGATAAAATAATTACGTTCTCCGAAAATTTGGACTAAGCCTCTTTCAAATTACATGATTTTGATAAATAAGAGACGCAAATATTCACCAATAAATCGGTATTATTACCTAAAAGATCACGACAATAATTTAAAAATATTGGAGATGTAAGCTAAATAAAAGTGGAATATAACAATGCTAAATTCTTGCTTTAGTCAAATAAGACTAAGCGAATCATAAACAAATATTAATTATGTATTTAAAAATAAAATAATTAGTAAAATATATTGCAAGATGAATTAAATATTTTGAAAGATGAATTAAATATTTCAAGATTAAAAACCAACACTTACTCGTCTACGTGTCAACACAAGATAAAAGATCTCGTATTCAAAATTCAAGACGTTGGACAAAATTATGTTTGCCGATGCTTTATTGGCTAATTTATAACATGTGACTAACACTATAAACCACTTAGAGACAAATAATAGAAATACACAATATTAAATATAGTAATGTAAGTATAGTAAAATAAATTCACAAATTGTAGGTATAAAATAGCGTACTAGCGCTTCTAAAATCGTTATTCGCACGAAATAAACCCATTCGTGAATAGATGTCAGTAGGGACTTAAATATTAAATATCGAGAATCATTTGCAATTGAACCGAAATTTAAGTGTAGCGGAATAAGCATAAATTCCGTTACATCATATCGCCGTGTTCATTTTCTATTCTTCCTACTGATTTTTTCATGAATTTCCCCGTTATTTCTTCGATCTGCTTCTGTATGCTAAATGTGTCATGTTTGACTTGTAATATTTCTATCTCTCTGTATTTATCTGTAAGTTTCTGTTCTTTGGCTTTTGTGAATTTC
Source organism: Pissodes strobi (assembly GCA_016904865.1). Classification (NCBI taxonomy): domain Eukaryota; kingdom Metazoa; phylum Arthropoda; class Insecta; order Coleoptera; family Curculionidae; genus Pissodes; species Pissodes strobi. The sequence goes on along the minus strand of MU182485.1, from coordinate 235,619 downwards.
CTCCTTATTTGGGTATTGACTGTTCTATATCCTCACATATCTTTCTATTTTCCTCCCTTCTCATTTCTTTCATTAATTTCAGGATCTCATTGGTCTTTTACGATCTCTTTTTGTCAGTATCTTCTATTAGAATTTTCTTCATTACAGTTTTGATGACGATTAATTTACTTATTGTATCTTCAATCCGTGAGCTAGCTGGTTTTTACATTAAGTAGAGCGTTACTGAGCATATCTATGACTTGCGATCTTGCTTCTAGATAATTGATTTTTCTTCTGTCATATCTTGTTTATATTTTCTTTCACTGTACTCTGAATTCGGCGACCAGCAGAATTTATATTAGCTCCTGGATATGTTTCAGTCATTTTGAAATTATTTCTGTATCTTTGACTAACCATTATGTAATCAATTTGGTTACATATAATTGTTCCATTTTTTCTGTATTTTGGCGATTTCCGGGTAAATAATCTGCGAGAAGCTCGATTTAAAAATTTGTTTATTGCAACCAAAGCATTGTCTCCTGCAAAGTGCAAAGCTTTTGTCCACTCTCATTCCCTTCTGCGAGTACATTATGTCGGTTATGTCTTCCTGATCTTCCTTGTCCAACCTCTGCATTAAAATTATAAGGACTTCTTCTTTAGGAAAATTTTTGATAAGGGTGGTTATTTGTGGATAGAAATGTTTTATTTCGTTTCCTTCAGATTCACCTATTGGTGTATACACTTGTACGATGTTGACATTTACAGGCCTCGCTTTTATTTAAAATAGCATTATTCTATCATTAACGGGTACAAAGTTCGAGACATTTAATGCAATTGATTTTGTGCATAATAATTGCCATTTCATGTTCAATTTAATTAGTTATTAATCGTCAAAACAGATTACGTAATTTGCCGTGCATATAAAGAAATTAAAGCAGCAAGTGACTAAGTTTTTAATATTAAAGTTAGGATGTTAAAATCGCTAAAATAGGCGCTCTCTGATATCGATCATATGCCACCAAAATTAAAACAAAATAGCTAATAATCTCCGAAATCAAACCAGATACAGTAACGCTGTTACAATTAGGAATGTTGGAATTATATGGTGTTTCATTATCTAGAAGTTTAAGCTTAATTTTCTTCGCATATAAAACAACCTATTATTTCTTCCATAACTAAGTAGGTACAGAGAACTAACTGATCAACACATTACTTGTCAAATACTGAATTATATCGTTCTCAAAAATGTATTTGCCATGATAAATCTCTGATACTCGTGCAATGGTTATTAAAATATTATTTTTAGAAGAAGCAAGAATTCACCTTCCAAGTTCACGCAACCTATAAAAACATTGCTTTAATATAAGAATTTGGCTACTTATAATGGTACGGTGTAAATATCGTTCCATATTTTATATTGACCGAGATCATCAAAAAAGCTGCAAAGGAAATGCATCAGGTTATTCCCAAAGGCAAAATGCCGACACGGCTTCGTATGGCGGTATCCCGCTCCTTCTTATATATATTCCAACATATTTTCTGTTGCGTCCAGTAGGGCATCGCGACGCCTAGCTACCAGACGCTTTCCCATTCGGATGCAACAAGATTTGCTCGCGAAACATCGTCGAAGGCTAAATTGCATTAGTTTAGAGCATTAGACTCAGATTTATTTTATACGGAGAATTATATATTGCCTTTATTAGGAGAATATTAAAAACATTTTCTTAAAGAATTTTATTAATGTTAATATTGAGGATGAAAAATACGAGAGATGATGTGTTGCTTAAAAAAATTAATCCGGATTTAAAATACGGGTCAATATGAGCTTTAATTTGTCTTTGTCATGAAGATAATTTTCTTGGGCTAAATAAAAGAGGTGAAAATTGAGTGGACAGCATGAGGATGTGGTGGCTAAGTTGTTTCGGGTTATTTTTAACTGTGAGTGCCAGAAGAGAAAATTATGACAGAATAGGTAAGATACACTGATGTTGTTGAATATCAATTCATGGTTCTGAACTAAAACTTTTACCTGACTTGCAAAAGTGGTATAATTGCTTATTACGAATTTCAATATCTTCTTTAGTGCTAACGACAATTTTAAGGAAAAATAAATTGTCATAGTTATATCGAGTTTAAAGCAATATGTTGCAAATGTACAAAAATTTCAAGTGGTCAAATATTTTGGGTTTAATGTATGTCTTCTCCAACAAAATACACGTTCAATCATATCAGCATGTCCTTATTCAATGAAAGATTTCATAAATATGTATTTACATATTTACTTGATATACGGATAGCACAGGGCCAATCAAAAATTAACAATTTAAGCAGTGCCTTTGATATATTCAGCAGCTTTCTACCTCTAGATAAGCAATTTCGAACGTGCCTCCTAAAAAAATGCTTTTTGCAGGATGGCCAAGCACTGAAAGTTTGATATGATATTCCTGAAATAGCTTTTAAATGTGTCATTACACAGGATGCTCAAAAATGGATCTACATATTTAATGCATTAAAATTCTCAATTTCGATGCTAGAAGAATCAATATTTCAAAGGGACATATCGCTGTTGCTATACCTCGAAAAATAGAGCACAAGCCTTAATACGTTACATTTTTAGGTCGAGTTGTGACAGGTCTTATTTTACCCACCATGAGCACGTAGTCACAACTTCATCTTTTTATTATTCTTCCATCATTTTCTGAAAAACTTAAGTTATTACGTAAATTAAAATAACTGAGGCTATAAGCATTTTGATAGATACGTACATATAAAAGATAATTTATTAATTTTTGATTTCATAGTCCAGTAACTTTTTCAATAATTTTGGTTAAATCTTTAATCGAATAGGAACAGTTCAAAGTGGTTATATTGATTTTAATTTTTGTTGTGATTTGTTCAGTTTTTGAGAAATTTACAAAAAATTAAAACGTTGGATCTTTCTGGCATAACTTTGGCAGGTCTTAAATCTTTATCTTATTAGACGGACACCGTTTCAAGACAAATATATTTACGATAGAGGCCTTACACTGAACATTTTACACAAAAAAAGGATTTAATCGACAATCAGACAAGTAAAAGTAATATGTAAATAATCTCAACGCCAGTACTTCACTTGAAAGGTAAAATTTCCGTTTGGAATAGACTTTTAAGGCAATACATTAAATATGCTTCCCTCGAAAAATTTCTGTATATTAAAAACAACTGAATCTATCATAAATCCTAGAAATTATTTTTAATGATGTGAACAAAAATTAATTAATGACTTAAATTTCTGCAGAATTTTAACGGTTTTGTCTAAAACTCTTTATAACTTACTTATCGATCCATTTGAAAATCGATGTATCGCAAACTGATACTCAAAATAGTAAGTAACCCAACGAAAGCTGAAAATTTGTATTTCCCTTGAGAATCCAATTCCAATTTAGCATACTAAGCTTTTTTTCAACGAATTCTCAAAACTTTTAAAAGTTGTTGAGTTGTTCTTGACATAGTTTCATTTTGAATACTTTGAACACTTGACCGAAACGGTTAAACGCTAAGGCGAAACGTTTTGCACTACCCTCAATTATTTAAAAGTTATTTTTTATTAAGTAAAAAACGTTGTCACTTCTTGTTAAATCATCAATCGGTATCTCTTAAAGATACTCGAATAAAGCCTAATTGAAAAGCATGATTACTACTATCAACGTTTTGAAACAGGAAAACGAAGTTTATTCTTAGAGTTTGAAAGAACCACGGCAGGTGTGATCTGAAATAAAAGCCAAAGATAACGTAGAATCAGGTAAACAATCTTTCAAGGTTTTTGGTTCTGGACATGTGATAGGAAAAGACATCTGCTTATTGTGGGGGGAAATGTGCCAGACGAAGGGCGTTAATGTTTAAGCATAGGACTAACAGCATGTTTGATATTAACTGTCAAATAAACTCAAAATTATTTTTTGCCGATATTGTTAATGAGTGTGAACGGTCATGTAAACAGTTTGATAAAAGTGATCATGTCATTATTTTTTCGTTTCTGACTACAATGCGGTTAGAGGAAGAACAATGACGGGAGTGGAACTAGACCAACTGTTCCTCGTGACATCTGGTACCAACTTAGTTGTTGTTGGTTGTAGTTACCATGCACACAGGTCTGTTCTGAATAACTTTATACACCGTATGAACACAGTTGTGAGATCCTATTTGGGTGGAAGTGATGTTGCATTTGTTCCACAAGGCATTGTTGATTATAAGACCAAAACAGAGTTTATTATATTCCTTTTGAGAAATTACATACTTCTCCCGAAATTTTTTTGCTTCGTCAGAGATCAAAAGTTCACCTGTGATGCTTCCGTCATCAATGCTGTGTGGTTATTATCAGACTGTTGGAGGACTTCGAACTAAAACTACACAGCTGTCCAATGCTGTAAGGGCAGCGTGCTTCGACTGTATATTCCTTACGGAGACATGGCTTACGGAAGGTGTTTGCAGTACATAAATGTTTGATTCGGGTTACGTTGTGTATAGATCGGACAGAAATTATGAAACCTTGAACTGTGCTAGGGGTGGTGATACCTTGATTGCTGTTAAGTCTGCATTCGATTCCAGTATGTTGTCGGGCTCAGATGATCCCGTTTTTGAAGACCTATGAGTATTGCTAAAAATGAATGAGACAGCGGTCATTACAGAATGCGTCTTCCCAGTACAGCCTGTAAATCCTACCAGCATTTTATTGAGACTTTGGAGAGCTTTAGAAATAAATAAAAGCACAATAAATTGCTGCTTATTGGAGATTTCAATTTGTTAATGGCCAATTGGGTGATGGTTTTCTTGTGCCTTCGAACCTGTCTTTGCCTCTGGCGCAAGTTTTAATTTTAGGAATGTTCGTTGATGAGCTACAGCAGGCCAACGATTTACCTAACGAATTTAACAGATATCTAGATCTTGTGTTTTGCGATGAGCTTCCTGATTTTACGGTAAAGCCAGCCCAGCTACCACTTGGTCGAGTTGTGCAGCATCATATACCACTTGAATTGCAACTTTCATTATCATCTCCTGCTATTTTAGAAAATGATAATGATGTGGTCTATAAATTTGACAGAGCAGACTACCACAGTCTTAATAATTACTTTTTGAACGTTGACTGGGGATGGTTGGAAAAGTGCACTGACGTTGACGATGCTGTTGAAAATTTTTATGATATTTTGATTGATGGTATTGACTATGGACGGTGGTATTGAGAAGTATGTTCCAAAGAATGTTAGAAAACGCAACAGATGATATACCAGTGAAACTAAGAACGTAACAAGCAGGAAGAATAAAGCTTACCAGAAATATAAATTTTCTAGGAGCCGGGTGGATTATGTGGAATACTCTAAACTTCGGGGGGAATCAAAATGGTTGATAGAACTGAGCTACATTTTTATACATCTCAAATACCGAGCAAATGGTTCCGTCAAACATTAAGTATTTCTGGTTTTATGTGTATTTACTCAGGAAGGACCATGGCATTCCTAAGAGTATGGAATACAATGACCAAAATAAACAAAAACCAAATGAAATTGCAGATGCCTTTGCGGAGCATTTTGAAGACTGTTGCAGGTATTACTCGGACCAGCAATTTCTAGTAATTTCAGAAGGTGGATGCATTTCCCTTATCCATCACTCTTTCACTTCTGAGGAAATTGTCGGGAGGCTGAGTTCACTGGACAAAGCATGAGCAGGGATCACGTGGTATACCTTAGTGCTCCTGAAGAACTGCTGTGACTCGTTGGCGAGTCCATTGATTCTCGTTTACCAGGCATCCTTTGACCAGGGCAGCTTTCCAGCGTTGTGGAAACACTCCTGGCTTATTCCCATCTTTAAGTCTGGATCAAATAAGGACACTAAAAACTATAGCGGTATTTCTCTGATGCCTATTATGTCTAAAGGGTTTGAGTCGATAATCACTGAGGAACTATTTGAATGCTTTAAACATCAGATATCCTCCAATCAACATGATTTCACCAAGGGCCGATCAACTGCTACTAATTTTGAAATATTTCATGACTATGTGGTGAGTGGCGTAGAAGAAGGTTATCAGGTGGACGTCATTTATACATACCTCACGAAGACTTTTGACCGACTCTGTCTCGGGGTGCTTACTGAGAGGCTTTCAGGGGGTTTCCGGTTCATATCTTCGGTGGGTTCAGTCCTATCTTACCGATCGTAAGCAGTGTGCTAAAATTGGAACTGTAGTGTCTCGCCAAATAAATGTTACGCCGGGCGTGCCGCAGGGCTCGCACTTGGGCCCAGTTTTGTTCCTGTTTTTTATTAATTCTGTTACGTCTGTGTTTGGACAATGCAGATGTCTTTTGTCCTTTAGATTATCAATATTCTATTGAAGGCGTTGCATCTTAATCGGTGGACAGTGTTAATGATTTGGGCGTGGTTTTTAGCAGTGATTTGAGTTTTATTAAACATATTGATAACGTAGTGTTAAAAGCAACAAGACTATTAGGCTTTCTTCGTCGTACCTGTTCTAATGTTTGTGATAGCAAGCTATTAAATATTTGTATAACTGTCTGGTTCCTAGCTTGTTAGAATATAATAGTGTTATATGAACTCCTGTCATATGTATCGCATATAACAGGTTTAAAACAAATTCGTGTAATTTTTATTGTACAAGTTGAGGTTTCCATAGAGGGACTTGCCATATTTGACACGCATTCAATTGGCACGAATTCAAGGTCTTAAACAAGGCAGGCAAAATGCATTGGTATTATTTTTATTTAAATTAATTAATGGCCAAATTGAGTGCCGTCAATTTTTGTCATTGTTTCTTTTTCGAATACCCCAAAGAACAACAAAATCGAGACAACTCGTTTCACATTGTACACCATCGAACTGAATATGGAACTCAATGTTTTTCCAATAGGCTAATGAATAATTATAACCAAAATTTCGAATGTATTGATCTATTCAGATATAGTTTTTTGTGTTTTAAACAGAGAGTATTGGTAAGGCAATTGGGTTAATTATTTAAGATTGAGTTTTTGAAGTGATTGGTAAAAATGTGTTTTATGTACTATTTGTAGTTTTTAACATTGTAAGTATTATTGTTAATAAATAAATAGCGATTTCGCGGTTTCTATGTCCAATTTTCAATCCTCAATATCATGAAAACCATCGAATTAACAAGTAAGATATCGGACTTTTCAAAGTTAAAATTTAAATTTGGTATACGTGCAACGAGCAGCACCTTTTATTATATAAATACGCTAGCGAACCATCAGTTCGGCAGACTTTGTTTCTCACCTAAACCAGTTTCCTGCAGTACACATGTACGTGAGGTCCTAATCCGCAACCTTATTTCCCACCCAAACCTAAGTTTTGCTGAACACATGTTCGTGGACTTAGGGATTGCCTACCTACAGTAGTAAAAGTCGACTGAATCTACGATAAATTTCTCAGATCTGGGAAAGATAATTTTCAGAGTAGAATCTGTAAGTAGTTAGAGTGCAGTGTAAACTTTGAGTGTACCTAAGGCAAAGCTAACCATAAATAAAACACAACACAACTCTTAAGAAAATTAAATTATAAAGCAGTGACCAGAGACTTATAAACAATTCAAAAATATACCTCAATCGAACGAACATGCGCACCGTTTCTGACCAATAGACTTGTTTTCTCATTAAGGCTATGGCCAATAGACTTTGTTCACTAAAGTGCTTACTTTATCATCTCTTCTAACCTGACGTAGATCGATCCCAAATCTGAACTATATAACGTGCTCGCCAACTAAGGCGTGGCGCCACGTTATACAGGTCGTAACAGTAAAATACTAACAAATATTCTATACGTGATAATATAAAAATAAAATTTGTACCAAGAATTATATTTTAAAAAAAAATAACATTTGGCAACACTGCGTAATAATCATCTTGTCTAGGATTGTTCCTTATAGTTTGGCGACCTCTGGAGAACAGAGGAAAATATTTTAGGATATACAGGTTGAGTACAAAACGTACAAGATCACAAACTTACATTTTTTCAAATGAAATAGCGTATATATTTCTATATTTTGGTAATGTACGTAAAATTCTGTAAAGTTTGATATCTCACATCTTGAGACAATGCCAATTTTTCAGGAGACACTAGCTTTTGAAAGTTGACGTTTTGGCAAGCTGTAGAATCCAACCGTTTAAATCTAATGCGAATCGGTTTGCACTCTTCTATTTCAATTCTATTTCAATAATATGCCATTAACTTTCGCTCTAAGCCCGGTTAAATCGGAAATTATTGTCAAGCTATGGCTTTTAAGAACATCAATATAGCGAAATGCAAACAGTAAAGATATCAGCTTTATTTCCATTATAAACTGTTTTTAAAAACAATGGTTTAATAGTAAGTTCTGGTTTAAGTAAAACATCGGGTATTTTCGGTTAAACCGTCAAACGATGAGTTTTTAAATTATTGAAGAAAGTAGCAAAATGCAAATTGCAAATGAGTAATTTAGTCGTACTTTATTGAAAAAAAAAATGGGATATTCTAATAAATAATTCCAGATTGAGTTGCATTTCGGCTATCAATCAGAGCTTTCGATTTTGTTACAGCAGAGGTATTGAACTTGACGTTTGATTTCTAAAGTTTTTCTCAAAAATTTTACATTTGGCAACACTGCAGGTCAGAGCTTTCGATTTTCTTACCGCAGACGTCTTGAACCTGATGTTTGTTTTTCAAGGGTTTTCCCAAAATTTTACATTTGGCAGCACTGCATGTTAGTTTCCCATTAATCAGTACAATTCGCTCGCCATTTTGAACACGTTTCTTACTTATTATCGATGAGCTCTAGAGAGAGCTAGAAACAGCCTTAAAAACAAAAGTTGAACTAATTTAGGAAAACCGCACACAGGTTGAGTAAAAAACCTATAAGATATCATCGGTTTTTAAGTGAAATATTCTATATGATACTACATTAATAAAATCTACTTACAACAATGCAACGTTTGATAACCCATACCTTGAATTTAAAATTGAATGTTCACAACGAGATATTGACTTTTCAATCATAGCTTTTTATAATTTATCAAATGAGGCCAACTTCTTGCAGAAGGTCGTAAATATCATGTTTCAGGTTAAACCGTAAGTTAATGTGCAGCGACAGTTTTTATTCGTAAAGTTAAGTTTAATTGTCATATTACTTATTTTGAATAATATGAATATATTGAATTTGGTAACATGAATTAATACAGGTAGTAGTTTTTGACTAAGAAAAAAAGTTAATACGCAGAATTACTTCGTTTTAAAAGCTTGTTTAGATTTTATGTTTTTATGTCTGTTATTTATAATATTGGGCATTTATGTATACGTATTTTTGTTGATAGACAACTGAAGTTTTAAGACATTTCCAATAAATATTTTTCATATACGGAACCATAAGTTCTCGCATTCATGAGATAGAGTTAATGTGACATCAGAAAGTTATTATACAGGGTGCTACAAATTCGTTTCTTTGTATGGGTATCTCGAAAACCGTAAGAAATACGAGGTCTGTTAAATTGGGGCAAAGTTGCGCAATTTAAGGGTGATTGACATGCCGTCGAGAAATTTAGAAAATTCCGTCTACTTCCGGAGATATCCGTAAAAAATCAAAAATCATCTATTTTATTTTTATTTTTTTCCTACCTTTGTTTGAAGAGATAAAGTAAAATAAATATCACATTCTTATTGCCACTTTTTCTCGTCTACAAGCTGGCGGTATCAAATTTTAAATCCGACGTTTCGCTTTCGGGTCCCCTTCATCAACTTCATTTTTTTAAATACGAACATGAAATTTTTATCTACTTTTTAAAAAGCCTTTGGTCTCCTAAAACCAACGATGTATCGCACTTATCAATAAATCAACAAATTTAGATTTTTTCCATAAGAGATAATGTGTTAGACAGAGATGGGGCGATCTTTTCTGACCCGATTTCACTTATGACAATACTTGGTACCACTACCGGACAAGTGTGATACATCGTTGGTTTTGGGAGACCAAAAGCTTTTTAAAAATTAGATAAAAAATCCAGGTCCGTATTTAAAAAAAATAAGTTGATGAAGGGGGCCCGAGAGCGAAACTTCGGATTTAAAATTTGATACCGCCAGCATGTGGAGGAGAAAAAGTGGCAACAAGAATGTGACGTTTAATTTACTTTATCTCTTGACACAAAGGCAGGAAAAAATAACAATAAAATAGATGATTTTCGGTTTTTTACGGATATCTCCGGAAGTAGACGAAATTTTCTAAATTTCTCGACGGTATGTCAATCACCCTTAAATTGCGCAACTTTACCCCAATTTAACCGACCTCGAATCTCTTACGGTTTTTGAGATACCCATACAAAGAAACGAATTTGTAGCACCCTGTATATAGTAATATAGCGAACTTGAAGGAAACACGTTTTACCTAAATCGGTCTTTATACGATTTTTTTGCACTTTATGAGCAAGTAATTCCCAAACTTACGGCTTATGTCTGGCTGCGTTGTCCAAACCTACTAAAGAAACGCCGCCCAAACAAAATAGCACCATCAAGACCATCCATTAACTAGCTCTGGCTAGACTCAAGTAATTAAGTCTATATCTTTTAATCTCTCTACCCAAAACAACTACGCTAAAATAGCCCGAGAGAACACAAATCTAGATAATGCTAACTAAAATGGCTTATGCACTATAATTTTCCAGCCATTAATGTAAAACTCTAAGCCTTGATCGCTCAGTAAATAAAACGATTCGCGATCCTCAAACGTTGCCTTGTGTAGTTGGGAAACGAACATTAGGCGCGATGTCAGCAGTCTATGTGTAATGGTTGCATTCCTAATTTATAATCCTATATTTAAAATGAATTTTAGTGCGACATGATTTATTGTAAAACTCTTAGCCTTAATCGCATACTAAATTATATGGTTCTCATGCCTTATAATTTCGCTTTAAAACATGATTATCAGATGTAATGCCAATATGCAACGGTTTTAGGTAAATATTGGTTCGTTATTTACAAGCCCCCTTTAAATTTGTTGAAAAGTATTTATAGACGAGTGTTTTACTGATAATATCATGTTTCTTTACAATTGGCTGCAAAACATTGCCTGCAAAATATTTAAACAAATAGCAATAGCAACAGAAATTGTGATGTAGGAAAATTACCTCTTAAAGCTATATTTGGTATGTTTCAATTATTCAACTAGAACTGCGATTATTTTATCCTGGACTAAATCTCTATTTTTCACTAAAATGTTTAGGTAATGCTTATTTACCGACCTAAATTTTACAGGCAGTGCCATTCATATTAGTATATGCCATTGCTATTACATAGGTTTCTTTTTGTTTTTGTTTCTAACTTACCAACTAAAACATTCGGTTTTGTTAGAGAGGTAAGAAAAGTAAGCTTGAGTTTTTGGTTTCTCTGAAAGCTCTTGATAATGCATTTTCAATGATCCTCCACGTGCTAATAACAATATAAAATTTGTATCAAGAATTATCATAGTGTAAGAAAATTATGATTTTTAGAAGAAAAAAATTTGAAATTTTGGTTGTGAACTCCCAGTAGGAACCCATACACAGATCCTAAGAGTTCCCACCCCCGGTGGAAGCTTCATCCTTTTTTGCTGAAAAACCCACCCCCACACGACGATTTTCGGCATTTTTCTCGTAAATCGTAACTTCGACGATAAAATGTTTAGGACTTATTACATTCTACATAAAATTCTCCATAGAATTTTGTCATATAATGTCTTTGCATATCTCCTACCCAACGATGACAAAAATGAGCTCAGCGCCATCTTTGGCGGCGATTATCTCGAAAAATACTAGTGTGCGCAAAAAAACGTATAGAATCAAAATTGAAGAGCAGTTCTTTCTCTACAAGGTCCACCTTGAATAAAATATTTATGAGAAAGTGTTAGTGGTCAAATGATAATTTTTATACCTGTGGATTTTGTACTTTGAGCGCTTTTCCACACCACCTTTATTGAGTTAGAGCTCTCGGCGCGGTTTTTTGGTTTCCCCTATAGGCCTATTCTACTAATAGAATAAAACTATTTAATCATCTGCTTCTGCAAAGTCGTCCTCCACGACTGAATTTAAACAACTCTGCCGATGGCAATTTGAGCACATTGTTGAGCAGCGCAAGCAAAATTTCACACAGCTGCATCGCTTTCCACATCCCTTTTTACAGCCGCAGAATATGACCTGAAGATTTGAAGTTCGAGCTGGCGCCTGAGTCGTGAGCACTGGCATCAGAAATTCGTTAATTTTTCTCCAGTCCCATTCAGTTGTATTTAAAGTTCTTCCTCGCCAAGAATGAATCTGATGAAAAACGCGATAGGAATGTTGTGCTAATGCAACAAATGTAGGCGGTATTCTAGACAAAATGACTGCGTGACTCGATTTGCCAACTAACTTATCAATTGAAATGAACCGATAGTGATTTAAAGATTTCTCATTTCGGGGTGCCTTATAGCAGGCAAGCGTAAATTTCTCCTCAGCTCTTGCAATGTCATCTTTTGCCGATGAAGGATTATTGAATGCGGCGACCGCTTCTTGTAAATCGTTTCTTGTATTTATTGTATTTATTAAGTTTAGAGGTATAGTGTGCATTTCCTTTGCCAAAAAAGGCAGAAGTGGTGTCGCAGCCACTAAACGCATGGGCAAATCTTTGCAATCCTTTATAGCTGACGTGGGAACTATACGCTCTTTCCTTGATATTTCCTTGAGCATCTCTCAAAGAACGAATGTATTTGTACGGCGAAGAAAGAGCGATAACGAAAGTAAGCAAATCAATCTCCTGCCCAACAACAACGGGTTTTTTATAATTGTTGGCTGCGTTGATCACAGTCTAAACAATTAACGAGTCGGCATCATCGGTAGCAGCGAGAGTGGAAATACCTGCTGATTGTGCTAATCATGTGATCAATAAGACGCTCTTTATTGGCAAGTTTATTCAAAAAATTCTTTTGCTAATCATTAATTGGCGTGTCTTTGTCGAAAATTATTTCTGCAGATATCCGTTTTAGGAACCGTTGTTGATGTTCAATACTTTTTGTACTGTCTTCATTCTCGCTGTATCCATCAAAAACTACAGTTACAAGCTGCCTGTATCACTTTCGAACGGAATTGTCATACGAAATGTAGATGTCTGAAAATGTTCCATGTTTTGGCCACACCACACGATAAATTAAATTCCCCCCATCTAGAACGTATATCAGCCCGCCAGACTCAAGAGGTCTTTCTGGTACTGGATCAAACACAGCATAAAACGAGGAGTTTTTCGTTTTTCTCATCAAGTTCTTGTCGTCAAATATTGAAAGGGGAATTGTTGCCAGCTCATAAGTAAAACATGACTCCAAAACTTGTGGGGTATGAATGGTACAGATTTTTCTTTGCAGTAATTGGGTGGTGTCAACCTGGATCACACAGTCTTCGCTAATCTTCATACTATTGTTGATTACAGAGATGGATTTGGCCATATTGGATCGCTTTGGTTTTAAGTTTCCGAATCTTGTATTTTCCTTCAACAGTTCGTTCAAAGCTTTCTTTCTCACCAATTTCTCTTGATCTGTGACAGTTTACACTCGCATCAGCGACAAGCCCACTTGATAATGCGCGCGCAACAGTGGCGGGAAAGGAACATTATTTGTTTGTCTCCTAAGTTTTTAATAAAAATAGTAATTTCTCTCCATTTCATTTTGAAAGTGACATTGAAAACTGTTTTATATCGGTAGTGCTTCAACTGTGAGTGAAGGCAACCTCGTGTATCCACTTCTTGCTCTACAAATTCTAATTTAAAAATCATAACAAAACAGATATTGCATGTTATATTTTGACAGAACAAAGAGAGGTTAATTTGAGTTTCATCTTCCTTTCATTAACTTACTGCACAGGATAAGATAAATCCGTTACAGTTTTACCAACTACTTTGCACACCACAGAGCAACCTGTTGCTTCAGGAAATATGACAGGCAAATGCTATAAATGTAAACTGAGTTGCGTTTTTAAAGAAGACAAGCAGAACTCAAGTCGATTTGGATACCCATGTGATGTGTGTAATCGGGTTATTTGTCAAGAATGCAACAAAACACAGGCTCAAGAAATCAGAGTTATTCCTGGCCTAACTCACACACTTGTACATCTATGTCCTGATTGCCTGGTCGACTTTAAGCAATTTCCGGTGGCTTTGAAGGAGATTGAAAGGATAGATTTCCTCTCTTTTATCCATAGTTTCTAAACTGGAAGCAAATCAAATGACGGCTAGTCAAAATAATCAAACTAATAGGCTAGAGGTGTTGGAAGTAGAGATTGAAAAAATTAAATCCTGACAAGAGAATCAGAATCATTTGGGTAATCAAACAGATCAAATTGCCCAAAAACTAGTCTCGGTTGTTTGTGCAATTAAAGGCATAGTTCGCCCAGCCGTTGTTGACCCTCGAAACGCATGCAATTGCATGCGTTTCGAGGGTCAACAACGGCTGAGCGAACTATACTACTTGTACTTGTACTTGTACACGTGAGTGGGTCCAAATAGGACCCTCCACTGCGACCCTTGGTCTATTGTGGCTCACATCTGTGTTTCCACTATGCCAGAGGCTCGATCCTTTTCAAGAAATCGAACAGCTTTCTGGGGTGGATAGTTTTCAAATCTGCAAGTGTGATTTGAGTATTTCCAAAGACTGTTTGTCTGGTTCTTTCCATTGCTGGACAGTGGCATATAACATGCTCCATTGTTTCCTCGTCCTCCAAGCACAAGCGGCACTCCGTTTCTTCGGAGAGCCCTATCTTGTTCATGTGGCTTCTTAGCCGACAGTGGCCAGTGTACATGCCAACTACAGCCTGTACCTGCTGCCGGCCAAGTTGAAGAAGCTGTCCGGTTCTCATTCCTGATGGCAGATTCACCGCCACCTTTGAATGAGTTAGGCCTGGTAATTCTCTCCAATTAGCTACAAATTGATTTTGTGTCCACCTGGAGAGGGCTTCTTTAGCTGTGTTATAAGCTATTCCCAGTACTGGTTCTGGTCCTATGAAGGCCGTTGCGGCCGCCTGCTTCGCAAGAGCATCAGCTTTTTCGTTTCCTTCATATCCTGTATGTCCAGGTATCCAGATCAATGTAAGTTTGTTCTCTCTCCCTAGTTTGGTGAGTAGTTCCTGGCAGTTCCATACTGTCTTGGATGAACAACGGCTAGAATCAAGAGCTTTTAGAGCTGCTTGACTGTCCGAGAAAATTTTGATTGACTTGCCTTTCCAGTTTCTATCGATGAGCCACTGTGCAGTCATATCAATGGCCTTAACTTCAGCCTGAAAAATGGTTGCATGTTTGCCTAGGGAACATTTAAGCTCAACCTTACCATTTTTGTTCCATGCAGCAGCTCCCGTACCATCATTGGTCTTGGAGCCGTCAGTGAACCAACTATTCTCTGTTCTTCTCAGATTTTCAGAGTCCTTCGCCCATTCGTTCCTCTCTGGTAGGAGGACGTCATAGGCATGGTAATAGGTGGTTTTGGTAGGCATAACATCTGATGGTAGACCCAACACACTGTCCTGCTCATTGGCATTTTCCAGCCTGTTGGGCACCATGATGATCGCCTGCGGATTGTTGATCACCGCCTGTGTCAATCTATACGTCGCCCATCTAGCCTCCTTCTCCAGTACTATTTGAAGAGGTGGCAGATTTAGAAGACACTCAAGCGCTGCCGTGGGTGTAGTGCCGAAAGCGGCACTAATTGCCAGACACGCTTGTCTTTGTAAGGTAGATAATTTGATTCTCGCGGAGCTCTGTAAGCTGTTAAAGTACCAAGCTACTGCCCCATATGTTATCATTGGTCTTATGACCGCGATATAGAGCCAGTGCATTTGTTTGGGATGTATGCCCCATGTTTTGCCGCAAATGCGTCTGCAGGTCCATAATGACAGTTTCGCCTTTGCGGCAATTTTATCCAGATGCGCATTCCAGTTAAGTGTTTTATCTAAGGTAATTCCCAGATACTTAACTGTATTCGCAAATGGGATAGTTTCTCCTTTGAGTGAAGGTGGTCTTAGGTCTTCCAGCCTTTTCTTCCTTGTGAATGGTACTATAACTGTTTGGTGTGGGTTCACAGATAGTTGCTCCCTTTCACACCAGTCATAGACCACGGTCAGCACCTCTTGCAGATCCTCTGAAATAGTTCTTTGCAAGTTGCTTCTTATCAGTATTACTAGATCATCCGCATATGCCTGCACCTCCACATCCCACAGCGAGAGGACCGCCAGCAGACCATCCATCAGGAGAGACCACAGAAGGGGCGACAAGACCCCGCCCTGCGGACACCCCCTAACAGCCCTGAATCTGTAGCTCTCCCCCTGTAGGGTTGTTGTGCCCACTCTGCAGTTTAACATACTTCCGATCCAGTTCCTTATTTGTGGTTCAACCCCTCTTTCAGCTAATGCTGTGTATAAGGAGTTTGGTAATGCATTATTGAATGCTCCTTCGATGTCTAAGAACACACCTATCGCGATAGTCTTGCTTTCTAACGCTTGTGTTATGTTCCCGACAAGGTTGTTTAGTGCTAGTTCTGTAGATTTGCCGGTCTGATACTAACTCTGAGCTAGTAAAATTTCTTACAGAAACTCCAAATGTATGTAAAAATATAAATCCAATTGTTGAAGGTCAAAAAACTCTGCAAGCTGTGAACAGACAGACTGGGCCAGTAACTTCAAATGCTTTGAAACCAGCTGCAGTTGGAGCCTGTGAGAATGTTAGTTCATCAGGTAGAGTTTGTACTGGTTCAGAAAATCCTAAATTAAAAGTTGCCAACAAGAATACCGGTGAACGATTGGCAAAACTGACATGGATGTATATTTCAAATCTTGATGGTAATACCGACGCAGAAGACATTTTAAAGGTGCTGATATTGAGTTTGCTGGTTTATACCAATGTCAAAAACTGCCTTCCAAGTTCTCAAACCCTAGAAGTGCTAGCTTTAAGTTGGGAGTGCCAGAGGAGGTAAAGGATAGGTATTTGAGGGATCAATTCAATTTAGTTACCAGTAATTAAATATGGCATTATAATTGTCATCTTGACAAAGTCAGTTCAAAGATTGACAATCTGCAAGAGCTTTTTATTGTTTTATTGTATTTGCTAACCATGTTCATTTTTAGTTTCTTTGTCTTGATAACAATAGCAGACTTGACTATCAGAACGTAGACGTAAGTAAATTCATTAGGGTCACTAAACTAGCACTTGTGCGATTTACATCCGGGGCCGAAGAGGCTCTATACAAATTCAAAATAAGCGTAATCATTGGTGAAGCCAAAGGCAATCAATTTCAAGGTAAAAATGATCAATTCTGGCCAGATGGCTGTACGTGGCTTTATACAAACCCAAAAGCAACAGAGAAAGTCAGACCAATTTGCAAAACAAGAATTTTTCACGACCCCCCTATCGCCGATACAGAAAATGGAGATTTCTGATAAGCGGAGAGCACACGATACTACAGCTACACCAACCAAGACTACTGCAAAGAACCTACTAAAGCTTGTGCACCTGAACCCATGGTCAATCTGTAATGTGCGAACATTTGTTGAAAATATGGATTATAGTATTATTGCTATTTCAGAAACTTTGCTTAATTGTGAAATGTTAACAGAGAACTATTCCCTACAAAACTATACTCTTTATAGAAAGGACCGAAATGGTAGAGGTGGTGGTGTTGCATTCTATGTCCATAATACTTTTAAACCACAGTTATTTGACACATCAGGTGGTGATAGTGATAGTGGAATAGACAATTTGTGGATTACGTTTAAGCTAAAGAAACTAACTATCACTGTAGGTGTTGTGTATCGTCCGCGATCAGTACTGTATAGCAAGCTAAATTTTTTGTATGATTTTATTCCAGAATTAATGTTTGAAAGCGATCTGTTCATATGCATGGGTGATTTGAATATAAATTTCTTCAACCAGAGTAGCAATGAATATAGATTTTTCTCTGATATTCTCACCACATTTTCATTGCATCAAATAATAAAGTCAGTTGACGTTCGGGGGCCCAAGGGTAATATAGTAAGTAAACTATCCTCATAGGTCAAGTTTCACAAGTGTGCAGACGAAAGCCCCTCAAGCGTCCCTCTTGTCTTCACTCTTCTTTATATCATACTGCAATGACCTAAAAACTGCCCTTGGAGGTGCTCTTGTCCTGACAAGTCATGTGTAGTGTCAAACAGCACTGAAGAGATAGCTCTGAATCTGGCAAACTCCGCAACTCAAAAAATGCAAGAATGGTGTGACAACAAACTTCTAGTACTAAACTCTGCCAAAACGAGCTTAATCCACTTTCAAAATAAAAATGAAGAAAAAAATAATTTAGCACTGAGTATTAATGACATTAACATTCAGCAATCCGATGAAACTAAATTTTTGGTGCTCATTATAAATCGAAATCTCGACTGGCAGAGTAATGGAAATGAAGTTTGTAGAAAGATTTCACCGGCAAATTTTGGTATATACAATTTAAGGGATGTGATCAGCAGGGAATCTGTTATAAAATTTTATTATGCCTATGTGCACTCCCGTCTGTCATATGGTATAATTTTTTGGGCCTCCCATAAACCAACCATAGGAAGAATTTTTGTGATATAAAAATGAATAGTTACCTTTACCATCCGTAAAGTACCATACTTAGAACATTGTGCCACACTGTTTCAAACATTGGGAATAATGACGGCTTATTTCCTTTATCTGTATAAAATCTGCTGTTTCGCACACAACGAACAGCATCTGTTCAATACCAATAAAGACTGGCATATGGGTGACAGGGAAATGAGAAATTGTCATGCCTTTGCAGTGCCTAAACATAAGACCAAGTTGTATGGGGATAATCCATACTGCATGTGTGTTACTATTTTCAATGCACTGTCGGGTAAGGTGGGAGAGCTAAGGTATGAAAAATTTAAAAATAAAACTAAACAATTTTTTATACAACATCCCTTTTATTCAACAAATGAGTTTATTGAATACTCAAAAAAATCAAGGCCTCTTTGGACTTAGCTGCCGTTACTGCTAACTTTTTGTCTTGTTTTTTATTTTTGGTTTTCTTAAAAGTATTGTTATTGTCATCTCATTACGTCACATGGTTTAAATCTGTCATTTTGTAATTATTATCTATATTTTAAATTGTCATATTAGTATTGTCTCATCCATTTATGTATTAATGTTAGTTATAGTCCTAGTTTAATATATTTTAACGTTTACTTTAAGCTATAAATAAGACTGACGACCTTACATTACATTTTATAATCTTTCAAGTAATAAATTGATTTGATTTGATTAATAACTCAACTAGAGTGACAAAAAAACATAAATCTTTAACTGATCTGATTTTGGTAAATGATCAAAATTCTCTATTAGATAGTGGCGTGATGCCCTGTAACCCTATAAGAACAGATCACGAGGCTGTTTTTTGTATTTTTGATTATGAAACTCCAAAAATTACTAACAACATAATAGAACGTAGAGATTTAAGACTGTCTTCCTCTGATGAATTTCAAAATGATTTACGAGCCATTAACTGGCGCAACCTTTACATTGCTGATGATATTAATAACAAACTGGATATATTTAATAATTGTATATTGTCTATTTTTGATGCATACTGTCCTAGGACTAATTCTACGCTGAGAAAATCTAAACCTGGCTGACCTATAATCTCAAAAAAAAAACGATTGATTTAAAAAATAAAGCCTTTCGTACATATAAATTATCAAAAACTTTGGAATCCAGAAAATATTACAGAACTCAAAAATTATGTTTCATTTGCCATTAAGTCGAAAAAGAAAACTTATTTTTTCTTGCAAATATATAAATGTGTGGGTCCAGAGAAAAGTAGGAGTATTTGGAAAAATATATCTAATTGGAAAATCACTAATAAGGCAGTTACAGAAATACCAAACAATTTAAGAGACCCAAATCTAATAAATTATCATTTTTTGGACCAGGTACCTAATACTACTACTGATCCAGAGCTAATTGCGGATTTTCTCAGTTCATCATGTGATTGGTAACCATTTAAATTTAGACTTAATGGTGAGGAGGATGTAATAAAGATTATATATAGTATTAAGAGTAGTGCAATTGGGGTTGATGATATATCTATAAGAATGCGTAAATCCTCCATGACATACTGCATTAAACCACTTG
>MU182485.1:172981-188705 GCA_016904865.1 Pissodes strobi | reverse complement strand
ATTTAACTCCCTATTCTCGAAGGACATATACAAATTTGGGTGTTTTTTAACATTTAAAACGCAGGACAGAACGTACATAGATGCAACGGTCAGCATTTGAAGATTTTTAAACAAAACACGGCACGAATACAGACGAGACTTAAAAAGCATTGTACGTATAATTCGTTTTTGAAGCAAAAATACGCTATGAATTGCGGAAAATCCCCCCCACAGAATAATACAATAATTTAACTTTGAATGAATGTGCGCATAATAATATGTTTTAAGTACGTCTAACTTTACAAAGTTACGAAGTTTTAATATCACGTAGTTTTGTGTAGCAAGGTTTTGATTTACCTGATCACTATGCTCAGTCCACTTTAGCTGAGAGTCCAAATAGACTCCCAGGAATTTCGTTACAATTTTTTCTTGAATTGTGGTGCCATTAACAGAAGCATAAACACTAAAATCCACAGAACCTGGCGAAAGTAAAATCATTTCGGTTTTTGAGACATTTAAGGCTAAGTAATTTTTTTGCAATAATTTTGCATTTGGTTTGCACATGCACTAGCCCTACCTGAGAGGTCCTCAATATCTCGCCCCGCCACGACGATACCAGTGTCATCCGCAAATTGCGACATATGACATTTAGGAAAGTACTCCCCAAGATCATCAACAAACAAGAGAAACAGAATTGGTCCCAAGGTACTTCCCTGGGGGACTCCCAAACCTACTTCCCTCGGTTCCGACTGCAATTCATACCCCGAAACAGTAACCTTAACTCTCTTCACTCTGTTTTGAAGGTAGGTTTTTAACCAATGTAGCGGTTTTTTCTCAATACCTATTGATTTCAATTTTAATAACAACAACTCATGGTGTCAAAAGCACGTGAAAGGTCAAAATTAATACACAGAGTCCTGCTCCTTCCGTCCAAGTTATGCATAACAAATTTGATTAACTCTAATAAGGCAAGTTCTGTTGAACGTCCCTCCCAAAACCCATATTGGGATGAATTTATTATTTTGTTTATACCAATAAAATGTTTTAAGTTGTCACAAAATGCGTTTTCATAAACCTTAGAGAATACAGAGAGCAAGAAAATGCCACGATAATTAGAAATTTGTTCCACCGATCCTTTTTTATGTATTGGAACAATTATAGATTGTCTTAATAAGGTAGGAAATAGACCATCAACAAATGATTTATTTATCAATGTCGCCAGAGGAAACTTCAAATGCTCTATTACATGACCCAACAGTGAACAAGGAATACCATCAAATCCTTTAGAATTTTTTCTCGAAACTTTTTTTAGAATAGTACCAACTTCATCAGGCAATATATGAAGTAAATTCATTTTTTGAGAGGCCAATGCAGCATTCTTTGCGTAATAATTTTCATTTAATTGTGGAGGATTCTGTGGTATTAATTTTTTAGGAGCATCCAGGAAAAAAGTGTTAAAAGCTTCCGCAGACTTATCTAAGTCAATAATAGTATCTCCATCCTTAAGTTTATTAGGCAACGAGTTTAAACCTTTATTGGTGGTCTCACTCTTTATTATATTCCAAACCGCAGACGATTTATTATCTGATGCTAATATTTTGTTATTGAAATGATGTCTTTTAGCGTTGTAGATACTTTTTTGTGTATTTTTTTTCAATTCAGAGTAAGTATTATATAACAATGGACAATTTGAGTGTTTGTAGGTTTTATAAATGTCACGAAGAAGTTGACCCCGGTTTTTAATTTCTAGTGTAATCCAATCGTTATTTTGATGCAATTCTTTATTTTTTTTTTATAATAATACTCTTCTGGAAAGCATAAGTCAACTATTATTGAAAATCTTTTGAAAAAAGAAACGAACATTCCATCCGCATTCTGTCCCTGTTCAAAACAAGCATTCCAATTTTCAACCGCCACCGTATCAATAAAATTCTTTATATTAACAGCAGACCCAAAATGTCTACGATACATAAAACGACAAACATCACTGTCAACAACCTGGTTACCCAAAAAAGCAATTCGTTGCATAAAATGATCAGAGAGATCACAAAAAACAGTATCACAGGCAAGTTGAGAAAAACTTAAATTTGTATAAATATTGTCAATTATAGAACCTCGTTGACCCTGCACTCTCGTAAAGCCTTCTATACAAGGTGAATGACCAAATGCGGAAAACAAGTGCAATACATTTTTTGAGTCAATATTTAAATTATTGGGGTCAAAATTAACATAAAAATCACCACATACAAAAGACCTTACAGAAGCAAAATGTTTTGTACACGCAATTTGATCTAGTATCCTATTAAAATCAACAATATCGCCACTAGGCGGTCGATAGAAGCATAAAATATTTACAGTACTATCATTCAGTATTACTTTACAGGATACAAATTCAAGAATATTTTCAATAGGCTCTATCTTAATATTAAGGTTTTGGCAATTTATACGCATTCTTACAAATACAATTACGCCTCCGCCTTTACTGTTGGAGCGGCAAAAATAAATGCCTATTTTATATTCTGGTAAAATTACATGCTTGATTTCACTTTCGGTAAACCAAGTCTCTGTCAAACATACAATATGTGGAAAGTTCAATGACTCTAATAAAACATAGAGTTCTGTCAATTTAGTTCTAGCACTTCTAATATTCAAATGGCAAATCACGATTTTGTCATCTTTATCCAAACAAACCTCCGGAGTTGTTAAATTTTCTTCGAAAAAACCTGCACTGCTTAACCACAACTCCCATTGGCCCCCTATTGGGGTCATAACACTGGGCGAGCAGGTCATCATTATGAGAAGTACTTACACGAAAGGCACAGTTAGTACCCTTGGAATCCAACTTACTCACCTCAAATTGAAGTTTAGGCCATTGGGTTGTCAGATGTTCACGAACGTTATCTTCAGTAGTTGTTTTACAACATCGACCGACGTACATCCAAATCTTGGATTCAGGGGCCCTAAATCCATTGGAAGTTGTACTACTTGAACTACCCCTAATGACTCTTGAATCATTTTTTTTGCTGTTTTGTGCCATGTTAGTGGAACGTTGACTAGGTTCAGAAAATCTAACAGATTCCTGCCTTTTACAAAGTGTCTTGGTTTTGCATATAGGCTGCAACAAATAAGTACTGTCGACGCTAATGATTGTGTCCACAGAGCCCGAAGACTCATTGAGTTCGTCCGTTTCGTTGGAGATTTTAGACAGTCGAAGTGCTCTCAATTCCAATTCCAAAACGCTAATTTTATCCACAAGAGGTTGTATGGCCGAGTTCACTGCAGATTCAATAATTTCTCTTATTTCTTCCTTAGAGATCATTTGCTTAGTAGTACTATTGGCTGTTTTTCTGGTCTCAATAGTCATCTTGAAAATCCAATCACACAATTAAACAAAATAAGACAAACTAACGTCAGTCACCAGCGATCTTGCTTCTGGATCATTAATTTTTCTTCTGCCATATTTTGTTTTTATTTCCTTCCACTGTACTCTGAATTTGACGGCCAGCAGAGTTTATATGGGCTCCTAGATATGTTATGGCCATTTTGCAAATATTTTTGACTAACCATTAGGTATTCAATTTCATTCCGTATAATAATGCTCAATCGTTTCTGTCTATTGGAGATTTCCAGGTATATAATCTGCGAGGGGGTAGCTCAAGAAATGTGTTCATTGCAACCAAATATTTCTCTCCTGCAAATTACAAAGGTTTCCTCCACTCTCATTCCTCTCTCCAGGTTCATGGGGTTCAAAATAGTGCCCGTTACTTGCTACTCTGCTTTTTGGTCTGGAAAACGTTGTTTAAAGAACCTTGTTTTTCAAGTTAACTTTATCTGATTTTGTCCCCAATTATTTTTCCTTTTTTATTTTCTATTCTTCCTACTGATCGTTTCTCGAAATTCCCCGTTATTTATTTAACCTTCTTGTGCATGCTAAAGGCATCATGTTTTGTTTGTAATATTTCTGTGTCTATGCATTTATCTTTAGTTTTTGCTCTTTTGTTTGTCTGATTCTCCTAATTAGTGAGTGTTCTATACCCTCACATATTTTCTCTCCTGGAAATTTCCAGGTATATAATCTGCGAGGAGATAGCTCAAAAATTAGTTCATTGCAACCAAATAATTCTCTCCTGCAAAGTACAAAGGTTTCCTCCACTCTCATTCCTCTCCGCAAGTTCATGAGGTTCAATATGATTCCTGTTACTTGTTATTCTGCTCTTTGGTCTGGAAATAGTTATTTGTGTATTTAGAGCGCAAAGTAACGGATTGCCGCTTGAGAAAAAATATTACTGCGCGACGCGTACCGGAGCGCAGTAATCTTTCGAAAACGGCAATCTTACTTTGCGCTCGAAAAACACACAGAACTTTTTCTACAGCCCATTTTTTAAAATTAAATGCATTTTTTTCTCTATACTTATTCTGAAATTTGCAAATGACTGTCAGTTTTGACATATTATATTCGGGCTTCGGGCATATTTAGAACAACAAACTGTAACAAACGCATGACTGTCATTTACTTATCTTCGGTTTCCATGACCATTCATAGCACACTCGACGGAAAAAGTGAGAATTTTCTTTCCATGTTCGCGCTAGAGCGCAAAATAAGGATCCACGGCATTCGTCGATTTTGCGATTTCATTTGAATTTAGTAATTAGTGATTTTGCGCGCGGCTGTAGAAAAAAGTTGTTTAAAGAACCGCGTCTTTCAAGTGAACTTTATCTGAGTTATGTCCACAATTATTGTAGCGAAAGTTAGCGAAATATTAATTAATTAATTTAATTATGTATGGCGTTGGGCGCCATTTTGTAACGAAATACTAGTTGTTTGCTAACTGTATACTACTTTCCATAACCATAAGAATTTTTTTTAGTAAATGATGTTCGTTTTGAGACTCGTTTTTTTCTTTACGGTTTTTTTCTTCAAGAGATTGGTTGTTTCACTTAATAACATTAATTTTTTTGAGCGCCATAGTTCCTAGAGACAATGCGAACTGAATATGAATACATAAATATAAATAAATGTAAAGACAATCTATCTTATATATCAGAAATCGCAATGTCTCGCAGACCTCTATTCTGCGATAAATTAAAGAGGGAAGTTAAAAACAAGTTATGTATTAACTCTACAATTAAACTACAAATATGATTGATGGAATTATTTGAAATGGAGTTTATCCATATAATTAAGTTACAAATATAAATATAATTGATGAAATTTTTTTAAATGGAGTTTATTTGATGAATAAATTGACTTAGTAATGAAAATTAAAATTAATGTGAAACATAAAAAAAAAGAATCAAGCGTTATAATTGGTCTTTACAGTATGTTTATCTTCTGACTGGCTAATACTTAGCTTCGTCCAATTATTCTGTAACAATGCGATCGTATTGGGACCTTCAATGGAACCGTTTCTGCTTTCTTCCCAAGTTAGTAACTGTTAGGTTTATCGAGGACTTATTTGGTTCACGAAGTATTGGTTCCCTCAGTCAGTACAGCAAGTAGACGAACACCTTCTGTTTGACAAGCAAGGTGTTTTCTTCAACCAGTAGTGTAGGTTTTTAACATGGAAGGAGAAATACACTAGTCTTAGACCAATGTATATTGCTAATTAAATAATATTCAAGGAAATATCTTGTGAACATCAGTGACAATGTTACACATATGATGAAGCAATCTACAAATTGAAAACTCACTGGTAAAAGCAGATAAAATCAGAGACTTTAATTACAATGTTAAGTTGAGCAGAAAACAACCAAAAATTATAAATAATTACAGTTACTCAAGATATCATTTTCTTTACTTTAAAATATAAAATTTATAAGATAATGACGATTGATATATAAAATTCAAATGAAAATAATGGAATGACGTTCCAATTCGGCGTCTCTCGGTAAATTTAAATAAAAGGTAATTTTAAATTTAATAATAGATAGAGAATTAGAGATACAACCTCTAACAACGAGTCTTATGACTCAAAATGAGTAATTACTATTACTTTTATTTAGGCGCTTGGCACATAAACGAAAACTGAGCGCAATTGCGCCTCAATTCAATTAAAGATAAATATAATATAGTCACTCTCTCGCATCGAGATAGAAATTTAGATAAAAGATAAAACCAGATAAATTTACATATGCGAGATTAACCTCTCATAAATGCAAAGTAATATCGGTACATCAGGATTGAGACTAGACAGGGCAAGTGCTAATAATTATATGCTTGATGTAACAAATGAATTGAAAATTTAATTAAATGAGCCTGAAAACAAAACATATTAAAACCAGCAATACTCTGAGGCAAAATTAGGAGAAATTCTACTGAAAATTCAATTAACTACCTTTGCAGGAATATATAGAATTTACTCCGAGAATTCACCCAAACAATACTGCGAATGAAAATACGCAAAATGTGCGTGACCGCTGAAAGATAAAATAATTACGTTCTCTCAAAATTTGGAATAAACCTCTTTCAAATTACAGGATTTTGATTAATGAGAGATGCAAATATTCACCAATAAATCGGTATTATTACCTAAAAGGTCACGACAATAATTAAAAAATATAGAAGATGTAAACTAAATAAAAGTGGAATATAACAATGCTAAATTATTGCTTTAGTCAAATTAGAATAAGCGAATCATAAACAAATATTAATTATGTATTTAAAAATAAAAGAATTAGTTAAATATATTGCAAGATGAATGAAATATTTTGCAAGATGAATTAAATATTTCAAGATTAAAAACCAACACTTACCCGTCTACGTGTCAACACAAGATAAAAGATCTCGTATTCAAAATTCAAGACGTTGGACAAAATTATGTTTGCCGATCTTTTATTGGCTAATTTATAACATGTGATTAACACTATAAACCACTTAGAGACAAGTAATAGAAATACCCAATATTAAATATAGTAATGTAAGTATAGTAAAATAAATTCATAAATTGTAGGTACAAAATAGCGTACTAGCGCTTCTAAAATCGTTATTCGCACGAAATAAACCCATACGTGAATATATGTCACTGGGGACTTAAATATTAAATATCAAGAATCATTTGCAATTGAACTGAAATTTAAGTGTAGCGGAATAAGCATAAATTCCATTACATCATATCTCCTTGTTGTTCCTACTGATCTTTTCATGAATTGCCCCGTTAGTTCTTCGATCTTCTTCTGTATGCTAAATGTGTCATGTTTGACTTGTAATATTTCTATCTCTCTGTACTTATCTGTAAGTTTTTGTTCTTTGGCTTTTGTGAATTTCCTCCTTATTTGGGTATTGACTGTTCTATATCCTCACATATCTTTCTATTTTCCTCCCTTCTCATTTCTTTCATTAATTTCAGGATCTCATTGGTGTTTTACGATATCTTTTTGTCAGTATCTTCTATTAGAATTCTCTTCATTGCAGTTTTGATGACTTCGATTAATTTACTTATTTTATCTTCAATCCGTGAGCTAGCTGGTTTTTACATTAAGTAGAGCGTTACTGAGCATATCTATGACATGCGATCTTGCTTCTAGATAATTGATTTTTCTTCTGTCATATCTTGTTTATATTTTCTTTCACTGTACTCTGAATTCGGCGACCAGCAGAATTTATATCAGCTCCTGGATAGGTTTAAGTCATTTTGAAATTATTTCTGTATCTTTGACTAACCATTATGTAATCAATTTGGTTATATATAATTGCTCCATTTTTTCTGTATTTTGGCGATTTCCCGGTAAATAATCTGCGAGAAGCTGGATTTAAAAATATGTTTATTGCAACCAAAGCATTGTCTCCTGCAAAGTGCAAAGCTTTTGTCCACTCTCATTCCTTTCTGCGAGTACATTACGTCGGTTATGTCTTCCTGATCTTCCTTGTCCAACCTCTGCATTAAATTTATAAGGACTTCTTCTTTAGGAAAATTTTTGATAAGGGTGGTTATTTGTGGTTAGAAATGTTTTATTTCGTTTACTTCAGATTCACCTATTGGCGTATACACTTGTACGATGTTGACATTTACAGGCCTCGCTTTTATTTAAAATAGCATTATTCTCTCATTAACGGGTACAAAGTTCGAGACATTTAATGCAATTGATTTGTGCATAATAATTGCCATTTCATGTTCAATTTAATTAGTTATTAATCGTCAAAACAGATTACGTAATTTGCCGTGCATATTAAGACATTAAAGCAGCAAATGACTAAGTTTTTAATATCAAAGTTAGGATGTTAAAATCGCTAAAATAGGTGCTCTCTGATATCGATCATATGCCACTAAAATTAAAACAAAATACCTAATAATCTCCGAAATCAAACCAGATACAGTAACGCTGTTACAGTTAGGAATGTTGGAATTCTATGGTGTTTCATTATCTAGAAATTTAAGTTTAATTTTCTTCGCATATAAAGCTACCTATTATTTCTTCCATAACTAAGTAGGTACAGAAAACTAACTGATCAACACATTACTTGTCAAATACTGAATTATATCGTTCTCAAAAATGTATTTGCCATGGTAAATCTCTGATACTCGTGCAATGGTTATTAAAATATTATTTTTAGAAGAAGCAAGAATTCACCTTCCAAGTTCGCGCAACCTATAAAAACATTGCTTTAATATAAGAATTTGGCTACTTATAATGGTATGGTGTAAATATCGTTCCATAATATATTGACCGAGATCATCAAAAAAGCTGCAAAGGAAATGCATCAGGTTATTCCCAAAGGCAAAATGCCGACACGGCTTCATATGGCGGTATCCCGCTCCTTCTTATATATATTCCAACATATTTTCTGTTGCGTCCAGTAGGGCATCGCGACGCCTAGCTACCAGACGCTTTCCCATCCGGATGCAACAAGATTTGCTCGCGAAACATCGTCGAAGGCTAAATTGCATTAGTTTAGAGCATTAGACTCAGATTTATTTTATACGGAGAATTATATATTGCCTTTATTAGGAGAATATTAAAAACATTTTCTTAAAGAATTTTATTAATGTTAATATTGAGGATGAAAAATACGAGAGATGATGTGTTGCTTAAAAAAATTAATCCGGATTTAAAATACGGGTCAATATGAGCTTTAATTTGTCTTTGTCATGAAGATAATTTTCTTGGGCTAAATAAAAGAGGTGAAAATTGAGTGGACAGCATGAGGATGTGGTGGCTAAGTTGTTTCGGGTTATTTTTAACTGTGAGTGCCAGAAGGGAAAATTATGACAGAATAGGTAAGATACACTGATGCTGTTGAATATCAATTCATGGTTCATCTGAAGTAAAGCTTTGACATGACTTGCAAAAGTGGTATATCTTCTTATAACGCATTTCAATATCTTCTTTAGTGCTAACGACAATTTTAAGGAAAAAAAAAGATGTCATACTTATACCGAGTTTAAAGCAATACGTTTCAAAAATACAAAAATTTTAAATATTACACAGAGTGATCAAATATTTCGGGTTTAAGGTATGCCTTCTCCAACAAAATACACGTTTAATCATATCAGCATGTTCTTATTCAATGAAAGATTTCATAAATATGTATTTACATATTTACTTGATATACGGATAGCACAGGGCCAATCAAAAGGTAACAATTTAAGCAGTGCCTTTGATATATTCAACAGCTTTCTACATCTAGATAAGCAATTTCGAACGTGCCTCTTAGAGAACATGCTTTTTGCAGGATGGCCAAGCACTGAAAGTTTGATATGATATTCCTGAAATAGCTTTTAAATGTGTCATTACACAGGGTGCTTCAAAATGGATCTACATATTTAATGCATTAAAATTCTCAATTTCGATGCTAGAAGAATCAATATTTCAAAGGAACATATCGCTGTTGCTATACCTCGAAAAATAGAGCACAAGCCTTAATACGTTACATTTTTAAGTCGAGTTGTGACAGGTCTTATTTTACCCACCATGAGCACGTAGTCACAACTTCATCTTTTTATTATTCTTCCAACATTTTCTGAAAAACTTAAGTTATTACGTAAATTAAAATAACTGAGGCTATATGCATTTTGATACATACGTATATACACTTCTCCAATAAATTAACGCACCACCAAAAAATAACCAAAAGTTTAAAGTAAATTTTTGTCCAAACCACTTGCCCGATTTGAATGAATTTTTTTTTAATGACAGGTTGATTCTTCCAGAAAGTTAGTGTACTACTGTATTTGTATAAAAACTTATTTTTATATAAATACAGTGTGTTGCAATGATAATAAGTTTTTTTTCATAAAACTTGTAATACCCTGTGGAGTTCAACAGTTACAATATCAACTTAAAATGAAAATCAAAATGTAGCTTTATCGTTTTCGAATATTTTTTTTTTGATTTACTCTATTATCTTGGTCACAACAAGAGAAACAAAATTTTATTGCATAACATGTTATACTTAAAATTTATTATCAAAATGTAACAACAAAAAACAAAGAAACAAAATATAGAAAAAATGTCAGTAGCGAGTATTTTCGCGTCTGGCACGAATAACTGCTTGGCAACGTCGGCGACGCGACGACGGCCCATACTTAAAATAAGCGAGCGTATATCCTTTTGGTCAAGTTCTGCCCATATTTCAATCAGTCGCCTCCCCACGTCTTCCAAAGTGTTCAAGTTCCGTTCCTCTTATAACCTCCTCTCAACAGTGTCCCAGAGATTTTCTATGGAACTAATATCCGGGCTTCGAGCTGGCCATGCCATGGTATCAATGTCAACTTCCTGTAGATAATTCCACACAACTCCGGCAACAGAGGCCTGGCATTATCTTGCATCAACAAAAATCCATGCCCTATACATGGCGCGAATGGAATTACATGTTGGTCTAAAACCTCCCATATGTACAGGGTTATCCAACTAGGACTAGACAAGGCGATTTTTTGACGTTCCCTGTACTTTTATAAAAAAAAACTGAAATAGCCATCTTATGTAATTTTCTCCCGCGAATTCGAATATATTTAGCCAAAAACAATTGAACATCAAATAAGAGTGCTAGGGGTCACTTTGATATTTTTTTAAATGGAACACCCTGTATATTACTACATTTTTGGCCTCTCTAGAAAAATGTAAACACATTTTGTGTATAATATCCTATATCTAACTTTAGCTGTTTACCAAATGTTTACAGTTGAAACTCGGGCATTTTGACACTTTGACAGGTTCTAAAATCTAAACCGCACGAGATCAAAGAAAACGGTTTGCACATTCCGATCTTGCGTTTTCATAAGCTATCGAATGATAGTAACTTTGAATTTAACCGAAGGTTTAAAAGTTCCGGTTAATTTTATCTGCAGGTTAAATTCGAATATAGTAATTCGATAGTTTATGAAAACTTAAGATAGAAATGTGCAAACCGTTTTCTTTGATATTGAGCGGTTTAGATTTTAGAGTGTCAAAGTGTCAAAATACCCGTAAGGACTAACACTGAAAATACACTTCTATGAAATGCGTTTGACACCTGTATTTAGCTAATGACAATTTACTATAACTTATGTTTTTTATTAGCCTGCTACTCACCTCAGTGCGAATAATTCAAATTTAAATGAATAAAAACATGTTATGTTATAAAATTGTGATTCTCTTGTTGTGACCAAGATTTCGATTAACTCAAGAAACAAAATGTTCCAAAAAGATAAAGCTACATTTTGCTTTTAATTTTAAGTTGATATTGTAACTGTTGAACTCCACAGGGTGTTACAGATTTTATGAAAAAAAGTTGTTATCATTGCAACACCCTGTATTTATAGAAAAATAAGTATTTACGCAAATACAGTAGTACTTTAACTTTCTAGAAGAGTCAACCTGTCATTCAAAAAAAAATTCATTCAAATAAGGCAAGTAGTTTGGACAAAAATTTACTTTAAACTTTCGGTTATTTTTTGGTGGTGCGTTAATTTATTGGAGAAGTGTATATAAAAAATTATTTATAATTTTTTTACTTCATAGTCCAGTAACTTTTTCAATAATTTTGGTTAATTCTTTAATCGAATAGGAACAGTTCAAAGTGGTTATAGTGGTTTTAATTTTTGTTGTGATTTGTTCAGTTTTTGAGAAATTTAAAAAAACATTAAAACGTTGGATCTTTCTGGCATAACTTTGGCAGGTCCTAATTTTCATCTTATTAGAAGGACGCCGCGCCGTTTCAAGACAAATATATTTACGATAGAGGCCTTACACTCAACATTTTATACAAAAAAAGGATTTAATCGACAATCAGACAAGTAAAAGTAATATGTAAATAATCTCAACGCCAGTACATCACTTGAAAGGTAAAATTTCCGTTTGGAATAGACTTTAAGGCAATGCATTAAATATATTTCCCTTGAAAAATTTCTATATATTAAAAACAATCGAATCTATCATAAATCCTAGAAATTATTTTTAATGATGTGAACAAAAATTAATTCATGACTCGGAGTTTATTAAATTTTTGCAGAATTTTAACGGTTTTGTCTATCAGTCTTTATAACTTACTTATCGATCCATTTGAAAATCGAGGTATCGGAAACTGGTGCTCCAAATGGTAAATAACCCAATGAAAGCCGAAAATTTTTATTACCCTTGAGAATCCAATTTCAATTTAGCATACTAAACTTTTTTTCAACGAATTCTCAAAATTTTTAAAAGTTGTTTTTGACATAGTTTCATTTTGAATACTTTGAACACTTGACCGAAACGGTTAAATTTAAGGCGAAACGGCTTGCACTACCCTCAATTATTTAAAAGTTATTTTTTATTAACCTGAAATAACCGAAAGTAAAAAAAAACATTGGCACTTGTTAAATCATCAAGCGGTATTTCTTAAAGCTACTCGAATAAAGCCTGATTGAAAAGGATGTTTACTACTATCAACGTTTTGGAACAGGAGAAAGGAGTTTATTCTAAAAAATTGAAGGAACTACGGCAGGTGTTATCTGAAGTAAAAGCCAAAGATAATGTAGAATCGGGTGAACAACCTTTCACGGCTTTTGGTTCTGGGATATGTGATCGTAAAAGACAGCTGCTTATTGTGTGGGGTAAATGTAACAGAGGAACGGCGTTAATGTTTAAGCATAGGACTAATAGCATGTTTGATATTAACTGTGAAATCAACTCAAAATTCTTTTTTGCCGATATTGTTAATGAGTGTCAACCGTTATGCAAACAATTTGATAGATGTCATTGTTTTCGTTTCTGACTGCAATGCGGTTAGAGGAAGAACAATGACGGGGGTGGAACTTGACCAACTGCTCCTGGTGACATCTGGTACCAACTTAGTTGTTGTTGGTTGTAGTTATCATGCAGTCAGGCCTGTTCTGAATAACTATATACACCGTATGAACACAGTTGTGAGATCGTATTTGTGTGGAAGTAATGTTACATTTGTTCCACTTGTTAGTACGGATGCGGATGGCATTGTTGATTATAAGACCAAAACAGAGTTTATTATATTCCTTTTGAGAAATTACATACTTCCCAATGAGGCTCCCGAAAATTTTTTGCTTCGTCAGAGATCAAAAGTTCACCTGTGATGCGTCCATCATCAATGCTGTCTGGATATTATCAGAATGTTAGAGGACTTCGAACTAAAACTACACAGCTGTCCAATGCTGTAAGGGCAGCGTGCTTCGGCTGTATATAGTGTATATTCCTTACGGAGACATGGCATACAAAAAGTGTTTGCAGTACAGAAATGTTTAATTCGGGTTACGTTATGTATAGATCCTACAGAAATTATGAAGCCTTGAACTGTACTAGGGGTGGTGGTACCTTGATTGCTGTTAAGTCTGCTTTCGATTCCAGTATGTTGCCGGGCCCAGATGATCCCGTTTTTGAAGACCTATGGGTATTGCTAAGGATGAATGAGAGAGCGGTCATTACAGGATGCGTCTATTTCGTTCCGATTACGGTCTGTGAATCCTACCAGCATTTTATTGAGACCTTGGAGGAGCTTAGAAATAAATACAAGCACAATAAATTGCTGCCTACTGGAGATTTCAATTTGTTAATGGTCAATTGGGTGATGGAGGGTGATGATTTTCTTGTGCCGTCGGACCTGTCTTCGCCTGTGGCGAAAGTTTAAATGTCAGGAATGTTCGTTAATGAACTACAGCAAACCAACGATTTACCTAACGAATT
The DNA here is from genome assembly GCA_016904865.1 of Pissodes strobi. Classification (NCBI taxonomy): domain Eukaryota; kingdom Metazoa; phylum Arthropoda; class Insecta; order Coleoptera; family Curculionidae; genus Pissodes; species Pissodes strobi. Next base: position 174,617 of record MU182485.1, on the reverse strand, counting down.
TAACAGATATCTAGATCTTGTGTTTTGCGATGAACTTCCTAATTTTACGGTGAGGCCAGCCCAGCTACCACTTAGTCGAGTTGTGCAGCATCATATACCACTTGAATTGCAGCTTTCATTATCATCTCCTGCTATTTTAAAAAATGACGAGTAGATATAGCATGGGGGTTCTAGAGCCGCCGCCGCGGAGGTGCGCAATAGCAAAAATCGTCCACGTGAGCTACGCCACTTTTAAAGCTGTCTATCCTGTCTATCCTGTGAAACCTGCCTGACCTGTCCTGTTTAACCTCTCTATCCTGTCTGATCAGTCCTGTCTAACCTATCTATCCTGTCTGACTTGTCCTGTTTAACCTGTCTATCCTGTTTGACCTGTCCTGTCTAATCTGCCTATACTGTCTGACCCGTCCTGCAGTTCACGTGGACCATTTTTGCTACTGCGCACCTCCACCCCGGAGGCCGCCCCAGAGCCCCCATACTATATCCACTATGACGATAATGTATGGTCTATAACTTTGACAGAGCAGACTACCACAGTGTTAATAATTACTTTTTGAACGTTGACTAGGGATGGTTGGAAAAGTTCACTGACGTTGACGATGGTATTGCAACTTTTTATGATACCTTGTATCATGGTATTGAGAAGTATGTTCCAAAGAATGTTAGAAAACGTAACAAATATCCGAGATGGTACACCAGTGAGACTAAGAACGTAATAAGCAAGAAGAATACCAGAAATATAAATTTTATAGGAGCCAGGTGAATTATGTGGAACACTCTAAACTTCTGGGGAAATCAAAATGGTTGATAGAACCAAAGTATATGTAAACTAGTAAGTTCACTCAGCGGTAAATTCTTTGATGTAATTTAGCCACATTCTTTTATATCAAGTGACAACTGGAGATGACCGATGCGCTGCGTAAGTGTCCGATTGATTGGCGCGGCTTTCTCTAGTCAGAGATGTATTCAGGAGATTGTATGGACTCGTGCCGAAAAACCTACTGAATGCCGGCCGGGTGAAAAATCAAGTGAAACTGAGCAAAGTTGTAAAAATATTTTCATAGAAAAAATTTGCTATACGAGGTGTCATTTTTAGGTGATACCACTGTTGCTATCTCAGAATCTAACAAGAATTTTGCAACACTGCAAATCGAACTTGAAAAGGCATCAATAATGGCAACTTTCTAATTTAATCAACTTTGTAGCTTTGACCGTTTCAAAGATAGCAATAATAGTGAATTACCTAAAATATATTTAAAAATATATAGTAATATAATAATAAAGTGATTTTTCAAGGCCACGTTATTACATGGTTTATGTTTTCATCTCGCGTTACCGCATTTTTGTATCGTTGATCGGACGACTAACCAAAACTAAACAAATCTATCAAAATTGATTGTACCGTATCGGCACCGGCACCGGTTCAAATGACTACAATAAACTGAGACTAAGTGAAACTAACCAAAACTTGATTCGACGATTAACCAAAACTAACAAAATTTATTAAAATTGATTATAACATATCGTAACGGGTTCAAATTACTAATATAAGTTGATACTAACTGAGGCTAACCGAAAGTTGATTGGAGAACTAACCCAAACTAACCAAATCTATTAAAATTGATTATAACGTATCGGA
>MU182485.1:108834-167442 GCA_016904865.1 Pissodes strobi | reverse complement strand
TTTGAAAATCTGATAACACCATCTTGTAGAACAGAAAAAGTAGCAATAAGAATATGAAATTTATTTTGTTATATCTATTCAAATAGAGTCATAAAAAAATAAAAATTAAATCGCGAATATTCGGTTTTTTCTAAATATCTTCGGAAGTATTCGGATTTTTTTAACTTTTAAGGTGGCATTTTAATCAGCATCAAATTGCGCAACTTTGCCTACATTTAACCAACCTCGTATCTCTTCTAGTTTCCGAGATCCCAATGATGAGGCTCGAATTTGGGACACCCTGTACACCATCGAACTGAATATGGAACTCAATGTTTTTCCAATAGGCTATGAATAATTATAACCAAGATTTCGAATGTATTGATCTATTTAGATATACACTGAAAAAAATTATGGTAAATTCACAAGCCATTTTTGAGAAACATTGGTGAATTTTACAAAAGTTTTAGAGTAAAACTTTAACTTTTGGTGATCGTACAATTTTTTCTTTAATTTTACAAAAAAATAATTCAAAATGTTATACAGCGTGAAATAGAAGTACAGTATTTATTAAAATTTGTATAGTTACTTAATTTTTATGTTAATTTACACCCGGTCTGTGAAATGAAAATTTTCTTTGTAAAAAGTATTTGTAGAAGCACAAAATTTTTTTTTAATTTCACATTGAAGACGTAAAATTACTTAAGAAGTGTAAAGGCTGCCCAATGAGTGATCTCCAGAATCATAGCTGCTCGCGATGACGCGTCTTAACAGCAACGAAACGGCCAGTTGTCATTGCATAATGCATTGGCCCTTAATATTTATCTATACTGCATTGGTTTTTTGAGAGTTGAGAGTCGAATAGGGATATAGTGTTTTTGAATTGTGGCTGATTTAAATAATTACTAAATAGTAAAGATAAGTGAAATATTATTTTTATTATTTTAATATGATTACCTGCAACACGTGCCAAAAGAATGTGAAAAGTTTGCGTATGAATGAGTTGCATATGAGCTACAGACATTTACCTGGAATAAATTTTGAGTGTAAATATACAAATTGTCATTTGGTATTTAAAAGTTATAATAATAGATTTAAGAAGAATACAATCGAAAAATATATTAAATGTTTATTTTGTTTTTTAGTAATAAGCATACAGAGATCAACAAAATATAACGACATAAGTCAAACTGTATTGCTTGTAAATGTAAGATTTATCAAACTTATCAAATATTTGATGACAAATTAGAAAAAGAGCCACGATGGCCAACCTTTTGCCGATCACTGTAACAGTTATATTATTTTGATTTTTAAGTTGATTAGTTGTTTTGTGACAAGTAGCTATATACAGGTATACTTACCAGAATTCCTTTTAAACTTATTAACTCTTATATACTTTTATTTCTTAAGTACAAATGCCTATAAAAGAACCTCAAAATCCTTTATGGTTGTATATATATTTATAATATACATAGTGTATTGAAAGTTTTTACTTTTTTGGAAATAAATGTTTCTTTTTGTAAAAAGCTGTTTTATTTAATGTAAAAACGCAAAAAAGGTAAAAATACAATAAAAAATACAGCGTATTTTCACACAGGTACCCTGAATTTTACAATGTTATATCACAAACATTTTCTAATATTACAAAGTTCCACTACGTAAAAAAACGTAGTATTAATGTGTAATATAAATCGCAAAAAAGGTAAAAATACAGCGTATTTTCACATAAATTTCCTGAGCAATATAACTTTATTTCACAAACATTTTGTAATATTACAAAGTTCTATTACTTAGAAAATGTACTATTAATATGTAATTTTAAAAGATAAAATGAATTTTACTTATAAATTTCACAAAACATTTGTAAAAATACTAATGAATTACGCAATAAAAATGTAAACTGAAGGTAGAAACCGACGTAAACTTACATAAAATATGTAAACTAATTTTACAAAATAAATGTAAATAATATTTGATTACACATTTTTAGCGATTTTACAATAAATATAATGGTCACACTAGAAGCAGTAGATTTATTGTAACATAGCAACATGCTTTTTTCAGTGTAGTTTTCGTATTTTAAACAGAGAGTATTTGAGATTGAGTTTTTGAAGTGGTTGGTAAAAATGTGTTTTATGTACTAGTTCTTAGCTCTGTAAGTATTATTGTTAATAAATAAATAGCGATTTCGCGGTTTCCATGTCCAATTTTTAATCCTCAATATCATAAAAACCATCGAATTAACAAGTAACATATCGGACTTTTCTTTGATAAAATTTAAATTTGGATTACGCGCTGCGATCAGCACCTTTTATTATATAAATACGCTAGCGAACCATCAGTACGGCAGACTTTGTTTCTCACCTAAACCAGTTTCCTGCAGTATACATGTACTTGGAATCCTAACCCGCAACCTTATTTCCTACCCAAACCTAAGTTTTGTCGAATACATGTTCGTGAAAGATAATTTTCAAAGTAGAATCTGTAAGTAGTTAGAGTGCAGTGTAAACTTTGAGTATACCTAAGACAAAGCTAACCACAAATAAAACACAACACAACTCTTAAGAAAAATAAATTATAAAACAGTGACCAGAGACTTATAAACAATTCAAAAATATACCTCCATCGAACGAACATGCGCACCGTTTCTGACCAATAGACTTGTTTTCTCATTAAGGCTTTGACCAATATACGTTGTTCACTAAAGTGCTTACTTTATCATCTCTTCTCACCTGACGTAGATCGATCCCGAATCTGAACTGTATAATCTGCATGCCAACCAAGGCGTGGCGCCACGGTACACAGGTCGTAATATTAAAAGACTTACAAATATTCTATACATGATAATATAAAAATAAGATTTGTACCAAGAATTACATTTTAATAAAATGTTACATTTGGCAACACTGTCTAGGATTTTTTCTGTCTGGAGAACATTTTAGGATATACAGGTTGAGTAAAAAACGTACAAGATCACAAACTTACATTTTTTCAAATGAAATAGCGTATATATTACTATATTTTGGTAATGTACGTAAAATTCTGTAAAGTTTGGTATCTCACATCTTGGCACTAATGCCAATTTCTCTGGAGACACTAGCTTTTGAAAGTTGACATTTTGGCAAGCTGTAAAATCCAACCATTTAAATCTAAGGCGAATCGGTTTGCACTCTTCCATTCCAATCATATGCCATTAACATTCGCTTTAAGCCCGGTTAAATTGGAAATTATTGTCAAGCTATGGCTTCTATGAACATCAATGTAGCGAAATACAAACAGTAAAGATATCAACTTCATTTCCATTATAAACTGTTTTTAAAAACAATGGGTTAATAGTAAGTTCCGGTTTAAGTAAAACATTTGATATTTTCGGTTAAAAAACGATGAGTTTTTAAATTATTGCAGAATGTAGGAAAATGCAAATTATTTTCTTCTAAATTTAACGATTTTGATTCTAAAACATATAAAAATGTCCAAAATGTTAATATCTCATAGTATCATGGCTAACAAATATTACTATATACTTTATTAGGCGGTTATCTTCCATCCTGTATATTTAAACTAATCATTTCTACACTCAGATGCAAAAAAAACACAACGGAGAAAATTTTCGTCAAATTTAAAGTATTACAGTTTTTTTTATTTATAGCCCTATTTTGATGATTTTGTAAGCAAGCTGTATATAAATATATGAATTTTAATTAGTATACTCGTTTTTTTAATAAAATTATGTATTTGACTTATTATACGGGGTTAATCGAAGGGTGGTTTCTTTACCATAACTTTGAAACACCCTGTGGAATAATTTCGTGAGCGAATTTTCGTAAAATCTTGTTTTTCGGTTACAAACATGTTTACTGGGCATTTTGCTTTTCATTTCATGTCAAAATGTGCTTTGGTTCATTTTTAAGAGCGAAATGAATTTGCCACCCACAATTTACGACTTTTTCAATAATTATCATTACTTTTTGGTGTTATTTTGTAAAACGACGAGCGGGATGGTCACTTAACAGCGGTGCAAATAAGAAATCGGCTTCAAGGGGTTTGAGGCAACAATGTGAGTGTATTTACAGTTCATCGAAGATTTCATGAATTTGGCTTGCATAGTTTCAGACCAGCAACTGGGCTCAAATTACTTCCACGTCACAGAGTGGCTAGACTGCAATTTTCCTGGGACCATTTACATTAGAATTTGAGGCAATGGAGCAATGTTCTTTTTACGGATGAGTCAAGATACTGTTTGAACTCATCAGATAGGAGAGAACGAGTATGAGGTCGAACTGGAGAGAGGTTTGCGGAGTGCGCTTGCAGCCCCCGCGATAGCAACGGAGGAGGTTTGGTGATGGTGTGGGCAGGAATATCCCGAGAGACCCACACTGAACTGGTGTTTATTGATGGTTCGTTGACTGCACACCGATATATTGAGGAGATGTTAGTGAATCACGTAGTATCCTCTTCTCAATATATCGGAGATGAATTTATTCTAGTGCAAGATAATGCGCGGCCACATTCTGCAATGTGTGTCACGCAATACCTAGAAGAAGTTAGTATCAACAAAATGAACTGGCCAGCATTTTCGCAAGATCTTAACCCTATAGAACATGTTTGAGACATGCCTGGCAGAAGGATTAGGGGTCGCGAAGTTGAACCAGCTTTAAAAAATTAACTTCGCTAGGCTCTTGAGGAATAATGGCAAAATATCCCGCAAGATGATATTTTCAATCTCATTGACAGCATGAACCGACATGTACAGGCAGTTATAGCAGCCAGGGGAGGCAATACAAACTATTAAGTTATTTTTCACAAGTTTTTTGTTGTTGTTTCTTTACTTAGGTATTTAAGTTACAGTTATGTTTTTTTATGAAATATTATTTGTTCTGTTATTGTTACTGTTGTTTATTACAACCAAGACCGTATGGTTGCTTTTTAACGTTTTTTAAATTTCCATATAGAGGGCTAATGGAGCGTCAATATAAATAACATTACGATAACAGTCACCAGAGCCACCTCGTGATGTTACAAAATAGCAACAAAAAGTAATGATAATTGAAAAAGTAGTAAATTGTGGGTGGCAAATTCATTTCGCTCTTAAAAAGGAACCAAAGCACATTTTGACATGAAACAAAAAATAAAATGCCTAGAAAACATCGTTGTAACCGAAAAACAAGGTTTTACGTAAATTCGCTCACAAAATTATTCCACAGGGTGTTTCAAAGTTAGGGTAAAGAAACCATCCTTCGATTAACCCCGTATAATGTCAAATACAAAATTTTATCACAAAACCGAGTATACCAATTGAAATTCATATATTTATATACAGCTTGCTAACAAAATCATCAAAATAGGGCTAAAAATAAAAAAACTGTAATACTTTAAATTTGACGAAAATTTTCTCCATTGCGTTTTTTTTGCATCTGAGTGTAGATTGGCAGTAACCAATTAAAGCTTGATTTTTTCTCAAAGCGAGCGTCATGAATTTCCTGTTTAGAGTAGTTTGGGTATTATAAAAATAAGATTTTTTTCCAAGATTTAAGCTGATGTTTGAGAACTTCTATTTTGAATAATTTGATAAATTTTAGAATTAAAATGGTTTGCACCGAACGAAAGTTTAAAATATTGAGATAACGAAGCGCAAACCGGTTCTCCCTAAATGTAACTGTTTATATTTTATATATATTTATATTTTGGCAAAATTTTCAAGTGCCAATTTTCAATCGTCCATTTCTCGGGAGCAGTTAATGTGGTGTATTGGGTATCAAATTTTACAGAATTTTACGAATATTTGAGTAATTTAGTTTGGGTAATTTATTGAAAAAAAATGGAATATTCTAATAAATAATTCCAGATTGAGATGCGTTTGGGTTATCAACCATAGCTTTCGATTTCGTTACAGCAGAGGTTTTGAACGTGATTTTTGTTTTTCAAGGTTTTTCTGAAAAATTTTACATTTGGCAGCACTGCATGGTCAGAGCTTTCGATTTTCTTACAGCAGACGTCTTGAACTTGTCATTTGTTTTCCAAGGGTTTTCTCAAAAATTTTACATTTGGCAACACTGCATGGTCAGAGCTTTCGATTTTCTTACCAGACGTCTTGAACTTGATGTTTGTTTTTCAAGGTTTTTCTCAAACTTTTACATTTGGCAGCACTGCATGTTAATTTCCAATTAATCAGTACAATTCGCTCGCCATTTTGAACACGTTTGTTACTTATTATCGATGAGCTCTAGACAGAGCTAGAAACAGCCTTAAAAACAAAAGTTGAACTAATTTAGGAAAACCGCATACAGATTGAGTAAAAAACCTATAAGATATCATCGGTTTTTAAGTGAAAGATTCTATATTATACTACATTAATAAAATCTACTTACAACAATGCAACGTTTGATAACCCATACCTTGAATTTAAAATTGAATGTTCACAACGAGATATTGACTTTTCAATCATAGCTTTTTATAATTTATCAAATGAGGCCAACTTCTTACAGAAGGTCGTAAATATCATGTTTCAGGTTAAACCGAAAGTTAATGTGCAGCGACAGTTTTTATTCGTGAAGTAAAGTTTAATTGTCATATTACTTATTTTGAATAATATGAATATATTGAATACGGTAACATAAATTAATACAGGTAGTAGTTTTTGACTAGGAAAAAAAGTTAATACGCAGAATTACTTCGTTTTAAAAGCTTGTTTAGATTTTATGTTTTTATCTCTGTTATTTAGAATATTGGACATTTATGTAGACGTATTTTTGTTGATAGACAACTGAAGTCTTAAGACATTTCCAATAAATATTTTCCATATACGGAACCATATGTTCTCGCATTCGTGAGATAGAGTTAATGTGACATCAGAAAGTTATTATATATAGTAATATAGCGAACTTGAAGAAAACACGTTTTACCTAAATCGGTCTTTATACGATATTTTTTTGCACTTTATGAGCAAGTAATTCTCAAACTTACGGCTTATGTCTGGCTGCGTTGTCCAAACCTACGAAAGAAACGCCGCCCAAACAAAATAGCACCATCAAGACCATCCATTAACTAGCTCTGGCTAGACTCAAGTAATTAAGTCTATATCTTTTAATCTCTCTACCCAAAACAACTACGCTGAAATAGCCCGAGAGAACACAAATCTAGATAATGTTAACTAAAATGGCTTATGCACTATAATTTTCCAGCCATTAATGTAAAACTCTAAGACTTGATCGCTCAGTAAATAAAACGATTCGCGATCCTCAAACGTTGCCTTGTGTAGTTGGGAAACGAACATTAGGCGCGATGTCAGCAGTCTATGTGTAATGGTTGCATTCCTAATTTATAATCCTATATTTAAAATGAATTTTAGTTCGACATGATTTATTGTAAAACTCTTAGCCTTGATCGCATAGTAAATTATATGGTTCTCATGCCTTATAATTTCGTTTTAAAACATGATTATCAGATGTAACGCCAATATGCAACGGTTTTAGGTAAATATTAGTTCGTAATTTACAAGCCCCTTTAGTTTTGTTGAAAAGTATTTATAGACGAGTATTTTATTGATAATACCATGTTTCTTTACAATTGGCTGCAAAATATTGCCTGCAAAATATTTAAACAAATAGCAATAGCAACCAAAATTGTGATGTAGGAAAATTACCTTTTAAAGTTATATTTGATATTTTTCAATTATTCCAATAAGACTGCGATTATTTTATCATGAACTAAATCTCTATTTTTCACTAAAATATTTAGGCAATGGTTATTTACCGACCTAAATTTTACAGTCAGTGCCATTCATATTAGTATTGCTATTACATAGGTTTCTTTTTTGTTTTGTTTTTAACTTACCAACTAAAACATTCGATTTTGTTAGAGCGGAAAGCTTGAGTTTTTGGTTTATTTGAAAGCTCTCGATAATGCATTTACAATGATACTCCACGTGCTAATACCAATATAAAATTTGTATCAAGAATTATCATAGTGTAAGAAAATTATGATTTTTAGAAGAAAAAAATTATAAAGTTTTGAAATTTTGGTTGTGAACTCCCAGTAGGAACCCAAACACAGATCCTAAGAGTTTCCACCCCCGGTGGAAGCTTTATCCCCTTTTGCTGAAAAACCCACCCCCACACGACGATTTTCGGCATTTTTCTCGTAAACCGTGACTTCGACGATAAAATGTTATAGGACTTATTATATTCTACATAAAATTCTCCATAGAATTTTGTTATATAATGTCTTTGCATATCTCCTACACAACGCTCATAAATGACCCTGGAATTTAAACATTTTTCCAAATGCGATGACAAAAATGAGCTCAGCGCCATCTTTGGCGGCGATTATCTCGAAAAATATTAGTGTGAGCAAAAAAACGTATAGAATCAAAATTGAAGAGCAGTTCTTTCTCTACAAGGCCCACCTTGAATAAAATATTTATGAGAAAGTGTTAGTGGTCAAATGATAATTTTTTATACCTGTGGATTTTGTACTTTGAGCGCTTTTCCACACACCCTTATTGAGGTAGAGCTCTCGGCGCGTTTTTTTGGTTTCCCCTATAGGCCTATTCCACTAATAGAATAAAACTATTTAATCATCTGCTTCTGCAAAGTCGTCCTCCACGACTGAATTTAAACAACTCTGCCGATGGCAATTTGAGCACATTGTTGAGCAGCGCAAGCAAAATTTCACACAGCTGCATCGCTTTCCACATCCCTTTTTACAGCCGCAGGATATGACCTGAAGGTTTGAAGTTGGAGCTGGCGCCTGAGTCGTGAGCACTGGCATCAGAATTTTGTTAATTTTTCTCCAGCCCCATTCAGTTGTATTTAAAGTTCTTCCTCGCCAACAATGATTCTGATGAAAAACGCGATAGGTATGTTGAGCTAATGCAACAGATGTAGGCGGTAGTCTAAACAAAATGACTGCATGACTCGATTCCGGGGTGCCTTATATCAGGCAAACGTAAATTTCTCCCCAGCTCTTGCAATGTCATCTTTTGCGGATGAAGGATTATTAAATACGGCGACCACTTCTTGTAAATCGTTTCTTGTATTTATTAAGTTTATAGTCTGTGAAGTGGTGTCACAGCCACTAAACTCATGGGCAAATAAAACATTATCTTTGCAATCCTTTATAACTGACGAATTTTGCAAGTCGTGGGAATTATACGCTCTTTCCTTAATATTTCCTTAAGCATCTCTCAAAGAACGAATGTCTTCATCCCGTAGAGAAAGAGCGATAAGGAGTGTAAGCAAATCAATCTCCTGGCCAACAACAACGGGTTTTTTATAATTGTTGCCTGCGTTGATCGCAGTCTAAACAATTAACGAGTCGGCATCATCGGTAGCAGCGAGAGTGGAAATACCTGCTGATTGTGCTAATCATGTGACCAATAAGACGCTCTTTATTGGCAAGTTTATTCAAAAAATTCTTTTGCTAATCACTAATTGGCGTGTCTTTGTCGAAAATTATTTCTGCAAATATCCATTTTAGGAGCCGTTGTTGACGTTCAATACTTTTTGTACTATCCTCATTTTCGCTGTATCCATCAAAAACTACAGTTACAAGCTGCCTGTATCACTTTCGAATGAAATTGTCGTACGAAATGTAGATGTCTGAAAATGTTCCATGTTTTGGCCACACCACACGATGAATTAAATTCCCCCCATCTAGAACGTATATCAGCCTGCCAGACTCAAGAGGTATTTCTGGTACTGGATCAAACACAGCATAAAACGAGGAGTTTTTCGTTTTTCTCATCAAGTTTTTGTCGTCAAATATTGAAAGGGGAATTGTTGCCAGCTCATAAGTAAAACATGACTCCAAAACTTGTGGGGAGTGAATGGTACAGACTTTCTTTGCAGTAATTGGGTGATGTCAACCTGGATCACACAGTCGTCGCTAATCTTCATAGTATTGTTGATTACAGAGATGGATTTGGCCACATTGGATCGCTTCAGTTTTAAATTTCCGAATTTTGTATTTACCTTCAACAGTTCGTCCAAAGCTTTCTTTCTCGCCAATTTCTCTTGATCTGTGACAGTTTACACTCAGCGACAAGCCCCCTTGATAATGCGCGCGCAACAGTGGCGGTAAAGTAACATTATTTGTTTGTCTCCTAAGTTTTTAATAAAAATAGTAATTTCTCTCCATTTAATTTTGAAAGTGACATTGGAAACAGAACTGTTTTATATCGGTAGTGCTTCAACTGTGAGTGAAGGCAACCTCCTGTATCCACTTCTTCTTTACAAATTATAATTTAAAAATCATAACAAAACAGATTTTGCACGGTATATTTTGACAGAACAAAGTGAGGTTAATTTGAGTTTCATCTTCCTTTCATTACTTACTGCACAGGATAAGCTAAATCCGTTACAGTTTTACCAACTACTTTGCACACCACAGAGCAACCTGTTGCTTCAGGAAATATGACAGGCAAATGCTATAAATGTAAACTGAGTTGCTTTTTTAAAGAATACAAGCAGAACTCAAGTCGATTTGGATACCCATGTGATGTGTGTAATCGGGTTATTTGTCAAGAATGCAACCAAACACAGGCTCAAGAAATCAGAGTTATTCCTAGCCTAACTCGCACACGTGTACATCTATGTCCTGATTGCCTGGTTGACTAAACAATTTCCGGTGGCTTTGAAGGAGATAGAACAATTGAAAGGTCAGATTTCCTCTCTTTCATCCAAAGTTTCTAAACTGGAAGCAAATCAAATGACGGCTAGTCAAAACAATCAAACTAATAGGCTAGAGGCGTTGGAAGCAGAGATTGAAAAAATTAAATCCTGCACAAGAGACTCTGAAAACTGTAGTCAGATCAAAGCTTTGCAACCTGATACGCAGCAAATTACATCAGTGATACAACAACATTTGGATAATCAAACAGATCAACTGCCCAAAGACTCGGTTGTTTGTGCAATTAAAGGTACTAACACTGAGCTAGTAAAATTTCTTACAGAAACTCCAAACGTTTGTAAAAATATAAATCCAATTGTTGAAGGTCAAGAAACTCTGCAAGCTATGAACAGACAGATTGGGCCAGCAATGCTTTGAAACCAGCTGCAGTTGGAGCCTGTGAGAATGTTAGTTCATCAGGTAGAGTTTGTACTGGTCCAGAAAATCCTAAATTAAAAGTTGCCAACAAGAATATCGGTGAACAATTGGCAAAAGTGACATGGATGTATATTTCAAATCTTGGTGTTAATACCGACGCAGAGGACATTTTAAATGTGCTGATACTGAGTTTGCTGGTTGATACCAATGTCAAAAACTGCCTTCCAAGTTCTCAAACCCTAGAAGTGCTAGCTTTAAGTTGGGAGTGCCAGAGGAGGTAAAGGATAGGTATTTGAGTGATCAATTCTGGCCAGATGGTCGTTACGTGGCTTTATACAAGCCCAAAAGCAACAGAGAAAGTCAGACCAATTTGCAAAACAAGATTTTTTCACGACCCCCCTATCGCCGATACAGAAAATAGAGATTTCTGATAAGTGGAGAGCACACGATCCTGCACTCACACCAACCAAGACTACTGCAAAGAACCTACTAAAGCTTGTGCACCCTAACCCATGGTCAATCTGTAACAAGTTTGATGATATGCGAACATTTGTTAAAAATATGGATTATAGTATTATTGCTATTTCAGAAACTTGGCTTAATTGTGAAATGTTAACAGAGAACTATTCCATACAAAACTATACTATTTATAGAAAGGACCGAAATGGTAGAGGTGGTGGTGTTGCATTCTATGTCCATACTACTTTTAAACCACAGTTAATTGAAACATCAGGTAGTGATAGTGATAGTGGAATAGATCATTTGTGGATTAGGTTTAAGCTAAAAAAACTAACTATCACTGTAGGTGTTGTGTATCGTCCGCCATCAGTACTGTATAGCAAGCTAAATTTTTTGTATGATTTTATTCCACAATTAATGTTTGAAAGCGATCTGTTCATATGCATGGGTGATTTTAATATAAATTTCTTCAACCAAAGTAGCAATGAAAATAGATTTCTCTCTGATATTCTCACCACATTTTCATTGCATCAAATAATAAAGTCAGTTGAGGTTCGGGGACCCAAGGGTAATATAGTAAACTATCCTCATAGGTCGAGTTTCATAAGTGTGCAGACGGGAGCCCCTCAGGGGTCCCTCTTGTCTCCACTCTTCTTTATATCATACTGCAATGACCTAAAAACTGCCCTTGGAGGTGATCTTGTCCTGACACAATTTGCTGATGACAAGTCATGTGTAGTGTCAAACAGCACTGAAGAGATAGCTCTGAATCTGGCAAACTCCGCAACTCAAAAAATGCAAGAATGGTGTGACAACAAACTTCTAGTACTAAACTCTGCCAAAACGAGCTTAATCCACTTTCAAAATAAAAATAAAGAAAAAAATAATTTAGCACTAAGTATTAATGACATTAACATTCAGCAATCAGATGAAACTAAATTTTTGGTGCTCATTATAAATCGAAATCTCGTCTGGCAGAGTCATGGAAATGAAGCTTGTAGAAAGATTTCACCGGCAAATTTTGCTATATACAATTTAAGGGATGTGATCAGCAGGGAATCTGTTATAAAATTTTATTATACCTATGTGCACTTCCGTCTGTCATATGGTATAATTTTTTGGGGCTCCCATAAACCAACCATAGGAAGAATTTTTGTGATATAAAAATGAATAGTTACCTTTACCATCCGTAAAGTACCATACTTAGAACATTGTGCCACACTGTTTCAAACATTGGGAATAATGACGGCTTATTTCCTTTATCTGTACAAAATCTGCTGTTTCGCACACAACGAACAGCATCTGTTCAATACCAGTAAAGACTGGCATATGGGTGACAGGGAAATGAGAAATTGTAATGCCTTTGCAGTGCCTAAACATAAGACCAAGTTGTATGGGGATAATCCATACTGCATGTGTGTTACTATTTTCAATGCACTGTCGGGTAAGGTGAGAGAGCTAAGGTATGAAAAATTTAAAAATAAAACTAAACAAATTTTCATACAACATCCCTTTTATTCAACAAATGAGTTTATTGAATACTCACAAAATCAAGGCCTCTTTGGTTTTAGCAGCCGTTACTGCTAAATTTTTGTCTTGTTTTTTGTTTTTTTATTTTTGGTTTTCTTAAAATTATTGTTATTGTCAACTCATTACGTCACATCGTTTAACTCTGTCATTTTGTAATTATTACCAATATTTATAAATTGTCATATTAGTATTGTCTCATCCATTTATGTATTAATGTTAGTTATAGTCCTAGTTTAATATATTTTAATGTTTACTTTAAGCTATAAATAAGACTGACGACCTTACATTACATTTTGTAATCTTTCAAGTAATAAATTGATTTGATTTTGTAAACGATTAATTTTTAGTAAACACGTTTTATTTCGCCAATACACCTTCGCCAGTACAGTTATCATAATTACATAACGCCATGAGTCGACTCTGCTATCGTACAATAACTATATCTACGCCTTATTTCTAATCTATCTATATACTCCATATTATATAACACCGATTCGATTCTACTGCTTCGTTTCCCAGGGTTGTCACGTCCTCGCCCATTTGAACGTCGCACGTCGCCTCTCCAAAATTTGCTTGTTACATTCGGCCATCCTGCAACAATTAATGCCCTCATTAATTTAACTCGCCAGTAAATCAACCAGATCTTATCGATCTGTGCATTCGCCATAACACCAAATCGCCTACCCTAAGGGTTTCGCCTGTGGTTGCAACCTTACGCCTTTTATCGAATATCACCTTTATATTACGCCTTTGTCAGATTTTCCACTCGCCTTTAAATCGCCATAGCTCTCGCCTTTCGCCAACAGAGCATTCGCCATTTGCACCTCGCCCGTAAAACTCACTTGCATGCACCTTTCAACCTGACCATTCGCCCTTTGCACCTCGCCAGTCAGACTCACTCGCATGCACCTTTCAACCTAACCTTTCGCCCTCGGTGTTTTACACCTCGCCTCGCCAAAAAGTCAGCAAACGCCTTGCTCGGAAACGCCAGCCCGCGCCAGCAGTTGGAAATAGTACGCCTTGGGTACCTAAAATTCACCAAACGCCTCTCTCAATTTGAGAATCGCCTCAGAAGACCGCAAAGTCTTCGTCGCCTTCGCCTGCGCATGATCCTGGACTTCCTTGCCCCTCCAATTCCACAATATCGGTTGATGGACGCCGATATCTGTCAAAAGAGGACAGAAAGCCAGTATACAAGTCGCCATGGGAAGAGCAACCAAATGCCCTCGCATTCGCCTGTAGATCGAGAGGTAGACTGTCAATCAGACACGAAAGCGCCTTTGTGCCTGAAAGCCCACACCTTTCGATCAACGCCATTTTATCATGATAATAATGGGTCATGGTTTCGCCATCCAATTTAACCCTCGCTATCATCTCCTTGAGCAGCTGAGCAAAGTCATGCACTCTAGGAAACGCCTTCCTTAGAGCCGCCTTTCAGTCTTCCCATGAGAGGTCATATTCATCGAGCCGATTAAACCAGCCCCTTGCTGCGCCTTGCAATTTCGCCTGCATAAAATACGCTCTCTCATAGTTCGACCATTCATGAATATCGCCCAACTGATCAATTTTGCTCAACCACCTGACCACGTTACAGTCCTGACTGTCAGGATCGAAAGGGTCAAGAATGTCGCCGCCTGCCCTTGCCCTTGACCCCATACAGCCCAAACTGCACCCGGAGTCCGCCTTATCGCTACAAGCATGCTCTACTACCGCCTGTGGAGCGCTCTCACCTGATTTATCGCCTTTTCTGATGCCCTTGATACCGCCAGTATCAACGGTCGCCCTTTGTTTCGTCGCCTTTACCATTTCGGCCGCCTTTTGCTTCGCCGCCCTTGCCATTTCGGCCGCCACAATCTGCTGGATACTAGTTGCCAAACCGCCTTTCAACAGCTTATGTACCATGGAGACTGTTTCGTCTTCCATCGCCGAATCGCCTTCGCCGTGGTCACCGTCGCTTAATTCCAACTCGTAATCGAGCTCTAACTTGTCACTTCTACCTTCCTCCATAGGAAATCACTTGAAAAACGCCTTTTAAACACCAATGCCAATAAACACAGTTGAAATACGCCACAATTTTTACAATAATCACTAATTAATTAGCACACACTTGTTTATTATTATCGTAAATATCTGAAAAATCGCCAAATGTCAATCCACTGTCAAGGATAGCAACAAACGCCCGCCTTTTGTTACGAGTTTTTGTGATATCGCCATTCACAAAAAAAAGAAGAAGTTGGCACTGCGATTTAACTCGCCGAAATCGCGTATTTCACCGTTCTCCACAACAAATAACACAATACGTAGGTTATCCCGACTTCTGATCTGTAAACGATTAATTTTTAGTAAACACGTTTTATTTCGCCAATACACCTTCGCCAGTACAGTTATCATAATTACATAACGCCATGAGTCGACTCTGCTATCGTACAATAACTATATCTACGCCTTATTTCTAATCTATCTATATACTCCATATTATATAACACCGATTCGATTCTACTGCTTCGTTTTCCAGGGTTGTCACGTCCTCGCCCATTTGAACGTCGCACGTCGCCTCTCCAAAATTTGCTTGTTACAATTTGATTTGATTAATAACTCAACTAGAGTGACAACGAACCATGAATCATTAATTGATCTGATTTTGGTAAATGATCAAAATTCTCTATTAGATAGTGGCGTGATGCCCTGTAACCCTATAAGAACAGATCACCAGGCTGTTTTTTGTATTTTTGATTGTGAAACTCCAAAAATTACTAACAACATAGTAGAACGTAGAGATTTAAGAATGTCTTCCTATGATGAATTTCAAAATGATTTACGAGCCATTAACTGGCACAACCTTTACATTGCTGATGATATTAACAAACTGGATATATTTAATAATTGTATATTGTCTATTTTTGACGCATACTGTCCTAGGACTAATTCTACGCTGAGAAAATCTAAACCTGGCTGACCTATAATCTCAAAAAAAAAACGATTGATTTAAAAAATAAAGCCTTTCGTACATATAAATTATCAAAAACTTTGGAATCCAGAAAATATTACAGAACTCAAAAATTATGTTTCATTTGCCATTAAGTCGAAAAAGAAAACTTATTTTTTCTTGCAAATAGATAAATGTGTGGGTCCAGAGAAAAGTAGGAGTATTTGGAAAAATATATCTAATTGGAAAATCACTAATAAGGCAGTTACAGAAATACCAAACAATTTAAGAGACCCAAATCTAATAAATTATAATTTTTTGGACCAGGTACCTAATACTACTACTGATCCAGAGCTAATTGCGGATTTTCTCAGTTCATCATGTGATTGGGAACCATTTAAATTTAGACTTATTGGTGAGGAGGATGTAATAAAGATTATATATAGTATTAAGAGTAGTGCAATTGGGGTTGATGATATATTTATAAGAATGCGTAAATCCTCCATGACATACTGCATTAAACCACTTGTTCACATAATTAACTTTTCCTTAGATACAGGTTCCGTACCTGATTTATGGAAAATGTCTCTTGTTACCCCTCTTCCTAAGATAAATAAATCTACAACTATTAGTGAACTTAGACCTATAAGCATACTTTCGGCCGCTTCTAAAATACTTGAGAAGGTGGTTAAGAGTCAAATGTTGGAATTTATAGAAAATAAAAATATAATTCCCAAATTTCAGTCTGGTTTCCGGTCAGAATATAGCTGTGCTACTGCATTTCTCAAAATAACTAGTGAAACGTCAAAAGCATTTGATGATGGCCACTCTTGTTCTTCAGTCATGATTGATATGACAAAAGCCTTTGACAGTTTAGATTTAAATTTACTCATGGCTGAAATTTCTTACTATAATATGGAGGCTTATGGGTGGTTCGGTAACTATTTGTGTAATCGACAACAAGCTGTTAGGTTTAGAGAAGATGGAGTGGCTTTACGGTCTGGGTGGGAGATGGTGGGGAGGGGTGTTCGACAGGAGTCTGTCCTTGGACCGCTTCTCTTCATTATGTTTACCTCTGATCTTGTTAAACACATTAAACACGCGAAATACCACATGTATGCTGACGACCTACAAATATATCTTCCGTCGATTAATGTTTACCTTCAGCAGACAGTTGATCTATTGAATGAAGATTTGCAAAATATATCTTCTTGGGCCACTAGAAATTCTCTTAGTATAAATCCAACCAAAACGCAGGCAATTCTGTATACGCGTACAAATATTGACCCCACATCTCTAGTTGTCAGGTTAGGAAATGCCACAATTCAATGGACTAGTGAAGTTAAAAATCTTGGCTTGTTTATGGACACTAAACTAACTTTTAACTCACATGTAAACAAGGTTTGTCAAAGGTCATATTTTAAATTAATATCAATTTGTGAATATCGAAATCTTCTACCTACTAGTGCTAAGAAATTAATAACAGGGAGCTTGATACTGTCAATATCAAGCTACTTTGACATTGTTTATGGCCCTTACTTGAAAAATTACAATAGCTATAAGGTTCAAAAAATACAGAACTCCTGCATTCGTTTTGTGAATAACTTGAGGAGGAGGGACCATGTTAGTGGGCATATCTCTGAAGTTTATAAATGCAATATGATACAAAGGCGTTATGTTCACTGAGTTGCTTTATACATAAGGTAATTTGCACAAAACAACCACTTTATCTCTTTGACATGATTAATCTAAGAGGAGATATGCTTCGTGTGAGCATAAGGTCAAGGGATGCATTATCAATCCCGTCACATAAGACTGAATTCTTCAAATCTAGTTTTTCATATTTGGTACCTCATATATATTATTAACTGCCAGGCAGCTACAAGCAATTAAGTTTAAGTGCCTTTAAATATAATGTAAAAAAATGTGTTTGTGATAATATGCTCCCTGTCTAGTCGTTAATGTCCTTTGTTAAATATTTTTGTATTTTATGTTGATTATTTTATGTTTTATACCATTTGTGTTGTTTGGTTATTAAAAAACGCTTGTCGGTAATCTCCACCATTTGTATTGTTTTTAAAATACAATAAAGATTATTTTATTTTATTTTATTTTTATAATTATACCAACATCATTTGGTTGTAAATTTCTTTTTCACGGCATAGATACGGTCACGTTTAGGTGTAATTTTTTAATAAATGCGTGGTTTTAGAGTCATCAATATTTTATTATTATGAATTTGGACTATTGCTAATTTTAAAACAATCCTTTTCCTCTTTCTATGATCATCCAAAGGATTTAGTGACACCATTTATATTTGATTCAGCAGTTATTCCATGCTTGCCTATCTTGTGCAATCCTTTCAGCATCATGCAGCCGCATATTTATTAAAGGTTTTGTTTGGTCTACCCATCTAGTTGGAGATCTGCCCCTTGGGTGTTTGCCTTCTACTTTCCTTTCTATGATTAGTCGTTCCATTGTTCCTGATCTTTTAGCTATATGCCCAAGGTACTGAAGATATATGCTATTTATTCTGGTTAGCAGCCTTGTATGTGAACCAATTTTTTGTAATACGGATACATTGGTTCGGTGTTCTGTCCACGATACTCGTAAGAGTCAAATCTACATTTCAAAAGCCTCTATTCGGTTTTTACCTGCTTGAGTCTATGTTTCCGATGCGTACGTTGCAATGGGGAAGACAAGAGCATCAACCAGACCGAGTTTCGTTGTCTTGGTGATAGATTTGTGTTTCCATATTTTATTTAGCTTGTTTTCGCTGCGTACGTTGGAATGGGGAAGACAAGAGCATCAACCAGACGGAGTTTCGTTGCCTTGGTGATAGATTTATCTTTCTATATTTTATTTAGCTTGGCAGTCGCTGATCTTGCCATAGTTAGACGACGGCGTATTTCGCTTTCACATCTCCGAGTGTTGGTAATTAAGGAACTAAGAATGTTAAAATTGTTTACCACTTACCATAGCCTGCAATTTTTGATATTTGTGGCGAATTGTTGTCTTGTCTATTAACTATCATTATTTTAGTTTTGGATTTATTTATTTTTAAGCCATAGTTTTCGCTAACAACAGAGTCTACTCATAATTTCTGCTATTTCTGGCATGGTTGACGCCATGATCAGTGTGTCGTCGGCGTAACGCAGGTTGTTGGTAAAAACAATGGTTGCTATAAAAAATCTGTTATTAATTTTGATGAATTTTGCCCTTTTGTGGGACCACCGTGCGCTGGGCAATTTTTGTCTTCGCGCTGAGAAATAAGTTTATTTTCCAAGGTTATTTATGAGCGATGGGTGGGAGATGCGCAAAGACATTATATAATAAATTTTTTGAAGAATTTTATGGAGAAGTCCTATAATATTTTCTCATCGAAGTGACGGTTTACGAGCATAAAGCGTCGTGAGGTCACATTTGGCGGTGGGTTTTTGAGCAAAGGGGGTGGAACTCCTACTGGGGAGATAGGAATTCCTCGTATCTGTATTTGGATCCCTACTGGGAGTTCACAACCAAAATTTCATAACTTTATAAATTTTTTCTTCTATTCATGGTTTTTACGTCTAATTTGCTTACATTATTTTATTTCAATAAAATGTTACGTTTGACAGCACTGCATAATAATCCAATAATAAAACCCACTTGTCATTATATGATACTATATTATGAAATCATATTATCAAAATCCTCCTAGAATAATAAAATATTTGGGTCTAGATTGAATGTTCACGAGATATTGACATTTTCATCATAATTTCTTATAACTTATCCAATGACGTCTACATCTATTTTTGCACGATGTGGCAACTTCGTATTTCTGATTAAACCCAATGTTAATATGCAGCCACAGTTTTTAATCGAATTTTTTTTTTATGGCAGTGGCACACACACTAAAGGTAGATCCTATGGCGCTCGACGAGCGGTGTGTGTGCGAAGATGTTGATTGACACGGTTCTTGAATATTTGTAGGTTGTAATTAGTGGGAAACAGATGTCCTGGAAGTGAGTTCCACAGTGATGCAGTGCGCCAGACAAAGGAGTTCTGGTAAAGCGATGTTCTAGGTGTTTCTAGTTGTACGACGAACTGGTGCGCTCCTGCCGTCTGTCGGGACTGCCTGACAGGAGTTGCCAGGGGCGGGATTATGTGGGCCAAATCCTGGGAACATCTGCCGTGAAAGTATCTGTAAAACAGAGACATCTCGGCCACATGTCTGCGATGTTCCAGACTATCCAGATTCCGCGTCAACTCCGGATCGCCGACGAGACGCACAGCCCTCTTCTGAATGGAATCCAGCAGCTTTAGGGTATGCTTTGGTGCGGCACCCCAGATATGTGAGCAATATTCTAAGCACGGTCTTATTTGCGCTTTGTACAGCAAGAGCAACTGCTGCGGTGTATAGAGTTTTTTGTTTATGCGATGTTAGCAACATGGTCATGCCATGACATATTGCTGTTGACCGAGACACCCAGCAGCCCGATTGACGAGGATGAAGGAATGGTCGATCCTGCCATAATGATGTCAGGGCCCGCTGTATTGGCCCTCTTAGTAAACGTTGCTGCTTGGGTCTTTGCTGCATTGAACTGGACCAAATTTCGGTCGCCCCAGGTTTGAACTTTCTCCAGGTCTTGATTAATTGCTGTAATCTGCTCCTGTCTGCGGTGATGAGTCTCAGTCGCTGGTAAGGGTTTTTCTGATCTAAAGTGGGAGACAAGGGTACTGTCATATGCAAAACTGTAAACAGGATTATTCGTTTCGATCAGCAGGTCATTAATATAGATGAGGAACAGAGTTGGTGAAAGTATTGCGCCCTGAGGCACGCCCGCGTTGATGGTGAATGTGTCCGAGATGTGTCCATCGACTGCAACATGTAGGGATCGGTTCTTAAGGAAACTGGCCAGCCAGCTGCAGAGAGAGGCGGGCAGTCCCAAGGACGGCAGTTTGTTGAGCAGTCCGTCATGCCAAACTCTGTCGAATGCCTTTGAAATATCCAACGCAATCGCTCGAGACTCTCCGTAGTTTTCAATTGCCCTACTCCATATATGAGTGACATAGGCCAATATATCTCCTGTCGATCTCTCTTTGCGAAAGCCGTATTGATTATCGCTGATTATTCTGTTGCTCTCGAGGTACTTGAGTAGTTGCTGGTTGACTACACGTTCCATGACTTTGGAGATTATTGGAAGCAAGGCAATCGGGCGATAGTTTGAGGGCGTGGTTTTCTTGCCTTTTTTTGGAACAGGTTGCACTCGAGCGACTTTCCAAGAGGATGGGTAAATCCCTTTTCTGTAAGAAAGAGAAAAAAGCCTGAAAAAAACAGGTGTTAGTTCGTTGGCGCAGTTCTTTAGCACGATGGCAGGTATTCCGTCCGGTCCTGATGCCCTTTGCGCATCTAGTTCTTTAAGGATTTTGCGAATATCACGATGAGAAAACTTGACTTCTGCCATGGTGGTGTTGATGTTCGGTATAGTGGGGAGAGTCTTGCTTTGGGGCACGTCTAAGGTAGAGTGCGATGAAAACATTTTGGCGAGCATGTTTGCTTTTTCTTTGGCTGTAGTCGCCGTGATGCCACGTTCGTCCGTCAAAGGTGGGAGAGACGTTTTTGTAAAGTTGTTACTTACTGCCTTTGCTACCGACCAGAAATTCCTGGAGCCACTGGGGCATTGCAAAAGTTTATTCCTGATCCTTTGATTGTGTTTGTCCTTAGTTTCGTCGATCACACGCTTGCACTCGTTTCTCGCTTCGATAAAATAATTGCGATTTTCAGCGGTCTGATTTTGCTGCCAGTACTTATAGGCTTGCTGTTTCCTTCCTACAGCTCTTTCGCATCTTTTGTCAAATCAGGGCTTTCCTTTTGATGGTAACTTGATGTAATTTGGGATGTATGCTTCCATTCCTGATGATATTACTTGCATGATCTCTTCGCAGCAGTCTGACGGGTCGTCAGTGGCAAAGCAGACGTCGAGCCAAGGAAAATCTAGGTAAAACTGCCTCAGATCGTCCCAGTTTGCAGAATTGTAATGCCAGATTTTGCGAGGCAATGGTGGATCCTTCTGTATGAGTGGCAATTCACAAACCGTTGTAATAAGTTTGTGGTCGGAGGTACCTAATGGCGGACCAACTGTAACCTTGTACTGGTCAGGATTGGTGGTCAGAAAAAGATCCAGGAGGGCGGCGAATTCGCCCCTCTCTGAGATTCGAGTTGGTTCGTCTACAAGTTGAGTAAGCCCGCAGCTGATGGCAAATGCTTCAGCCTCTCTACCTTCGTTGTCGGTCTTGTTGTGATGTTTGAGCCAGTTGGTGTTGTGGGCATTGAAGTCTCCCAGAACGATTATTTCTGAACTGGGGTGATCGACCTGTATTGAGTCAAAGGTGGTAGCTAGTGTTGAGAAAAAGCTTTGGTAGGCTCTATCGCTCGGAGGGCGATAGAGATAACATATAAACTTGGTTAATCCCTTGGCGGTGAACTTGAGCCACATGACGTCAAGGTTGTTCGGTTCGAGTGTTTCCTCGCGGTGACATGAAAGGTCGCTTCGGACAAAAAGGCATATTCCGAACTTATATCTAAATCGGGTATGTAAGTCGTAACCAGGATAGAGGTAGTTCACTGTTGTTGTTGTAGAACATACTTGTGTTTCTGTAAGGGCTAATATGTGTGGTCTATTTGCTTGTAGATGTTGGTGTACCGAATTTATGTTTGCATTTAGGCCTCTTATGTTGCAGAAATCTATTCTAAATTGGTTCGGTATCTTTGCTGTGAAATGCGGAATGAAGGGCTCCCAGGGCCACCCAGCGCCCGGAGATCCGAATGGCCGGGGAGTTTACCTCCGGAATATTTTGATCCTGGAAGCACCATCATGTCCATATATTCCTACTGTGAAACCCGGGATCACCAGCGCGGAAGCGGAACGTGATTTGGGAAAACCACTTAGCGCTCCCCAATTCTGGTGGGGTGGTCTTTCACCGGACGATGCGAGTAGGCTTATGCATCTACCACCTAGGGCCGCTTCCACTCGAAGCATCGGCCTCAGACTCATTCCTTTGGCGGTCCCTAGTCTGACAGAGGTAAAAATGGGGTTTGTTGGATCACTCCCCAGTGATCAGCTCCAGACTTGTACAATGCAGCCCCTCTTGTCACAAACTGTCATTGATCAGCTCCAGACTTTGTACTTTGGTGTTCTCCAGCCTGGGGGAGGGCGATGGGATTTGATGTGCCATATCCCATGGCAACTCGGAATGGTGGGGGCGTCACACCCCGTAATCAAACTCCTCTCACCAGTTTGACGTTCCTGCCAGCCAATACAATGCAGCCCCTCTTGTCACAAACTGTCATTGATCAGCTCCAGACTTTGTACTTTGGTGTTCTCCAGCCTGGGGGAGGACGATGGGATTTGATGTGCCATATCCCATGGCAACTCGGAATGGCGGGGGCGTCACTCCCCGTAATCAAACTCCTCTCACCGGTTTGACGTTCCTGCCAGCCAATACAATGCAGCCCCTCTTGTCACAAACTGTCATTGATCAGCTCCAGACTTTGTACTTTGGTGTTCTCCAGCCTGGGGGAGGACGATGGGATTTGTGTAGTAATTGTATTCTGAATATTATTTTAGCAGAAATTAATGAAAATATTTCAAGTATAGGAAAAGAGGTATTATGCATAATTACTTCGCTTTAAAAGATTTTTTGGATTTTATTTTTTATCTTTCGTATTTAGAATTTTGTTCATTTATGTAGACCAATTTTTCTATATTATTAAGCTTCTGGAAGCATCTAAGACGATCATAACCCCATATTCTACATACAAAACCTTGAATTCCCAATTTTTATCAATGAGTCAATGTGACATTAGAAAGTTATTCGGACCTGAACATAGCGATCTTGTAAGAAATGCATTTTACACAAATGGCTCTTCATGTTATATATTTCCGCCTTTTATGAGGCAAATTGTTCTAGTATTTACGGATAGATATTTGTTAAGGCTTATGTCTGGCTGCGTTGTTCAAACCCACTAAAGGAATGCCTCCTAAACAAAATAGCTCCATCAACACGATTAACTTGCCCTGGCTAGACTCAAGTAATTAAGTCTATATCCCTTAATCTCGCTACCCAAAACAATTACGCTGGAATAGCTCGAGAGGACACAAATCTAGATAATGTTAACTAAAATGGCTTATGCACTATAATTTTACAGCCATTAATGTAAAACTCTAAGTCTTGATCGCTCAGTAAATAAAACGATTCACGATCCTCAAACGTTGCCTTGTGTAGTGGGAATCGAACATTAGGCGCAAGGTCAGTACTCTATGTGTAATACATAGTTAAACTTATAGTTAAAAATATATTTTAGGGTAGCATGATTTATTCCAAAACTCTTAGCCTTGATCGCATAATAAATAATACGGCCATCATGCCCTATAATTTTGCTTTAAAAAACGATTATCAGATGTGATGCCAGCAATCAGTATGTAAATTAAATAATACTATGTTGAAAATTACACATTTATTTGCAGTCAAGCATTGACTGCAAAATATCGAAATAAATAACGATACTAACGGAAATTGCGAAAATGATATAAGAGAATTTCTGCTTAAACGCACATTTGATATTTTTCAATTATTCGATTAGGACTTTGATTGTTCTATCATGAACCAAATTTATATTTTGCACTAAAACTATTTAGGCAATGATCATTTGCTGACCAAAATTTTATAGAAACTGTCATTTATATGGAGAGATGCCATTTGTATTACGTAGGTTTCTTCTTTGCTTTTATTTTTAAATTACTAACCAAAACATTTGATTTTGTTAGAGTAGTCAACAGTTGAGTTTTTGGTTTCTTTGAAAGCTCTCAATAATGCATTTTCAATGATACTCCACATGCTAATACCAACATCAGATTTGTACCATGAATTATATTTTAATAAAATGTTACGTTTGACAACACTGCATAATAATCCAATAATAAAACGCACTTGTCATTTTGTCTATGGTTGCTCCTTATAGTTTGACGACTTCTGGAGAGGAAAAAATATTTTTGGATTGGTTGAGTTAAAACCGCGCAAGACCGAAAACTTAAATTTTTTTCAATGAAATATTCCCATTATCAAAATTTGCGCAAAATACTGGAAAGATTGATAGTCCACATCTTGGATCTAAAGTGAATTATACTCGAGATAATTATTTTTAAAAATTAACATTTATGACACTATGATAAGCTGTAGAAAACAATCGAAGTGGATCTACGGCCAGTAAAATTTTTTAAAATGCCAATTTTTAATCATCAATATTTCGGAAACATTTTGGACAGAATCAAATTTTGCGGAATTTTACGAAGATTTGAGTCATTTAGCCGTACGTCAAACAAAAGAAAAATAAAAAAATACCGTATATGTTACTATATTAGCAAAATCCTCCCAGAATAATAAAACATTTGGATCTAAAATGAATGTTCACGAGATATTGATATTTCCATGATATTTTCTTATAACTTATCAAATGGCGTCTACATTACAACAGAAAGTTATTCGAACCTGAACATAGCGAACTTGTAAGAAACGCATTTTACATAAGTGGCTTTTTATGCAAAATATTTCCGCTTTTTATGAGGCAAATTATTCCAGTATTTACGAATAGACATTTGTTAAGGCTTATGTCTGGCTGCGTTGTTCAAACCCAGTAAAGAAACGTCGCTCAAACAAAATAGCACCATCAAAACGATTAACTTGCCCTGGCTAGACTGAACTAATTAAGTCTATATCCCTTAATCTCGCTACCCAAAACAACTACGCGGGAATAGCCCGAGAGAACACAAATTTAGATAATGTTAACTAAAATAGCTGCACTATAATTTTATAGCCATTAATTTAAAACTCTTAGCCTTGATCGCTCAGTAAATAAAACATTTCTTCATCCGCAAACGTTGCCTATGTAGTTACAAAACGAACATCAGGCATGATGTCAGCACTCCTTGTGTAATGGTTGCATTGCTAATTTATCTAACCCTGTAGTTATAAAAACTTTTAGTTTAACATGCTTTATTGTAAAACTCGTAGCCTTGATCGCTCAGTAAATAATAAGGTCCTCATGTCTTTTTAACATATTTTATATAAAAAAACCTGCTTCTTTGAAATCGTGTTCCACACATTGGCTGAAACATACCCACCTAACAATCGCAACAGAAATTATGAAAATGTATAACTATAATCATTTATTAAGAAATTCTTCTTAATGCTATTCAATAATTCGATTGATTCTGTTTGTTTAGCATTAACTGAATTTCTATTTAGCACTAATACTATTTAGGCTATGATTATTTACTCTTTGAAATTATACTAACCCAACTACATATAATTAAATGTTTTTCAACATTTTCACTTAATAATGAATGTCTTCTACCTGAATACCTGTACTTGTATGTCGAAAAGCTACTTTCAATGTCGGCGGATGTAATAGTACAGTTTTTTAAATTTGTTAAAATATCTGGATCTGTGTTTAGATTTTCTGAAAAATTTGCATTCAAAACACTGACTACTTTGACCGGGGTTTTGAACCCAAGTTCTTTATTCATTTTTTTTAAATTTCTGCGTATTGTACGTTTTTGCATGATGCAGTGAATTTATCTATTAAGTCAATACCCTCTGAAGCGGCATTTACGCCTTTTCTAATTTAGTAATTGTTTCCGGCACGAAACTACAATTTGCTTTTAGAAATGAAACATGTTGTTGAAGGAGCTCGATTTGAAACATTTATTTCGCAAAGCAAAGAGCCCGAGTATAATTATTGGAAAGTTCAAGAATTACATTTTTTAAATTCGACAAAATGATCTGCATAAAAATATAGTTTCGAGGCAAGTTCTCAATCTAGCTAAACTTGACTTTGGTGTAAGTGGAATACTAGGTCGCCTTTCTCTGTATGTGCAACTGCTTTTAGAAAAACTATTTTCACGTGATGATAACTCATTAACATAAGGAAATTTGTTTCTGATTACTGCAACGACTCTACTAATACCGTGGGTTAAACATGTCATAGGAGTTAAAATCGAATATTAAGCATGCAGGCATCTGATAAAAGAAATGAAATCTTTTCGTGAGGTACAACATCGGGAATAAAAAAAAAATTGTGAATTCATCTTGAATTTGCTTTGAATCTATGAAGTACGCCTTGGGTAATTTATATTTAAGTGCTTCAACCATCATATGAGCTATGTACCGACCGGAAGAATCAGTGGTTTCATCCACTTAAACGTTAAAATTATTATTTCCTATTTCAGATCTATTTGTTTTGAATAACGCCTAAATATAAACAATACCAACATTGTTTTGTCTTAAAGCTCTATCACTGTAAGTGCTAAATTTGCTTCCGAAGAAATAATCATAAATTGCCGTTATATAGTCTCCAAAGAGGTGTATTGGATAATTCTTCGTTGAACTCATCTTGTTTTTGGAAGCTATTTAGAAAGACCGTTGAAGGGGTTGTTGAACTTTTTCGCTCGGAACCTTTATTTTATCCTATTTTGCTGCATGTGTTGTAACCAGCCTTAAGCGTTGGATGCTAAATAAATAGTCTTAATTGCTAATCCCTCATAAGGTGTACTCAGCGGATTATCTTTATTTAAATAAAGAAAAGACGTGGGTTCAAGTCTTGGCAATTAGGATAGGACGCCACTAAATTTTTCTTACAAGAAATTTATCAAGGGTTATTGTTTCTTGAAAATAGGGTAATCAAATTCAGAAAAATACCCGTTTGGAAAATTTAAATACTCAGATCAGTTACAATCTTGACTGCAATTTGCCAAATAAATATCAGGATTACAAATAACTTGTTCATTAAAAAAATTAACTTACACCACTCGGTTAGGACAATAATTATTAATCCAATCTCAAATCAGTTTGAGGTTCTAAGTACTTTTGGTTAAATCAATTATACGATTATCTTATTTGATATCACACCAATATTACTAGAATGATAATTGCTTATTACTGTACGTTATAGCAAAGATTAATGTTAATATTACCCAATTCCTGTTGAATAAATAGAGTAAGAAATTCTATGTAGGGATAATGAAATAAATATTAGTCAAACTTATCTCAGTTTAATCACGTGACAGCCAAAATATTAGTAGACCAATAAGCAGTCCTCAAAAATACCAAATAAAAAAAATCAATTCTGAGGAAAATATACATATAAATTTATAGCCACAAATATCTATGGGTAGCGATTTGAGCTCAAGCCGGTCCGATATCAAGGCGAAGAATTAAATTTACGAAATTTAATTAGGTGGACTAATTTACTGCCATGAGCTTTACAGCCAAGAACAGTAAAATTAACTCAATCAGCTATTCTGGCTCTAGATAAATGAAATCTCTAACCAACGAAAAACGAAATTAAGCTTACCGCTTAAACGTAGGCTTGTTAGATAACTAGGTTGGTAAATGATATGAGCAATAACGAGAATATTAACTCAAACGGCTTAGTCTTTTAAATTTCTTAATTAGAAAGATAGATAGAGAGAACGGTGTATTATAATCTAGATAACTGACTTACGATTCAATTATAGCTGAATTAGTTAAAATGATAGATGACGATGAAGAGAACAGTATACCATAATCTAAATAACCGACTTACAGTCTTATTTATAGCTTCACTAGTTAAAATGATCCTAACGAGGAACAAGATACGGCAATTATTTAACTAAAAAATGGCATTTACATTACTCTGGTCGAGTTGGACGTATTGCACACGTGGTGGCATTACTTCCACAAAAAAGGCCTTCCGGCGGAATTGGCTAGGTCTGGTGCCTTGCAGAAAGAATTCCGTCCCTCAGAAAAACATTGGCCTCTCGGGAAAATCTTAGTTAAATGCTAAATGATTTTAGCCATCTTAAATAGCAGCCCTCGTGTCAAACACACCTTTAAAAACAGTTACCATACTGCTTCCTCACACGACGTTTTTATGACAATATGGCTGGAACTTTTACAAAATATATATTCTACTGAATCGGCTTATTACTGTAACGCCAGTACTAGGCGGTACTTAGCCCCTGAGGGCCAAACATTAATTCCGATAAGGGAAGGGCCTGCTCGCCTTCAACGTTGAGACGAGAAAAAAGCTCAATTTTCTCACAACCTAATATATATTACTTTTTCAAATGCGCCAAAGTTGAATATTTAAATATAATGCAAAAATTATTATTATTTTAAAACTCTCATTCTTGAGCAGTTCAAAATGTTATCATGTTAAAAGACAGTAATGCGTTAGTACCTTCACCCCACAGTTCCATTTTAATGGGCAGAACTAGATAAGCGAGGGAAAAATCATGGACCTCCGCTCGCTTCGCTCCCTTCAGGGGCGCAACCAATTAAAACTAACCCAAACTAACCCAAAGCATGCCCAAAATCAGTCCTAA
The DNA here is from genome assembly GCA_016904865.1 of Pissodes strobi. Taxonomy (NCBI): domain Eukaryota; kingdom Metazoa; phylum Arthropoda; class Insecta; order Coleoptera; family Curculionidae; genus Pissodes; species Pissodes strobi. The sequence goes on along the minus strand of MU182485.1, from coordinate 138,093 downwards.
TCTAGCAGAAAAAGTCCACCCATTAAGTTCATTTATCTAAGGATTAACTGTTACTTTTGTGCATTCTTATTGGTTTAATTAAGACCCTTAGGGGGACTGTGGGCCATGGTACATCCACTACTTTCGCGACAGTAATCATATATAAAAGCAATACCTAGCTTTTTGCCCTTGATTTATTGACATGACAAATAATGAGCTTTTTTTGCTTTGACACATGAAAGCCAATTCTAATAGTAGAAGATGCAGCAAAAAATATGACCGTTGAGAAAAATAAATGCAAAGCATTTAAGCCAGTAAATTTTTATGACCCTTCTATTTGGCCCCTCGCCTCGTCTCAAAATTCCCATGAAATCAATCTATCACGAAACCATTATTGTATTGTTTCTGGTATAACTTGAAATGAGCAGGATGTTCATTAAATAAATGACTGCTTTTTCCAGCATATTTAAATGATACAACATTTCCTGATCCATCAGTGTTATTATTTTATTAATTAAATAATAAATATTTCTGCCTACATTAGTGTCGATTTTTAAATGCCCTATTAAACATGCCATCGACTACCAAATTGGATAAAAAGCGATGCACCCAAAGAAATTTCGAATTAATAAAAGTGTGGTAAGTTGCGATAAGTTCCGTTTCGCCACTATTAAAAGAAAACGCGGTAAGTGCTAAAGTTTTACAATATACGAATTTATAGATAAAGTTTGGAGATACGGTGAAACAACCAGACGGTGCCCGCCGGATGGGAAATTTATAATTAAATCTAGATTTTAAACGAGAAAAATTGGCGATGAATTAAACGAGTTTGCCGCTGTAGAATGGGACATTTCAGCAATATAAAGCTCCGCCATGTCAGAACTACTGCTATTGTAAAACTCTTGGCCTAAATCTCTTCAAAATGCTATAGAGTGAAATAACCGTAATCCTTTCGAAATTGGCAATGATGATATTTGATAAATTTTGCGTTGATATAATTGTACATACAGACTTGTATTGCTGCATATTATTGTAAAATATCCATATTTTATATTTAATTCTTGAGAGTAATTCCCTTTATTTCAATTTTTGCAGGATATTTTTGGCAGATTACGGATATACATTATGATCCACATTTCACGATTCATGGAGACTATAAAAAAGGTAAGATTGTTCGTTAGACTACTTTTATCAACAAATCATAGAAAGATAGATATGAAAAGTTTGTGTTATTTGTTGACACCCAACAATACTTACGTTTGTCCATAAAACTTAGTAGTTTATTTAAGAGGGCACATCCTCCCAATTTTATTGAATTCTAGTTTAATATTTTTAAATTATATGCATAATACCTTCGAACTACAGAGGAATAAACCTCTTGAGCACCACATTGAAATTAACAACAAAAATAATAACGAACAAAATTAACAGCCTCATCTCACTGGCAGATAAACAACAAGTGTTTAGGTCGAGAAGGTCTTGCACGGACGCCGTTTTTGTCATAAGACAAGTAACAGAAAAGTCGATCGAATACAATAAGCCAGCCTACATATGTTTCATCGACCTTACCAAAGCCTTCGACCGCGTCCAATTGAAAGATGTTTCACATCTTCTTTACAACAGAGAACTATAGAGAACATATATGCAGTAAACCAAATACAGGCAAAATTAGACGGAGAACTCACCAAACCAATACCAGTTGATAGCGGCATTCGCCAAGGGGATTCATTAAGCCCACTTCTCTTCAACATCATCATGGACGAGATTATATAGAAAGTTCGCTTATCGAGAGGATATAAAATGGGACGACACCGTGCTGATAGCAGAGAATGAAGACGACTTACAGAGACTCCTACACTCATTCAACCGTACAGCTAAACCTCTTAACATGATAATATCTCGTACAAAAACAAAGTGTATGACAACATCAAAAACCCCATTGAGATGTAAACTGGAGGTAGATGGAGAAGTTATTCAGCAGGAAATGAGATTTAAGTATCTCAGCGTGGAACTCTCGGGCTTTGGCGATGTTGAGGCAGAAGTAAGGGAACAAACAACGAAAACAACAAGAATAGCAAGGTGTTTAAATAGTACAATATGGTGCAATAAAAACATAGGAATTGAGGCCAAGACTAAAATCTATAAAACAACAGTAAGACCTATCATAACATATACGTCAGAAACTAGACCAGAAACATCGAAAACTAAACGACTATTAGAAACAACCGAAATGAAAGTACTTCGCAGAATTACTGGTAAAACACTTTTAAACAGAGAAAGAAGTGAAAGTATAAGAAATACATGTAGAATAGAAGACATTAATGGCTGGGTATCAAACAGAAAAAAACAGTGGAATGAACACATAAATAGGATGGACGACAGGAGAATAGTAAAAATTGCTGGTGATAAATCACCACGGGGACCCAGGAGCGTAGGGCGTCCTCGAAAGAGATGGATGCAGAGCAATAGGCAAGTTGACGAAGAGTAAACAGGCGATTCGCCTAAAGTCAAGAAGGAAGAAGAAGAAGAAGAAATTATGTGCATAATTATGACAAAATTGTTGTCGAATGAGTTAAAATTATAAATTTTTTATTCATTCAATCAAGTAATACACTTGAGTGTCGAGAAAGCGGCGTCAAAAGTAACAAATAAAACTCAGAGCAGATTGTACAAAATAAAATATTAAATCGGAAAAGTAAAATTAAAATTAGCATTAAACGTTAAATTATTTACATTTATTATTGATTACCGCTTCTGTTTTCTGATTAGCTGTGCTGGCATTAATCTCTTAATTGATTGTAGTTAGAGAAGGAATGCATTGTCAGAATGTTATTTCTTTCTTTTAACAATGAAAGTAGTTTTTCATCCGAAATCAGTACCCGTTTTGTATATAGTTTGCATAATCCCATATTAATTATTATACAGGGTTAGTTAAAAGTACCGGAACGTTTAAATATCTTCAAAATCGCTACAGCTGCATTTACAAAATTCGGTACCTGGGGGTTTCTGGGCATGCGAAATTGAACCACGATATTTGCACTGTTGTCAGATTTCCCAGTTTTGCGCTATACGTAGTCATTTTGTTATCTTAAATGGAACGCCCCATTTATTTTTATTGCAATAAATTGCGCGTATCGAATTAAGTAAGACCCCAAATTCTCAGAATTTTATCTCCACTAATTGTTGACATTGTAATAACAACGCATTTTTAGAAAAAAGTACCGGAACGCTTATATATCTTCAAAACCGCTGAAGCTGTATTTACAAAATTCGGAACCTGGAAGTTTCCGGATATGCGGAATTAAACTACGATATCGGCACTGTTGCCAGATTTTCCAGTTTTGCGCTACACGTAGTCATTTTGTTATCTTAAATGGAACGCCCCATTTGTTTTTATTGCAATAAATTGGATGTATCAAGTTTAGTATGACCCCAAATATTCATAATTTTATCTCTACTAATTGCTGAGATGTGACAACCAAGCATTTTTTACGAAAAAGTACAAAATCGCTGAAGCTGCATTTACAAAATTCGATATCTGGGGGTTTCCGGATATGCGAAATTAATTCATGATACCGGCAATGTTGCCATATTTCCCAGTTTTGCACTACACGTAGTCATTTTGTTATCTTAAGTGCAATAAAAACAAAAGGGACGTTCCATTTAAGATAACAAAATGACTATATGTGGCGTAAAACTGGGAAAGCGTTCCGGTACGTTTTTCTAAAAATGCCTTGTTGTCACACTCAGCAATTAGTAGAGATAAAATTTTCAACATTTGGGGTTTTACTAAATTTGATACGCCCAATTTATTACAATAAAAACAAATGGGGCGTTCCGTTTAAGATAACAAAATGATTACGTGTAGCGCAAAACTTGGAAATCTGGCAACAGTGCCGACAGGTACCGATATTTGTAAGTGCAGCTTCAGCGATTTTGAAGATATTTGAGCATTCCCATATTTTTTTCTATAAATGCGTTCTTGTCACATTTCAGCAATTAGAGGAGATAAAATTCTGAAAATTTGGGGTCTTACTAAATTTGATACGCCCATTTTATTGCAATAAAAACAAATGAGACGTTCCGTTTAATATAACAAAATGACTACGTGTAGTGCAAAACTGGGAAATCTGAAAACAGGGCAAATATCATGGTTCAATTCCGCATGCTCGGGAACCCCCAAATACTGAATTTTGTAAATGCATCTGTAACGATTTTGAAGATATTTAAGTGATCCGGTACTTTTTACTAACCTTGCATATAAATGTGCAGTATTTGTTATAAGAATATAGATAGTCTTCCTGGAATATTCAGGTGATTCTCGGTCCTAGTGCCGAGTTTTCCCTCCGCTGAATGTCTCTGGGCAAATAAGAATTATTCATAGTTACGCGATGAATATTTTGTTATGGCAAATTTTCTTAAGTCCTTTTAGAAAACCAACCTATAGATGCGAATGGCAGCCAGTCATACAGTGGAGAGCTAGGTTCGTGGATCCTCGGTACACTTTAATAACGATATTGGGCACACGATATTAACTGTGACTCAACTAAGAAAAATCTATAATGTTATTAAATGCTAAAAAGTAATTTTTGGAGGAGCTTTTCAATAAGGCATAATTTTTCCCTAAAATAAATACTTTATTCTTTCCCTATTGATGAGATCCCTTGACATAAAACAACAATCATACAATACAATTACAATCACATGTATAAACAATAAAGCAATAGAAAAGAAACTCGCATAATATTGACTATCATCAACAACGGTGTCAGATACAAACTGTTAGGCAAATACTCTGCATACCCAGTAATAGGTCACTAGAATGATGGTAAATAGCGCACAGGGTTTAAAATTCATGAATTCTATTCTGCCGCAAGGATATAAAATAAGATGTGTATAATCACTCATTCTATAGAACTTCTAAATTTGAGAAAGACAGCTTTACAAATAGGTAAATGATATTACTTACAAATCATGAAGTAGGTATTCTTAATCTTAAAATATTCTCCAAATAAATACCAGTATTAATATATGTACGGTCCATGCAACTCCAAAGCACTTAAAATCATAAACGGACTTCTCCAAACTTGGTACACCACATCCAGCCGATGATATGCAACAAGGGCATAACACGCAGGCGGTGGTTCTATCCCAAAATACGCAAAAATAGGTATCGCAATTAAGACAAGGCGATAAACGTGTGACAAAGTGGTACCCGTGGAGAGGACCCTAAAAACAATTGCTTGTCTTAGCAAAAAGTAAATATCTAACATTGAAATGATTACTCATAAACTAACTAGTTTTTCATCTTACCTATAGAACTATCTATAGGGCCTATGGCCTGGTAATAGCCAATCGAACAAAACGAATAATGTCCATTCTAAAGACTTCTCAAAAATCAATAATCGTCAATTCCAAGATTTGGCAACATGACAGCAACAGCAATACATAAATTCTTCTAGAAAGATTGGAAAATATAATTAATTCCACTGAAAGACTGCATGAAAATTTTGGTAACTTACCACGTGGAGGTAGGATTCCAATACCTCAACAAAAACTTTTATAGGTAACCTCCATGGCCCTGGTTCGAGTCGAAATACATAAACATAACAAAAATATCATAAAATATCATTATTTAAACCAGTCCATGAGGATTTACACCTCGAAAAGGGTTCACAAAGGACGCCGGCAAAACCATCTACGTTACAGCTCGGTTAATCGAACTTTTGCTCTAAACCATATTCGCCAAGCATCAAGTAAATTACCGTCCGATGTTTACAGTACAGCCAGCTACGTATAACCGGAATTAGAATTTTCGTCCACTGATTCCGTTGTCATTCAGTCCCCATTCTCTCTTCCGCTAGGTGTATTATTTCCTGGATCTGTCCATCTTTTGCTCCCACTGTTCGATATATGCGCTCTTCCAACATGAGTTCGATCGGTGGCACTACCGTGATCACTTGTAACGCCACTATTGACACCATTCTGTACCCACTAGATACCCTCAGAAGCACTTTCCTCTGTAAACTCTCCAAAATTTGCTGGTACTTTTTTTATCCTAATCACGTCGTGCCAGATCGGTGCTCCGTATAAAATGATTGACCGTATCACTGAGTACAAGAGTAGCCTCTTGTCACTTGTCGGCCCTCCTATATTGGGCATACGTCTTACGAGAGCTACCAATTTTTCTTCCCCTCTCCTAGCTAAATTTTTCACGTGTTTTCCGAACGCCATGTTTTCTCCAATTCCAATCCCTAATTTACTACTTTGGATGGATTTATTCTCGTGTCTCCTAATCAAAGTTAATGTTTGTTGTGTCTCTTCGGCCGCTAAGTATCACCGCCTCAGTCTTCTCGCCGGCCAGCACAAGGTGATTTTTTTCTATCAACCTATTTATCACAGATAAAGTTTAATTTATTTTCCTCACCAAAGGTCCCCTGTCTTCTGCTCTGACCATTATTGCCAAATCATTTCTTCTTTCAAAACTGAGTCGTAAAATACATTCCAGAGGAGGGGTCCTAGAACTGACCCTTAGGAGATTCCCGCTGACACCGTTATCTCCTCCATACCACCGGTAAGTCGCCTATCGACAAAATAGTCCCTAACCACATTTAGCAGGTAAGGAAAAATTGTCCGTCTGTCCAGCTCTTTCAAAATGATGCGGCAGGATTAAATGCATTTCGCACATCCAGGGTCACCAAAACGCACCATCTCTCGCACTGTCCGCGAAACTTCGTCTCCTTCACAATGTCCATCATTCTTCATACTGCTTGAATAGTAGATTTCCCCTTACCAAAGCCATACTGGTTTGGAGTCAGACCGCCTCCCGCTTCTATTTCAGTCTCTTGCCTTCCCTTAATTAAGTGTTCGTAGAGTTTCCCAAGGGTGCTCATAAGGCACAATGGCTTGTAAGCGTTCGGAGAGTCGTATGGTATTCTCGCCTTATGAATCAAGACTAACTTTGCAATTTTCCAGTCAAATGGGAATTCCTGCTTGCCAAGTAGATTATTCAACACTTTGAGCACTGCATCTGGTACCGTTTTTTACCAATTCCTTCACTGCCTCCGATGGTATACCGTCGGGGCCGGGTGCCCTACCTAGTTTCATCCTATCGCAGGTCTCCATGAGCTCATTTTCAGAGAACTCCTTGGCATCTACTCCTTTCTGTCTATCAAGCAGGCTGGCATGTCTTGTAGGGAAGAGCACACCTACGATCTCATTCATTTTATGTAAGCAGTGTAAGCTGGAAGAGTGCTCCGCTAGATTTAAGTTTCCTCATAACTATTCTAAGCCCCTGCCCCAATAGAGAGTTTTCCAATGTTTTTTCTTTTAGCGCTTAATTAACTTTTTTAGCAGCTTCCTCCGTTCTTTATATTCCCCCCATAATCTTGGAACCGTTGCTTGGGAACCTCGATTCTTGAACCTGTCTAACCTAACTGTCAAAATCATATGCTGATAGGTGAATGTCACTTTGACACTTAAAAAATTAAAACACGAAATATCTTCGAAAGATGAATAAAACAAAAGGAAACAATACACCTAAACACAATTAGATAAACGAATTATAATCTACATTAGACGACTCTTATGATCTCCAAATCGTTTGAGGTAGGTACTGCTAACAATTGATTAAAAATAATAAACATACTCAAGGTTACATTTGTATCGAACACATTTTTAAGTTTTTATTAACTTTTAGATCAAAGAAAAGCTTGAGAGCATTATCCCGAGTAATAAAAAGAGAGCTCAAGGATTAAAAGTCAATGAAGTTAATAGCCTAGTAAATTGGATTGCACAACTAGAGCTTTTAAAAGAGGTTTCCGAACCTAGTCAAGCACCTACGATATTCGAAGGGATATAAATCAGCCTTGATGTTATTATCATATCATAAGTAGCTAGCACCTCCTACTGACACGTAAATATACATAGGTATAGAGAATGTATTCAATTCCTTTCAAGACAAAACAAGGTAATGTACTTCATACCCTGTACCTATATTGGAATGATCCAAACTAAATTGTGTTTGTAAATAAAATATAAACTAAGCAAAGCTGTAGCATTTGTTCATGCCAAAATTCGAAAATGCTACGTTGTTTCCTCTTGAATACGATCGCCAAAATACGAAACCACGGCTGAATCGAGGTTCAGTTCTTTATACAGTTTATAATAGAAATTATAAACTAATTTTTACTATAAAAAAAGTTCAACTCTAAAGCGAACTTTTTCGTGACCAAAAGACTGTCGATTAGAACCCAACGGAAAATTCCAATACATAAAATTCCGCGAAATCATAATTTGCTTAACGAAGATTTTACGTTGTTAATTAGATTTAGCAATTTCGCGCATAATTGAGGTATATAAAGTTTTGTTGCAATCGTGAAACTTTTCAATGAATTAATTATAAGTTTTATGCTCGTTTTTGAAAGCGTTTTAAATTTTTTTGTGTTATTTCTGATCGTATATTTTAGTGAAAAATATGTGTAGCAATCGAGGCAAATAACATAAAACTCGAGAATTATTGAAATTCAATTAATGAAAAAATGTCACTGATTTAAATCAGCTACTAGAATGTTTAGGTTTTGACGTCACGTGTGTAGGTATTAGTGACCTGGACACCACGAATCGGAAATAACCAATAATTGTCAAAGCACATTACATCAAATAGTGAAATAATATAAATAGGTAAATGGAAAAAATGAGAACCTGCCACTATTGGTGCGATCATTATTGATTATTATCGGTTGGGTTCCAATCAACGCTACTTAATGCGTTATAAATAGGCTAGTCACTAAGGAAAAAAGGTGTGAAAAATCGCGAAAGTTTTAAAGTTTTTGGATAATATTGGGGGAGGTGAAAATAATAATAAATTTGCTTTTGCAATCTTTTTTGGCTCCTGACATATTGTTAAGTTAACAAAAAAAAACGCATATTTGTAATAACTGCGTATGCAATATATGAAACATAATCATCAATGAATATGTGCTTGATAAAAAAAAAATAAAAAAGTTAGAATTTTAGATTGCTTTCAAATGATATTTTTAAATACTCTTTTGAAATTCCAACCTCGCAAAACATCCGGATTTGTTGTCCCTTTTGCTATAATTCCGGCATAATTTTACAATTTCCTCAACATTTCATTCGGATTAAAATAATTCGAAAAAGGTTGCAAATGTATCATTATATTAATTGCGACGATATCTACTTCCAAATCAATTTGCAGCCCAATAATTAATGCAAAACATGATTTAAATAAATAATGTTTTCGTTAATCACAGCTCGCGCTTACCTGCTTTTCTTTTCCTTTTTTTTAGATAGATGGCAAATATGTTAAAATTGTATCAAGCTCTAAGCTAAGGGTGACAATTTGAAGACTTAGAATGCGTATATTTTTTACACAAGAGAAGAAATGAAAAAAACCAAAAAATACCATTTGCATAAAAGCACAGGGGGAAAAAATAGATATTATGGGTACCATCCTCATTTATCCCCTGAAGTACTATCCTCACTCACTTTAAAATCTTAGACGGCACTACCTACCCCACTTGTGACACCTCTCTGAAAAGCCTATAAAAAATGCTGTTCAGCAATACCAAAGTTAATGAGATTTAATTATGCAATGTAAGCAACATTTTGAGAAAATGGTTTAAAACAGGCTTTTGCAAAATTTGTCAAGGAAAATTAGAAAATAATCGTAAATGATGAAAATCGATCCCAAGCCTAAAATTAAAACACCATTGAAGTGCTAAAATTATATTTATATTTGCAATAACCCAAATAATTGTTTCTTGTAAAATTTTCAATAAAATTTGCATCTTTTTAATAATTTAAAATTCTACGTGCTTGATGTTGCCAACATTGTGTATTTTTGCCTTTATTTTAATTCGGAAATGGTGCATTCTATGGTGCTCAGAATATGTGCTCTTTGAGACCTGCCATTACTTTTAATAAAAGGCATTCTGAAAAAAATGTCAGCCACGTCTATATGAAAGATTTCGTTTCAAAATGTCAAGAAACTGGAGCCGTTGGTAATAAAAAAGGGAAGAAGCTAGAGTTTTAGATGAAGATATGCAGATTGAGGTTATTGACCAAGTTTCTATAAATGTAAAGGTCTCAAAGCCTTATTTACCAGTAGTTACCCACGTATTCAGAGAATCTGTTAAAAAAGTAATGAAAATGCATTAATTTCACTCTTGCAAAATTTTCATTTTACAAGGAGTTGGCGACGATGATCCGGGCAGAGGAATTACGTTTTGTGAAACCATCACAAAGAGAATTACGGCAACACCAAAATTTAGAAAAACATTTGCTTCAGTGATGAGTCTATTTTTTCCTAAGTCATGTAAATAATCGTATAAATGTCGTTACTGGAATCCACATATTTTTATAGAGTGATTTCCTCAAAAAGTCCATGTTTGGGCAGGAATACTGGGAGAAAATATCATAAGTTCTTTTTTTTTTAAGAAAACTTAACCGGTCAAATTTATGCTGAAGTGCTCTATCAGACTATAAAACCCTCGATTGTTTTTGAAGTTGAAAACCAAAGAGACTTACAAGGTAGTACGAATATCTTCTACGAGATGCTGCTGTCGCGAGAGAGTGGTTGGAACAAAATTATCAAAACCAGTGGATTGGCAGAGAAGGTACAATTGAGTGGCCATCAAGATGACCTAACCTTACTTCTATGATTTCTTTTTTTACATTTTACATTTAGTTTACAAAACACAGCTGGTTTGTCTCGAAGAATTGCGTAAGAAGATAATAATTGATGCTTGTCGAAGTATTCCAAGCCAAGAGAGATTTTTCAGAAAGTTAGGGATGAATTTGAAAATTGATGATGATTTTTAACACTTGATAAAATGGTTTAAAAAGAGCGAAAAAGCGAGTATTTACTATATTGTTGAAAAAAATAGAGTTTTAACATTACAATAATACAGGGCCCCCGCAAGGGTTATCAACGCCCGCGTAACGAAAATATTTTGGCGCCCCTTAAAGGGGGGAGGTACAGAAAAGCGCCGCTGGATAATCGGCAAAAAATTTTTGAGTGCCACGCCCAAATTTGTCCAGTTTTTGTTAAGAATTTAGTGCAGAACGGTTAAAAAAACTATCAGCAACCTTTATTAAATGCCTTAAGAACTTTATGCTGTTAGTTTGGGTTAGTTGGGTTAGTTACATAATACATTTTTTTAATTTTTTATTTTTTTATTTAAGCATTCGACTAAAACCGCATTTTATTTTAATTTTGTAATGAAACGACAGAGGTTTCAAAACTAAAGCTTTATTCTTCTTTAAATTATTTATAAAGGCATAAACCAAACAATAAACAAATAACAAATAAAACATTTAATTAGGGTCAATCCAGAAATTAAATGGGCGTTTTTCTAGATTTGGCGGCTGCAAATTCTTTTATAATATTATCAAAATCAATTTTATCGAGTATCTTTTGCTCTATAGCTAAGATTGCCAAACCAAATAATCTTCCTTGTGACATGGTAGAACTCAAATAATTTTTAATTATTTTTAATTTAGAGAATTATCTCTCACCAGAAGCAACAGACACAGGTAAAGTGAGGAGGATTCTTAAGGCAATACTAATATTTGGTAGAGAGGAAGATAGATTGTTTTCAAATACCTATATATTGTAGAATTTCAAGGAGATTTGACGCTTCAGGTAAGGAAAACAATCTCAGCGCTTTTATCTCGTTAAATAAATCATTTTCTTCCACGTTAGCCTCCTTCTTTACCTGATCAGTTTGCTTTTGTTGTAGAGCACGACAGCATTTTTAAAGATTCTTATCATTTAATTTAAAAATATCACAAATAAAACCAAAAACGTTATCGTAATCAGATATCATATCGAACCTACTATTTAAAGAACTTAGTCTTTGATCAGTTATTTTCAAAAAGAAATTTATTTTAAAAGCGGTTTTTGGATCTTGAGGTGTCTCATCCGTGTGTTCATAATAGAACAATTTTGGTTTATACTTTCGTCTAATAGTATTTAATGGAGGAAAACCTTGCTCTATCTCAAGAGCAGCCGCTAGTTTTCCAGCTTCAGCAAGTTTTTCCTCGAAAACATTATCATCTCTATAATTTTTAAAATGATAAACTAAATTTTTTAAATAGTTTTGGCACACTTTAATGTCAATCGCTACACTTTGCATCATTTTGCTTACAATATTAATTTGGAATAAAACATCATACCAAATTATTATACTACAAATAAATTTAAAAGATTGAATATTTAATAAAAGAGAAATTGCTTTATGTCTAGTTCCTATGTTAAAAGTCTAATTTTCGGCTATTTCTAAAAGGCTATCACATATTTGAATAAAATGAAACTTTAGCGGTTTTATAGCATCAACCCTACTTGACCATTTATTATCACTTAGGGGTTTTAGATGTAACTGAGGGACATGTTTTTTTATAACATACCATCTTTTTGTGGATGAAGAGAAAAATGCATAAAGTTCTTGTACAATATTAAAAAAGTTCACTGTTTCATTTGAAACCTTAGCAGCATCATTTACTGTTAAATTTAAGCTGTGTGCAGCACATGACACAAAAAATGCCATAGGATTAGCATCGTGTATGCGTTTTTGTAAACCAATATGTTTTCCGCGCATATTCGCCTCATTATCATACCCTTGACCTCTCATGTCTTTAATATCTAAATTTAAATTTTTCAAAAGTCCCATTACAGAATTAAATAGCCCTTCCCCTGTAGAGTCGAATATTGGGTTAAACGCTATAAAACACTCTTGTATTTGGATCTTTTTAGAACTGTCATATAGAACGACATAACACAAAACGAGGAGGCGTGTTTGCTCTGTATGGCTTGCATCCGGTGTACTATCTAAAATTATTGAATAATATTTGGAACATCGAACCATATCCAAAATATTATTTTTTACTTTAGAAGCCATTAATTCCATAATTTCATTTTGTATCTGGTAGCCTAAATAATGGGACATTCTTAAAGAATTTGTTTGTGAGTTTTGCACTCTACTAATGTGCTCTCTCATCACAGGATCAAAAGATGAAATCATCTCGACAGTTTTGAGGAAGTTTCCATTCTAATATTCAAAACGTATTTTAGAAGAACCTTGGAAAGCTAGACACTGTCTGGATAAAAATTTAACAACTGCAACAATTCTTTCTAGAACGTCATGCCAATTTTTTTTTTCAGTTCCTAAAACCCGTAAGTGATGATCGTTTACAGTTGTGGATAATTTTTTTTTTTTAATTTATCCATTTATTCATGTGAACGTTATGTGCAATGGATGTTTCATGTCTTATAATGGCTAAGGATAAATGTTGCCAATCAGAAAAACCATGAGTATCAGAAAAACTAGTAGAAGTCTTACTGAAAAGTTTACAACAAAAACAAAATACCGATTTTTTCGAAACTGAGTAAATGAGCCAAATTCTTTCTGCTTCTTCTCCATTTCCTAATTTTCTAACAAAGTACTTACTTGAAAATTTTCTTTTGTCTTTATTAGCAGGAAATTGAAAACCCGACCCTTTAAACCTAAACGAAGTTAAGACCAATCTGAAGCACATACCCTGTTCCTGTTATAATATAGTTATTTTCCTAACTAGTGCGGAAAGTCATACTTTTCCGCACGCGATTGCAGTTTGCCGAACGACGCGCAGCGGAGTTCGGCAAGCAGTCGAGTGAGGAAAAGAGACTTTCCGCATGAGTTAGGAACAAAATTTTTTCTACAAGCACCTAAATCAAAAATTGAACCGTCTATTTTGTTTTATTTGGGCAAATAGAATAGTTATTTTTATTCGCTTGAGAAACATAGATTTTTTAGACAAGATTTTATTTAAAAATCATAAAACAATAACAATTTAATAGCAGTTATTGATATTTATGATACTGGGTGTCCCAAATTTGTAGGTATATTTCTTTTGTATAATAAATTTTAATAATCATAATTAGTTTTCCGCTTTGTTATAACGAACATGACGTGTTCCCCTAAATTTGGTATTATCAATATAGAAGTTACTGTGTGACAAATTTGTATACCTTTTTTGATATTTTTACTTTTCCGCACTAGTGCGGAAAAGTAGTGCGGAAAAGTACTTTTCCGCACTAGTGCGGAAAAGTGGCACTTTCTAAACTAAATTGAGTGCGGAAAAGTGAACTTTTCCGCACGCAAGTAGAAAAATTAATTTTTGGCAAAGGTGAAATATAATTTTTTTTAGAAAGTCAAACGGCTACAAGAATAAAATAAATAATACAGGTCCAGGGTGCATATTAAAAAAAAAGTACTTATAATATGATGGTGGCTCAAAGGCGAAACGTCAGGTTTCAAATTTAAAATATCTGAAGAAATATCAAAATCAATTCGATTTTTTTCACGATTACTAACAATACTTCCCTATTTGAGGGAAATAAAAATAATATTATGGTATACCTATAGGTATGGGCTAATTTAGGATGTGCACTATTTTAAACAGAAAAAATAAAAAAACGAATTTTATAGACCTAATAAAATGCTAATAGTGTATGTGGGTAGGTACTTACCATTTCATTAAATTTAATTTAACCACAACAAAAAACAGTAAAACAAAACACAATAACACAAAATACAAATCAATCTTTTTAATTTTTAATTATCTAAATATTTTAATTTTTTGCGTCTTGACCCTTAAACGTTGCGAAATAAAATATCAATTATTTGGATTACGACGCCTCCCGCTGTTTTATACTCCTAGAGTATTCGAGACTGGACAGGAAAATCGGCAAGTTCTAACAACTTCTATGCAAACTTGTCGAATTATACGAGTATTGGATATTGGATCATATTGCATATTCAGATGTGAATATTGATGATTGATTTTAAAAATAAAATGTTTTCTGTTCCAATATAAAAACTTAGGTAGGTAATTATCCTTCGCATCTCCGCCATCCCTCATTACACTTTGTAGTATACAACTTTTTCCCAATCGGTACAATTTTTAAAGAAGTTATCTAAAAACATGGTGATTCAGCCGACCCTGGCTAGCCGCTCGAGCTCATGCATCGCCTTGATGCGTCATTACAATTTTGTACCGGTCGGTGACAAGCAAGAATCCGTAAATCGGTTCTTTCTTTTGGTTTTAAGATGAAAAATGCCTAGAAATCGTATTTCTAGTATAGTGAAGTGTTAGTGATACGTCTTGCTCGCAAAGGAGGCGAAAAAAGGGGGCAATATGCATCGGGAGAAGCGAATCAGGGGGTGAGTCCATATAAGATTATATGCTAAAATTTCAAATATACATAAATACCTAGTTATCTTAAATATATATAAACAGAATCTCTTGTATAAAAGCAAACTAAATGTGTATAATACTAAACTGAGTATTATGAATAAATATGACACTTGTAACCCTTATTTTTTTTACTTAATAAAATTGAAATGGAAAATACTCTCAAACTTTTAAAACTCACTATACTTATTAGAATAAAATAGAGTGCGAACGGGTTACAGTCAAAAATGCGAATGAAGCAGTAAACAAAAATTAAATGTGCTCACTGCGATTTGAATTATACTAACAAACTGTTATTTATATACGAGAGCATGACAAAACATTGTTACATTTACTTGTCGTCTTTGCACAATTACACAGACTCAAACAATATATTCGGAATTGAAATATATTATATCGAAATGAATAAAATATATGTAATAAGCAACAGTTAACGATACGAGCTATTCGAACCGTTCTCTAGTAATCTCGTCTAATCGTACATCCTACCAAAGAAATATACTATTCAATCACAAAAAGTGTTTACATAACACAATCAAAAGGAGGAAATATATACCGGTCTGCCTGCACATTTATTAATGTTTTACATAGAATAAAACGTTTATACCATATAAAGGAATATAAAAATAGAAACAAATGGTTATAATGCCTTCGTATCATTCGTTTTTCGATATTTGATCCCCGTATGGGGCACATGTGGGACTATAAACTACAATTCGATTCGATGCAAATATTGCAAAACAAAAAACAAAGTTATATTTAATTATGATCCACTGACTCATACTGCAGATCTATATGAAAATTTAAGAGTATGGCAATTACATAAGGTATTAAAATTTGAACAGAATAAACTTATTTACAGGATAATAAATAAAACTCAAAATTAAAATATTATCATAATATTTTCAAAGGATATTCATAGCCACAATACTAGAGAGTTTATAGGAAATCATACTATTATTATCTTATTATTACTAAAATGCAATTATCCTCAATACCAGTGTTCAAAAACACTGTCTAGAGGAATAAGGACTATGTATATTGTAATTATTGCTATTACTGTATTAACAAATACTTTTCAAAAAATAAAAATAAAATAAAAAAATTAAAATTTTGAGTAAGTCGAAGAGTGTCCTTTTCTCACGAAATTAACCTCTAAAAACTAGCCACAAAGGCAAGCTGACGCATAATTTACGAGCGACTAAATCCCAAGTTGGGTATTATTATAGCTTGCATGGCCCTCCGTTGGCTTTGCTCGCAACAGAATCAACAAGAACTAAAAGTGCTAACCAAAACTAACCCAAAATTAAGGAAAAAAGGCGGAATGTTATCGTTCGGCTTTGTCGAAGCAATGTAATACCGGAACGCATTATTTTTAAACAATTCGTGTTGACATGAGCCGTCCGGTGAGGGAAAAAATTGGAGTAAACATTGCTTGCAGGAGATGTTAATAACTAATAATAATACCTATTTACAAATTCGCATTTGCAGATGCGAATAACTTTAACTAAAATTGGCCTTCACATTTGCAGATGTGAAGGGCCCCCAACAGCCTCCACCCCAGTAGGTATATTATGTAAAAGTAGTTAGAGGCACACTATATCCCTACATTTGCCGATGAAAAGGATATATGTACTGACAAAAATAAAACGGTATAGTGCTATGTATTTGCAGATACAAAAACAAATAACCACCATACTATTGCAACCCTCTTACATAAAATCATTGCATTGGAGGTAGCGAATTATTACACTCTTGGTTTCTATTCAAAACAGAAATTACAGTATTTGCAGATACTGTAAATATGCTAAAAAATCGTTGCATTTGCAGATGCAGTCGAAAGCATAACCAGGGTTAAGCAGCAAGCAAAAAGGTGAATAGTTCGTTGTATTAGCAGATACAATCGATCGTACCCACTGTCTGCAATTGCAGTTGCAGATAGTGAACATATTCATGAACCTATTTTTCTGTTCAAAAACAGAAATTGCAGCATTTGCAGATGCTGTAAATAGGCTAACAGATCGTTGCATTTGCAGATGCAATCGATATCATAAGTAGCAAAACCAAGGAAACTCTTTTGCACTTGCAAATGCATTAGAAGATCCTTCACGCTAGCTGAGGAAATAACTTAGCCAAATCAAGACTATCAAGACTTACCAACATCAGAAGCACCAGATGGTCCTGAACAAAGTAACGACCACCTAGCAGTGTAGGAAAAAAAAAAAAAAAAAAAAAAACGAAGAAAACACACCTGCGAGGCCAAAACTACATACTCAGATAGTTTAGACGGGACAATTAGTTATTAAAAGGACTAAAAAAAAAAATAAAAAAAAAAAAAAACAGTACGATAGAGAAGTATCCACCAGCTGCCAACTGCAATGTCCTCAAACGCTCAAAATTAAATCTCGAAGAGAGTACTAAATCCTGCCAAGACAACTACTGTATCAATTACAGAAACAACTATAGTCCGTGGGATTAGTGCCTTAGCCCTCCCTTTCAATAATTTAATTAGCCAACCGTCTGAACTAGAATTATACGTTCAAAATTAGCAGAGAAAAAGGTAAACAGTTCAATAATAGAGTGGGTACAGGATTATAAAATCCCTTTCAATAGGACACCACTCCGGTTAGCAAAGTAGATGACTACATAGGACGGCAAAAAATTTAATTTGAAAATACGCATTCTTGGGGAAAACTGATCTCTTAAAGATGCATGTTTCCTTATCCCTATGCACAGTAGTCAAAAAAAGTTGTTAAGATTCGTTTTTTGCAACGTACTATACCAATTTAATTGTGTTTCATTTGGTTTATGTACAGCTCCATATCTTTTCACAAAACTGAAACCAGTTGTAAGATATGTAAAATTAAAGGGTATAAAAACTGTACTCTACTTAGACAATTGGCTAGTTATTGGTAATTCAAAAGAGAATTGCTTAAAAGTATAAATAAAATTACATAAACATTACAAGATTTAGGTTTTATATAAAAAAAAAGCGTAGTTATTCCCCCTCAACCATGCTCGCTTTTGGGGTTTATACAAGAGAAAAGGGACCTACTGGCAGAACAGTCTATTATCTTTACCCTGAAAAATACTTACTCACATCTCCTTGCGGAGAGAAACAACCATTGTGGAAGAAAATTTCTCTGGCTGTAGGGAAATTACGAAGTTTCCTGAGAAATTAAACTGATTATTTTTTATTGCAAACTATAGAACCGCTAAAGATGAATATTACAAGAGCTATACCAGTTTTTAGTTTTGTATATATAGATATACCATGCATGGTGTGACGTAACAATTCATGTGTATTATGACGTCATAAGCACATCTCAAGGCGTTGTATCTGCCTCATTTTTCGGCTTAGGGAAAAAAGAAAAAACATATGTTTACTTATTTTTCATGGGCTATCGAAATCAGCAGTAATAAAAAAAAAAACAAAAAAAAAAAAAAAAAACAAAAATTGATGAAACTTCCTCATTGTCAGGAGAGCTATTCTATAACAAAGCGTACCTAATGAAGCGATAAAAGTGATTATTTCTTCATTGACAGATAGCGCCCTCAAACAATACGGAAATACTTACAATAAATAGGAGAATTTCTGTTTTTCTAAGCGCCAACAAATATATAATAAAACCGTAAACTTATTCTTGAGCTCCTAAATATTCAATTCTCTTCGGAGTCATCCTACTCAAACAAAAGACGAAGCGGTTATAAAAAGTTTTCTCAATGGAACATTTAACATAAGACCCCCAAAATCAAAATACTCAATTACTTGGGATTCCTACCCAGTTCTACAGCGCTTGAAGAGCATGTACCCTCACGAATTCTTAAATCTACAAATCTAACTTTAAAGCTAGTAACACTCTTAATACTAATAACGGCACACAAATCACGGACAACCCGGAAGTAAAAAATAGACAATATTTTTAAATATGAATACATAATTGAAATCAGATTCCCGGATAAAATAACAGCAAGTGGCTTAAACAGGCTTCAACCTAGTTTGATATTACCTTATTTTATTAATCAACCTGAACTATGTATAGTCACACCAGTTTTAATCATCTCCTGATGATGCTAACATGGTTAGCGAAACGCGCCTCGAGTGCAAATATTCTGGTTCGGTATTGTGGATAAAACTCTGTTTTAGTGTAAATATGCTAATAGATCGTTGCATTTGCAGATGCAATCGATACCACAAGTAGCAAAACCAAACAAAATGTAATACTCACTCACAAAAAGCCCTATCACCCAGACAACAGTCAAACCATTAGCAGATGAGTCAAGTTAATACTAAAAGCCAGCAATATAAACACGGAAATCTTTGGGGCACACAGCATGCGACACGGGGCAACTTCAGCAGCTCAAAGAATGGGAGTTACATTACAAACCATTCAGAAGACAGCTGGCTCGACAGAAAAATCAAAAGTATTCTCGAAATCCTATAAAAAACTTGGCGTGGGTAATCCCACTGGATTGGCATCTTGTTTATTGAACCATAAACTCTAAGGAATCATATAAATATTAAGCTACAATTATAACTTACTTACCAACTTGTTATCATATTACATAAGAATATTGGTATAGTATTAAAAATAAGTTAAAGGTTAATATCAGTTAAGCGTTAAACATGATATATGTACCTTCATGATGTGTGTTATTAAATCTAATGGTTATAAATTTGAATTTTAGTTTATAAAAAGGGCCTTACAAATCTAGGACTACAGAAAACTCGCAGTTTTCAGTTAATGTAGATTACATCGCATATACTTTAAACATCTACAAAGTGTAATGAGGGATGGCGGAGATGCGAAGGATAATTATAAGATCAATCGACTTACCTGTAAGGAAGATCGATCGGAATTATCCGAGCATCTCCGCCATCCCTCATTACAAACCCACCCAGTCTTTACCTTCTCCCTATCACCCCAAATGCAATGTAATCAAAAATCTCACGAACCAAAATTGTAATGACGCATCAAGGCGATGCATGAGCTCGAGCGGCTAGCCAGGGTCGGCTGAATCACCATGTTTTTAGATAACTTCTTTAAAAATTGTACCGATTGGGAAAAAATTGTATACTGCAAAGTGTAATGAGGGATGGCGGAGATGCTCGGATAATTCCGATCGATCTTCCTTACAGGTAAGTCGATTGATCTTATAATTATATTTATGAACATAAACTTCGCTTAGATTATTGAAAAAAACGATTCCTTTGGTGCCTTGCTCGTTGCAAATTGTTAAAAAATTAAAAAAAAATATTTTTTAAAAACCTTCGGTCCTTCGGTTTTGCACGCGGGCGCCACTCTATAAGGGGTTTTGGCGCCCCTTATAGAGGGGCGCCCGCGTGCGGTGCACGCGTTGCACACGCGGTTGCGGGGGCCCTGCAATAATATTTTAATTAAGGCTTGGGAACATTTTCATCATTTACGCGTATTTTAACCTGGAATCATCAATTTGAACAAATACTAAAGAAGGCATATATTTCTTATGAACAGTGCCGCAGGACCGTGGGAAAGACCTGGGTTATGAAACCCACGGTCGTAATGTGGATCTATACTGCTAACATAACAACGATGATTGCCTATGAAGCCGTAGTTTGGTGGCCCAAGAATCAGCAAAAAACGGCAATGCTTAAGCTCAGCCAGGTACAGAGAACTACCTGCCTAACCATAACGGGAGCTATGAGAACAATCCCAACCAAAGCCATGGAAGTAATGTTGTGCTTGCCGCCCCTAGATATTTATTTAAAAGAGGTGGCTCAGAGTCATTGGTGTGCAACCCAGCGTAGAATGTGGAGAGATTAGATGCCGCCTGTGGTAAGAAGTAGTCGGAAAACTGCCACTACTGCAGGCTAGAGCAGACAGCAGACAGAATTTACTCCCGTAGCTTGCGAATTGAATTCCAATGGTCTATAGAGGTACACGCAAGCATAGTTCAGTCTGAACTTGCTGCTATATTCATAGCCCCAAAAGAGATCGTTCGCAGGAATACTGAGGACAACACTATTAAAATCTACACGGATAGTAGACAAGTACTACTACCCCTAAAAAGTTATAAACTTGCAGCCAGGTTAGTACTAGAATGCCACAATTCACTGGAGGATGCCGCCCGCAAAAATAGAATTTCTGTGTGCTGGGTTAAGGGACATGCACAGTGCGAAGGCAACAAATTAGCGGATAAATTGGCTAGGAAGACAGCCAGTTCAAATATTATGGGAGCCGGCCCTTGAAACCTACCTATCGCGACGTTGATACATATCATAAAAAAGGTCGCCCATGAAGACCTTAGGGCAATATGGGGCGAAACAACTAACTGTCGGCTAGCCAGGGAGCTACTAAGCTACACCAATGAGTCTGCAGCAAAGACATACCTGAGTATGTCAAGGAAGAACCTACGACTCATGGCAGGGATTCTGACTGGACAGTGCCAGCTAAGAAAGCATCTCTACATAATGAGATTATGCGAGACACCTCTATGCAGGGGCTGTGAGCAAGAGGACGAAGCAGTAGGGTATCTACGATTGCGACGCTGTTTCAGAACTAAGGAAATCCATTTTTGGAGAACGATGGCCAACTATAACCTTTCTCAGAACAGCCTCCTTGGGCAACATCGCCGCCTTTTTTATAACACTAGGCTGGGCGATGGCCTAGATGGATTGGTTGACATAGAAAGAATGTACAGGGGGTCCAATGGGGCCAAAGTGCCGGGGCCGTTCAAGGCCACCCTCTCACCATTTCCAAATGCCAGATTCCAGAAGAGTATTCTGTAGCGTATACATCCATTTGCATAACTTTCGCAATTTTGTATTGTCAAAATATATATAAATATAAAGATAATAAAAAGCTACTTGCAATATTCCGGTTTTTTTATGTTTTTCCAAGTTTGCAAAACTATCGGAATTTTTTTCAAGCAGTTATTACAATTTTTTTTTATTAATTCAACAATGTTCCTGGTGCCAGAAAAGGTTACAAATCCAGAGTTTTTATTAATTTTTTTAAATCCCTCAATATTATCCCAAAATTTTAAAGTCTAATCTTTCTGGCAGTTGATTTATATCAGACAATTGAAGTTTACAAATAATGGCGACATTTGGTTTCAGTTTCAGTGAATGAACGCATCTATTTGCCTCATGATTTAATAAATTCAAGATATGATATTCAGATGTAGGTACGTCATGTGGTGAGCAAAATTTTGGCTAGTAATAATGCTCGTAACAAAGGAATGACAGATTGTTACTATGGTTACTTGCTCAGCATATGACGTAGATATATCTGAATATCATATTCTTATTTCTACTCTTTCCAGTCATACAAAGTCATCGACCAAGTAATCCGGGCCTATAACTCCAAACTGTAATGTGGGCTTTAAATTAGCGGAAAATAGACAACCTAATATTATTAAATAGGTACCGTCTCGTGCACCGAAAATTAGCAGAATATTTTACGCTCTCGCAAATGCTTGTTTTCCAGCTTTCGGATTTCGCGAGCGGAACAATAATTTTGCCGTCGTGTTTACGTACTTTAATAGAATTATTCCTGGATTCGTTATTTCGTCGATGGATTTATGAAAGTTCCGCATTTTGCGAATACCCGACAAATTAATTTGTTTGCATCCAAATTCAGTTTTGAATCAACCGACCTTTCGCGTAATAAGCAAGAAAAGAAATGATGCTGTTCTAATCCTTCATAGTTTCGTAACGATTGTTAGTATCAGCATTTAGGTTTTTAATTATCATCACTCAAGGCCGGATTATATACAACCAAAAAGTTTGAGAATATGCGCATATACATGCACTTTTCTTCTAATATATGCAGAATGTGCAAAAAAAATACATACATATGCAATGAATATGCAGAAATAAGACAAATAAATTTTGATTTTCTAAATTAAGTTTTCTCTAAATTAGGGGATTGAGTTTAAAGTTGAATATATTTTATTAAATTATAAA
The DNA here is from genome assembly GCA_016904865.1 of Pissodes strobi. Lineage (NCBI taxonomy): Eukaryota > Metazoa > Arthropoda > Insecta > Coleoptera > Curculionidae > Pissodes > Pissodes strobi. The sequence goes on along the minus strand of MU182485.1, from coordinate 114,908 downwards.
TACAATTTTCCTATATCAATGTATATCAAACTCATATTAACCCCTAAGTACCCGCGCCAGCTTTTTTTACGTTAGTATTCGCGAGGAGCACTTTGGGCACCTACTATTTAAAGCGCTGAAAAATTATTCAAAACATAAAAGTAATGTACTTTGTACTATAGGTACAAATTTTTAGTTAATTCTCATAGCAATATATAAATAATAATAATATAAAATATACATAAAAATTAAAAATATAACAAAAATAAAAAAATATATTTTTTAAGGTACAGGATATAAAAACAAGATAAAACCAAATTTGTTGTAGTTACCTGAAGTTTTTACAAACATATTAAACGTATGAAAAAAAAAAACAAAACAAATGCCGTGAAGAAAAATAACAACACAATAAGAAAATAAATCAAATCTAAAAACAAATCAATAAAAATACAATCTTTTAGAAACTAAGATCTGTTTTAATCTTCATCAATTATTGAACAATTTTGACAAGCATACCTGATGCTAATATGTTTTTACAAGCAAATTTCCTACAAGTAGTGCACGTAATAATTGTTGTGTTAATGCTTTATGTTTTCGGGCAAAAACAACAGCGACCTCTACCTTTGCCTTCTGGCGCAGTTTCTGGGGCCTCTTCTTGTACTGTATATTTTAACAGAATGGATTTTATGTCCGTTGGCAGAGAAATAATTGTAGCTCGTTCTGTTAGATGCGGCTTCATCAAATTCAAAGACAATTTTTTCAAGAAGATCCCCTTTATTTGCGGCGAATCGGTATGAGAAGCATTATAAATAATTTGGGCATTAATTCCTGCAACATTAAGTAGTTAAAAAAATATAGCTAAGGGCCACCTCCTGGTTCTTCTAGAAACAGAATATGAGCTGCACAGTTGGTCTACTGTATCAATTCCCCCTTTCATCGAATTGAAAAAAGTTATTACTTCCGGTTTATTTGATTCTTGGTCTATTGAAGAGTCATTATGCATCGAGGAAGTTAGAATAACTGCTTTATTTTTTTTCGTGGCATAGGATACCATGATAATATGTTTTTGAAATCCAAACTTTGAACTTTAGACAGTTTTGTTTTCATTTGGCAAAAACGCCGGCGGAATTTCTAGCTTGTTTTTCTTCAGAGTGCGTACCACTGTTATTTTGTCCTTTAAAAGAGCTTCAGCAAGTGGTATGCTAGTATACCGATTATCGCATGTTAAATTTCGATTTTTCCTTTGACTGGTTCTAACATCCGATAGACTATTTCTGTTGGAGTAACACAGTAAACTTTCAGATTATGAGTATAGAATGTTTTTGAGCCACACATTGCAAAATCTTAATACCGTATTTTGCAGGTTTATTAGGTATATATTGAATAAAGCTACTACAACGGCCTCGAAACGGTTCTAAATTCTCATCAGTTGTTACAAATTCTCCAACAGAATAGCTATTTTTGCAGTTAGCTACAAAATTATCTAAAATAGATCTTATTGGGGCTAATTTGTCTACCTTTCGTCGGTCAGATCTTGTCTCCTTATCATCAAACCTAATACTACCCAAAAGAAATAAAAACCTTTAGTAGTTCATGCAACCGCGAAAAATCTCGATGACAGTGAGATGCATAGCTCTAGGAAGTTAGTATGATTAGCTTTCTTAACCCCAGCGAGATAAAGTAAGCCAAAAAATGCCAGCAGTTCAGCTCTTGATACTTCTTTGGCATCTCTTTCTCTTCCATATTTAGGAGTTATATAATTTCGAATGTATAAGTTAGTATAGATTAGAATATCATAAATCATTTGAATATCTATTAATTTTTTAAGGCTGTAGCTTCATCAGGACTATTTCTTTCAAGGCTTGTCGGCCCAGGGAATATTTTAACGATGTTTTGAGACCTAATTTTACTGAACTTACTGATAACTGGATTATTATACCATTTAACTTTTTTCTATCCTTTCCAATAAAGAAGACTTGACCTTCCATACTTTCATCATCAGATTCAACGTCCGTTAGCCCACTTTGTTCTGAGCTAATGTCGAGTTAATTTTCATGAATAATCTCTTCTTCAGATTCTTTAGATTGATTACTGTCAGTCTCTCTTGCAAAAGGAACATCGCTGTCATCTTCATCAATTTCCAAATATTTAGCAAGAAGTTCTTCATCTGTTAGTTTTTTTGGATTTTTTGGAACCCTGAAAGTAATAATAAAATAATTTTTTTTTATTTGTAATATTATTATTATTATTAGCCTCACGGCATTCGCACTCCCTCTAAGGGGAACATTCACTTATCCCAGATATCCCGGGTATCAAAAGGATTAAGCTCTGAGGGAACCCATTCCATGTTATCGGGTCCTTGGTGGCATCTACGGATTTCCTAGAAATTTTCGGACGGTACGGGCTGTTGCGAGAAGTACTGCTTTCTGCATCAATCTGAAGAGATGTTCGCTCAATCCGAGTTCCTTGATGTTTATTAACAGGCTCTTTGGGATGAGTCCTGTTGATGATACAATGATTGGCACCGTTCTTACTCTCTTCATTCCCCATTATTGCCGAATTCTCTCTTGTAAATCTCTCTTGATAGTAATTCGCATTACTTCAGTGCGGGGCGCTGTCTAATTCATCTTCCTTTGCTCTTGTTTCGAGTTTGTCTCTTGTCTTGGTGGCGATCTATCTTGGTTTTTAGTTAGTCGATTTGTCTGCCTTGCTTTTCCTTCGTTTCTATTATATATCGAACGGTAGTATATACATGATTCCAGAGGATTCTTCAGACTCTAAGAGACAAGTTTTCATATTATCTACGTCAAAAGCAAGACCGGTGGATATGTTATAGTTTTCCCTGGCTTAATGCCACTGCGGACAATAGAGTGTGGTGGACGTCATCGTGTTCGCCGCAGTAGTTGCAGGCTGCAGTATCAGCTATATTTCTCTCATACAGGTATTTTTTAAAGCATCCGTGGCCCGAGAGAGCCTGGGTAAGGTAATAGTCTGTTTCTCCATGCTTCCGGTTAATCCATGCTTCTATGTTGGGATTAATCTTCCGTTTGTGGAGATGTCCCATTCTCGCTGCCATGTATTTATGTGCCTCTGCAGCGGTTCAGGCTTTCTTCTGCTAGAAGGTTTATTGGTGGAATACCTGCAGTGGTCTGGATGGCTTCCGTTGAAATAGTTCTGTAAGCACTACAAACTCTGATCAATATTTGTCTTTGTAGGCCAAGGAGACGCCTACGACATCTTCTGCTACTCATCGCGCCGTACCATACTGGGGCAGCGAATAGCAGCTGCGACTGCACGACGCTTTTCAAGAGCTTTCTTTTTGAATTTTTTGGTCCTCTTGTATTTGGCATTTTGGCACTTAAGGCCTTTATAGTTTTCTCCGCCTTTTTTGCTGCTTGCTCTATATGGTGACTAAAATTCAGTTTTGTGTCAAGGTACACTCCAAGATATTTAATGTTGGGACTTGGGCTAATTATTGTTCCGACCGCGTCTAATCTTATTTGTCCCCATTTTCTCTTTTTGGTGAGTAATATCGCTTCTGTTTTTTCAGGTGCTAGATGCAGCATATGTTTATTCATCCAGAAGGTGACTTTTAGTAGGGCTGCATTTGAAAGATTCATTAGGGTTTCCTCATTTGGGGCTGTTACCACCATAGCCACGTCGTCCGCGAAGCCCACAAGTTTCACTCCTTCAAGTTGTACTAATGTCAGCAAGCCGTCGTACAAAACGTTCCACAGAGTCGGACCCAAGATTGGACCCTGCGGAACTCCGCTATTTACCTCGATGACTTTTGATTCTCCTTCTGCCTCAACAAGAATCTCTCTCTCTGAGAGATATGAGGATATCAGGTTTAACAGGGCTTTATCGACGTCTCTTCTACGCAGATTATTGAGGATTATTCTCCAGGAAGCTCTATTAAATGCATTTTTAACGTCGAGAGTTATGACGACGCAGAACCTTCGATGTTTTCATGTATACGATGCAGCTTCCCCTGCCAAGGCTACGACTTGTCTGATGGCATCTATTATCTGCCTGCCCTCCCTAAATCCGAGCTGGTTTTCTGCCAATCCCCCAGTACGTTACATTTCTTGCTTTAAACGATTTAGAATTAGGTGCTCGTATAGCTTACCCTCCACTCCTTGACCCGCTTATCTACGAGAATGATGTCTATTGTGGGTCGCCGTCTGGTCAGTAAGCATAGTACGGCCCCAGTAGATCTTATAGTTGTTACTTTCTAAAACAGATTCAGGAGTGTATTTATAGTAACTAACATTTTCCGTCTGCAGCAGCAACAGCTTGTCTGCTAGTTCCTGATGGATTATCTTCGCAACTGCATCGTGCCTGAGTTTATATTCTGTTGCTGCGAACGTTTGGCATCCTCCTGTAATATGCTGGATGGTCTCAGTGGTTTGACAGCCGTATTGACATCGATCATCTGCCACCCAAGCATCTCCAACTACGTACTTGAGATAGTTTCTGGTGTGAATCACTTGATCTTGAATAGTCAGCAGAAAGCCCTCGGTGTCGGGGAACATTTGTCCTGAAACTAACCAATAGTTCGACGCTGTATTGTCGACGTGTTCCTGGGAAGCCTCATTCGCTTGCCTGCCATGTAAGGGCTTTTGCTTCCACACTCGAATTTTCTCAAGGTCGGTATGTTGGCGGTCTTGAACTTGGTGTTGTTTTAAAAGCAGTGGTGTAGAGTCATCTGCGTTACAAACTGCCCTATGAACTTCTGATGAATTCTCTTTTCTGTGAAAATAATTGCGCCAAATTACTTATTTGCTTATCCAATAATTGTTTACGTAGATCCGCTAGACCTCTTCCACCTAGATGTCTTGGCAAGGTTGTTCACTCCACTGCTCTCCTCAGGTGGTGTTTGTGTGCTCCTGTAAGTAAGGTTCTTGTTTTCCGCTGGAGATTTTAAATGTCAGTGCCGGTCCATGCTACCAATCCAAACGAGTATCCAAGAACTGAGACGGCATATGTATTGATAGCCTTGCAGAGATTTTTTGCTGTTAAGTTGAGTTTTTGCCAAACATTTTACCCTTCTAGTAAATTATTTTGTTAACTTAGCCTTCATTGCGCCATGTGATATGCGCATTGTTTGTTTCATTCCGAGGTATTTGTAAAATTCATCTCTCTTCATTGCCTCGATGTTCTGGCAGTCCCTAAATTCAATGTGACCTGGACCTATTTTGCCTCGTACGATGTTCACTGTACGGCACTTTTCCAGTCCAAACCGCATTCCAATATGCATGGAGAATTGTTCTACAATCTTCAACATTTGCTCTAGCTGATTTTTGGTAGCTCCCTTAAGTTTAAGATCATCCATATAGAGCAAATGATTGACTTTCTCTCCTACCTCGCTGTTGTTTTTGATATTGTATCCATAGGAAGTTGAATTCAGCTGGTGGGATAAAGGGTTCATCGCAATACAGAACCATAGCGGGCTGAGAGCGTCTGCTTGAAATATACCTCTTTTTATTGGAATGTTTTCGGTGGTCTCTATGCCGATCTTTATTTTCAACATTCATCGTTATTTAACAACATTTCCTATGCCTAACTATGCGTAATGTATGATTATAATAGTAATTTACTGTTGTTAAGCTTAGGCGGTGTTTGCTCAACGCCGTTGCCAACAGTAAGGCACCCTTAGGGGGCTGATCTTAGCCTAATTTTACATAGGGTATGTGGTGCTGCGTTATGTTTGACCTTTACATGGGAAGACCCTTCAAAGGCGTTGCCTTCTCAGTTATTAGCATATAGCTTTATGAATATTAGCGAAGGTTACTTGAGGGGATAAATGTTACTGCCAGGGTGTTTATACAGGAAAAATATAGAAAAAAAAACTGCTTAAATCTGCCGGTTTTGAGCAGGAGATCATAATACTAAAAGGACTATTACACAATACAACATAAAGGTTATATACAGAAGTATATACAAGCATGGCATAATGCCATGTGTAGACGCGAGTCTATTCCAGTGTGATTGGGATTGTAACGGATTAGATTGGACGAGCCCGGCGGGTCCGACTACGGAGACATGGATGCTTCGGTGGCTCGAGTTCAAGTGATAGACATTTTTTTTTTTTT
>MU182485.1:84977-108734 GCA_016904865.1 Pissodes strobi | reverse complement strand
TTTTTTTTTTTTTTTTTTTTTTTTTATGGTAAGGTGGAGGAACCGCTTTATCGGCACCCTCCCGACAACAAGGAGGGTAGTGTGGGTCTCTCCCTACACATATTCTATGTAGGAAACTACCCACCAAACCTATCCACCGCTCTGAACAGGGCGACTGTCTTTGCCCTGTTCCATACGCTTACAGGCGTCTGCCTTTTTAAGCGTTGCCTTGGTTTTGATTGTCCATATCTTGCCGCTACTGCTGGCGCCTCTCTCTTTATTGTCTTTATGTGTAATTATGGTTTAGTTTATCAATTTATTTTCTGTTCTTGTAAACCCCTGAGGAGCTTTTAACTAATGTTCCTATTTGTTATCGGTTGCGCTATTGTTTTCCTTTGGTTGATTTGTTTGTCTTATGTTCAGTTTACATTATTTAGTGAGGTTTTCTAAAATAAGGATTGTGTCCTTAGTCCTCTTGTAGTCCTTTTTGCAGAAATCATTTCGTGGTTCGTAGTCCAAGAGCCATTTGAAGTCAGGACATTCGTGTGATTCTAAAACTTTGAAAAAGGTTACCGCTTTTTTATTTATTTATTTATTTATTTATTTGGTGATCATCAGGGATACAAACAGGTACGAACCCAATCAATGTATCCACAGTATTATATAAACGATGGTCGTAAAAAAATATTAACTTATATAGTAATAAGAAATATGCACCAATCGAGAGATTAATGCAGGAAAGCATAACATGTAACTATACCGACACAAACAAAATTCAAGGAATATTGTTTTTCAAAATGTTCTTAATGGTGACAGTAGACATAGAAAACATATCAATTATATTACTATAACCATTAGCACTTCTCACAATTCTACACAAAGGGGAATTTTGCGAGCAATTCGTTCGCCTGAATGGAATATTGAATATATGACTTAATCTAAGGTTAACCTGAGGTACATTAAAAACTATCAACGAGAGAACATCAGAACTTTTTAAATGGTTGTTAATTATTTTATACAAAAATAGTATGTCTGATATGGTTCTTCTAGCAGACAAAGATGGAATATGGAAGTGTTGTCGAGCCACGGCAATATCATCAAATGGATTTTGATAATTAGCTTTAAACGCAATAAATTTTAAAAACTTATTTTGTATATGTTCCAATCGGTCCACATACACAGCGTATCTCGGATTCCAAATAACACTACCAAAATTTAATTTGCCAAGCACTAGCGAGTAATAAAGACAATTGATTGATTTAATATTTGAAAAAACCGCGCATTTCCGCAAGACGTATCCCAGCAATCTGGAAGAGTGAGCAACTATCATGTCGACATGTAAATCAAACCTTAGTTTTGAGTCAAGAATGATTCCTAAATCTCGAACATGGTCTACTCTAGGAAGAGTGGTATTACCTACTTTGTAATTGAAAATATATTCGTATTTATTGCGAGTAAATATAATTGATGTGCATTTGCTTAAATTAAGGAACAAATTATTTTGGTCGCAAAACTTGATCACCCTGTCCAGGTCGTCCTGAATACTTTGGCAGTCACTGAGAGTATGTACCTTTTTAAAGATTTTTAAGTCGTCCGCATATAGTAAGAAGTTGCAATGATGAAAGCAAGATTTAATTTGGTTTATATATATAATGAAGAATAATGGCCCCAAGTGTGATCCCTGGGGAACTCCAGACGTTGGTCGAAAAGAGTCAGAGTAGTAACCTTGAAGGGACACATACTGTTCTCTATCTTTAATATACGACTCTATCCATTTTAGAAGGCTGCCGCCCACACCGACCTCAGCAAGGCGAGCAAGCAAGATGTTATGACTTATTTTATCAAATGCCTTGCTGAAGTCAGTGTAAATGGCATCCACCTGTATTCTATTGTCAAGATTTTCGTGGAGGTACTCAGTATAGAGAAATAAATTGCTTTCAAGTGATCGACCTCTATAAAAGCCATGCTGCTCTGGTCCTATTATGTTTTTTATTAGATTGAAGAGATACTCATAAATCAGTTTTTCGAAAGCTTTTGCTACTATTGATAATTTACTAATTGGGCGATAATTTTTAACATCTTTTCGTTGCCCACCCTTGAATATTGGGATAAGCATGGCAGATTTCCATCTATCAGGAAACTTTCCAGAATGTAAAGAAAAATTATATAGCAATGTAAGTGGTTCCGAGATCGCTAATGCAGCCCTTTTAATAAAAATTGAGGGAAAATTATCGGGCCCTGCGCCCTTTTTAGAGTCGAGACTCAGGAGGACGCGAGACACCTCCGATGTAGTGAGCACAATATTTTGAAGGTTAATATTGTTTATTAAATGATTCTCATAAGAATAGTCAAAATTGTGCCTTTCGGGCTCAAAAACACTTGCAAAATATGAACGGAACAAGTTAGTGATATCCCTTCCATTTTCAGCAGTCCTGTTCTCCCAACAAACTTCATTGGGTATTTTACTTACACACTGTTTTTTTATGGATGCATAACTCCAAAATCTATTGGGATTATTGAACAGGTCGCTTTCCACAGACCTAATATAATTTTTATAATCTAATTCAATTAGTTGTTTTGACTGAGCCCTTAAGAGTTTAAATAAATTATAGTCATTTGGATTTTTATATTGGCGCCATTATGCAAGTGCTTCATTATTGTGGTCCAATTTACATCCTTCTGAATGTCACAGTTTCTCATGAACCAGGGAGCATCAACTGCACATCTTATCAAGATGTTATCGAGACTAATAATCTTTTTCAAGTAAGTGTTTGCGGCCATGCACCAGCATGAAGATCCATATCCTATCTGCGCCCTGAGTATAGCATGTAAGATGATGATTTTTGTTTTGATTTCTAATTTGCTTTTCCTGCCAACCAAGGAGTATAGTTTGAGCCATGCTGCTCTTACCTTCTTGATTGCAGTGTTGATATGTTTAACCCAGTTTAGTTTGGAGTCCAAGATCATCCCCAAATATCTTGCATCATTTTTCCATGGTAGTTCATCATCAAGAAGTTTAAGTCTCTTATTTGTCTTCAGTAATCTTTTCTGGAATATTATTGCTTGAGTTTTTTCAGGATTTATTTTAATCTTATTTCTGTTTGCCCAATTTGTGTAAGCATTTAGGTGAGCTTGTAGGTGTTTGACAATGCAGCTTGTATTTCTGCCTCGAAATAAAAAGGCTGTGTCATCAGCGTACGTCGCTGTGAACACTTCTGACGTATGTTTGAAGTCACTGATAAAGGTCAAATACAACAGAGGCCCCAGGACCGATCCTTGAGGGACGCCGGCATGGATATCCCTAGCCTCTGAAAGAGTGCTCCCAATTTTCACTTGGAAGGTTCTTGCCTCTAGATAGTTTTTGATAAGTTTGCACATGGTTAGAGGGATGCCTGCTTGCATTATCTTATATATGAGTCCAGTGTGCCAAAGCTTATCAAAAGCTTTCTCGATATCGAGAAATACAGCCCCGGTAGCCATGTACAGATTGAAACCTTGTGTTACGTATTCAGTTACCCTGGTGAGCTGTTGTTCCGCAGAGTGTCTGGCCCTGAATCCAAATTGATACGCCGGTATTATGTGTCGATCTTCCAGCATTTTCAAAAATCTTTTCTTAATCGTTTTTTCAATGATTTTGCTGAGGGTTGGTAACAGGCTAATCGGCCGATAGCTTCCTGGGAAGGTGAGGTCCTTTCCAGGCTTGGGAAATACCACTATACAGGATTTTTTCCAGATGGAGGGGAAGTGACTAAAATTTATTACTGCGTTTGCTATATTCGCAAGGAATACGTGACCCTTCTTTGGCATTTCCTTTGCCATCTTGTTATTTATTTCATCTAATCCTGGAGCCTTTCTGGTTTTTAGGTGTCTAACTATCGTTTTTATTTCACCCGGTGTTACGTAATTTTCGTTTCTTGTCATTGGATTTATTATCCTCAAGTGTCTAACGGTTCTTGTGGCACTTCGTTCGTATTCTTCGTCTTCTTCTTCTAAGTGATTATTGGTGAAGGTCATCTCCAGAGTTTGGGCAAAGGCGTCGGCTTTCTCTTTTGGCGAGTATACCATCCCAGTCAGCCCGTGAATAGGAGGTATTTTTTGTGGTTCTCTTCGCAGGGCCTTTGCCACTTTCCATGCAGAGTTATCAGCTAGGTTAAGTCTGCTGACTTTGTCTTCCCAGTGCTTATTTTGGTAATTTACTATTTCTACTTTTAGTGACCGGGTATGTACGTTTAATGCTTGTTTATTTTGATCGTTTCTGTGAACAGCATACTGTCTTCTTAGGCGGCGATTTTCCCTGATCTTGTTCTGGAGTTGAGCTGGTAATTCGTTTATTGATCCATTTTTAATTTCCTTAGTGAATGTACAGTTTTTGTAAGCTTCGGTCAATATTTTGGTAAGTGTTTTTGTCTCTTGTTCAAGCTCATTTACGGAGTTAATTTTCTTTAGCTTTATTAGCTCAGATACAGTCTTCTTAAAACGTACCCAATTTGTTGTTGAACGTTTTTTGATGAGCCTCGATGCTGTGCCATGTCCTAATGTAAGGATTACTGGATTATGGTCCGAAGTTCCAATGTTCAAAGCTTCTATTTCGGCGCGAGAGGTGATTCCGTTGAGTATAGCAATGTCTATCACATCGGGCAGCCCGTTACAGGAAGGGATGTAAGTGGGCATTTCTGGGCCCAGAATTTCTAAGCCCAGATCCAGAGCAGTTTTTTCTAAGGTTAGTCCGTTTTTGCATGTATTTCGGCTGTTCCATGCACGGGAATGGCAATTTAGGTCACCCATCACGATGGTGGGGAGATTTCCATTTATTAGCTGGGCTACTTCAGTAGATTTTAGCTGTTTTTTTGGACTTTTATATACAGTGACTATTTTGTAGTAATTTCCATTTAGTTTGGCAATTATTGAAAGGTTATCTATGTCCATTTGTTTACTCCCTAATTCATAACTGGAGATGTCATTTCTAACTATAATGGCTAATCCGTTTCCTGGAACAGCCAATCCATCTTTTCTATGTGTATGGTAATTTTTAAAACTAACTTTGTTGTCTTTTGTTAGCATGGTCTCCTGGACCGCTAAGACTGCGGGTTCGTGTTCCTTGAGGAACAGATCTAAGTCAAATTTTCTAGTGCGAATTCCTTTAGTGTTCCAAGAAGCGATTTTTAAACTATCCATTTAGAGTTGTTATGGCTTCCATCAATATCTTTAGAATGTTACTTATTTTGTTTATTTTTTCATCAAAGTCAGTTGTATGGTTAGCTTTCAAGTTTTGTGTTTTTCCTTGCCGTTCTTTATTTTCTGTTTTATTCTCTGTTTTACCGGAGGTAGTCGTCTTTGAGTTTTTGTTTTTCCCATAAAAAGTTTGGTAATGTTGACATCCGCGATAGCTCGCTGGATGTCCTTCTTTGCTGCAGAGAACGCACTTTGAGTTATTTGGCTCGTCTGCCTTTGGTTTTTGCAGGGTGCACTTGTACGAAGCATGATCACCGGCACATTTTACACAGCGTTCTGGCATGGAGCAATAGGCCTGCCCATGCCCGTAGCGCTGGCATCTGTAGCACTGTATAGGGCCGTTCATTCGTTTCTTTTCAGTGATTTTTACTGTCATATCGATTAATCTATCAACTTTGTAAATTTCTTTGCTTGAAGTTTTTACGTTAAACATTGGGAGTTGCTGCTTGGTACGGTATGAGAACATCTGGGTGACTTCCACGTCATTCATTCCAAGTTCCTCCAATTCTTGCTTAATAATAAAGGGAGCAATGTCTAAGTCAAGGCCGTACAAAACTACGTTATATTTTTTATTTTCATCTAACGTGTAAGTGAAGTATGGTTTCTCTTTATCTGTCAGGTATTTTGTTAATTTTCGATGATCTTCCGCATTGCTCACAAAAATCCTGGTATTTTCACCCACAATCCTAGCATTGTCAAACTTGATGCCGTTTCGGTATAACTTATCCCGCAGGTCAATCCAGCCCCGGTTTCCATGAATAGTGATTGGGGGAATCCTCTTGGCTTTTTCCGCGGACGATTGAGTTTGAATTTCCATCTCGTCTTCTTCTTCTTCGTCTATCTGTGTTGTTTGTTTATAGTTGTTTTTCTTAGTGCCTAATTTGGGCCAGTTTGGATCTTCTTTGACATTACTATCTTTAGCTTCAAATTGAGACTTTAATTCTTTTAAGGCCTCTTTTAGTAGCGCCATTTCACTTTTAATTTCATTCTTCTCTTGTTTCTCTTTTTCCAGGTCTTCTTTTACTTTGTTGTATGCTTCATTTGCAATTGCTTTTTCTAGCTCATAGTCTTGTCTAACCAAATCGATGCTCTTTTTTAATTCATCAATAGTCTTTTCACTTCTTTCTCTATATTTGCTGTATTCATTTACTAGTTTGTCATGCATACGTTTGTAATCTCGCATTTCGCCCGTGATTCCTGAGACATCTCCTTCTAGCCTAGAGACTTTAATAGACTCCGTTGAGACAGTTCCTATACTATCTCTATCTTTTGGTCGCTTTGAAGTGCTTGGTTTTCTCGGTAGCTCAATTGACGGCGTGGGGGGTTTCCCTCCCCCCTGTCCCTTCATGCTGTGGCTACTCAGTTCACCGTGATGAATAGAATGCCGTCAGTTCAATTTACAATATAACTTTTCGTTTATTATTTATAACACTTTATGAATATAATATGTTTATAAAAATTATTTGTTTAGTTCAAGTTTAAAAGTTTTTGTTTAAGTTCAAGTTTTGGTCACTTACCGCTGGTTTTCACAATACCCGTTAACGTTAACGCTAATTAACGCCGGTGTATTTGTGTTTGAAGTCAGTCCACAAGTAATCCTATGCTTCACTTTATAGTAACTGCACAAATTCTACGCTTTTCAGCTGTTTCTTCCGTTACCGTTAACGGTAACGATAAGTTTTTTAGTCACAATAAGTTCACAACACTTTGGGATTGCAATAGTAGCGAAAAGAATTGCTTTACGCTATTTTCCCCGTTAACGTTAACGTTAACGCTATTACCACGCACTCAGTTAATCTGCAGCACTGTCCGATGCCGATGATTTTTAACGTTATTTCGTCCGATAACGTTATTTATCCACTTACGCTATGCGTTAATACATTGAGCCGGATCGAATTTGAACTGAAAAAACACGTTCGTATCCTTCGACAACCGTACCTCGAATGATGATAGATAGACATGGGCTTCGCTTGTGCGTATTTATACGCGCAGCTAGTCCCTTTCTAGACCACCCAAATGCTTCAAGAAAACTTTTGTGGTCGGATGAGGCAACATTTTCAAGAGGTAAGGTGTTCAACAGCCATAACACACATTTTTAGAGTGTCGAGAATACGAGAGTGGCTCGAAGAACCAACTACCAACATAGGTTTTCTTTTAATTTATGAGCAGGTATGCTAGAAGATAAATTGATAGGCCCAATTATTTTACAAAATAGACTAAGCGGTAGTCATTATTTAAATTTTCTTTAAACTGATCTGGGAGAATTACTAGACGATGTTCCCATCGGCACCCGACTAGAGATGATTTTCCAATATGATGGGGCACCAGCCCACTTCAGCCAACTGGAGAGAAACTGGCTAGATGATAATTTTACAGGCAGGTGGAGAGGCCTTAATTCTCTGGATTATTATCTGTGGGGTAATATGTGTAATATTATTTATGCCACAGAGAGTTGATACCCCAAAAGAGCTTCATTGGCGAATTATCGCAGCTTCAGAACAAATTAAAGGAAACCGGTTTGAAATTCTTAGATCAACCGAAAATATTAGAAAAAGATCCAGGTTGTGCATTCAAGAAAATGGAATCTTGTTTGAACATTTACTGCAGATAAACTAGTATTTTTAGAAAGCAGTCGATAATATTTAAACCCCTTCACGTCTACGACGCCAACGGTGGCGTCTGAGCTGTTGTCCTCCTATATTCCAGGTACGCCATATGTGGCGTAAAATTTATTTCTTGATTATTGTCGTGGAATAATGTTCTAGATACGGTTTAAAAGCTGGCCTATGGCATAAAAATCATTTTTGTCATACGCTCCCAAAAATAGCTATTTTACGGACTCATTTAAGTCCGTAAAATGCTTCTTTGTCGGCCTAGTCCCTAGAAGTCGTCATGGCAACCTTTACGGACTACTCCAAAATTCCTGAATATGTCTAAATGTCAAATTTCGAATGACATGACAAAATTGTCAAATAGTTGCTACGATATCAATTTCTAAGCTTACTTTTTCGAACATTATGAGTTCAAAAATTAAGGTAAATTTGCAAATTTAAGCGTTCTGAAGAATTGTAAAAAGCGTATAACAAAATTTTGGGAGCGTATGACAAAAAATAGTGTTTGTCACACGTACCTAAATGAAGTTTTTCAGGACTCATCTGCTATTCGAAACAGCAATGATTCGTCCTGAAAAACTTTATTTTAGGTACTTGTAACAAAAATAACTATTTTATTGCATTGCAGAAAAAATATATTTTCAAAATAACAAATTTAAACAACATAATTTTCTCTCTCTAGCTCAAAAATGGGCCACTGGAGTTTAGAATGAAATTTATTATAATTTTTCTTTAAAAATTAACTACTATATGCATTGTTTAACAAAAGTACATTGGAAAATTCGACCTAAAAAAATTTGTTTTTTCGGCAAAATCTGGATTATACAAGCAGATTGCAAAATCGATAGTGGACGTGAAGTCGTTAAATTACCACAATAAATGTTAATGTCATTTCCAAGTCAAAGTCAGTCAAATTTGTTTCAAGGCCTACAAAATTAGTAGGATCCCAAAGTTTCAAAATTTCATTTTAAACCGTTTCGGAAATAATTAGAAAAACCATCTTCAGGTGCCCCCCTTTAAAGGTGCGTAGCTCCCTTAGGGGGCGTTTGCCGATAAATGTTTATAGGAAAAAGTTAGGTTATTTTTGACCAATAAAGACAGGGTTGAAGTTTCCATATCTCGCGGCACAATAATGGAAACTAACCACAGCTACTAGTACAAAGAACCAACAGTCCAGTGGTAGGTTAGGTGGGGGATAGGCGGATATTTTGTGCACAACGAAGTTGTTAGAAAGCCCCCATTTATAATATGGGCTTTCTATAGGGCGAGACCAATCGGGAGAAAAACTTCGTAACGGTACGTCGGATCGCTCTGAAACTTATACCTATCGATATGTAATCGAAAAAAAAAATTTTGATTTTTTGTCTGTATGTATGTGTGTATGTATGTATGTATGTATGTGATGAAATCGATTACAGGTCGCAATTTTGAAGATAGCGACTTGAAATTTGGCATAGAGGTAGAGGTCCACGAACCCTCGGAACCTATTGATTTTGGTTACGATCGGTTAATATACAGGGTGTGAAAACAGGACAAGTTACCGTTTTTTGGCGTTTTTTGGCATTTTTGTCCGTGTAAACAAGGACCAACTTTTCTATTTTTTGATGTCAAATGAAAGTATTCGGTAAGACACGTATTTTTGTTCCGTTGCTCTTTTGCTCTAATTGTTATACAGGGTGTGAAAACAGGACAAGTTACCGTTTTTTGGCATTTACAGGTCGCAATTTTGAAGATAGCGACTTGAAAATTGGCATAGAGGTAGAGGTCCACAAACCCTCGGAACCTATTGATTTTGGTTACGATCGGTTAATATACAGGGTGTGAAAACAGGACAAGTTACCATTTTTTGGCATTTTTGTCCGTGTAAACAAGGATAAAATTCTTTTTTTTATGTCAAATGAAAGTATTCGGTAAGACACGTATTTTTGTTCCTTTGCTCTTTTGCTTTAATTGTTATACAGGGTGTGAAAACAGGACAAGTTACGGTTTTTTGGCATTTACAGGTCGCAATTTTGAAGATAGCGACTTGAAATTTGGCATAGAGTTAGAGGTCCACAAACCCTCGAAGCCTATTGATAAAGGTTACGATTGGTTAATATACAGGGTGTGAAAACAGGACAAGTTTCCGTTTTTTGGTATTTACAGGTCGCAATTTTGAAGATAGCGACTTGAAATTTGGCATAGAGGTAGAGGTCCACAAACCCTCGAAGCCTATTGATTTTGGTTATGATGTGTTAATATACAGGGTGTGAAAACAGGACAAGTTTCATTTTTTGGCATTTTTGTCCGTGTAAACAAGTCCCAACTTTTCTTTTTTTTCGATGTCAATTTATAAGTAGAGGTGAAAGTATGTTAGCATTTCTTGTTGACAACATGGTTACCATAGCAACCAATTAATAATATGTATATCACTAATAAAAGATATGGTATGGTACTTAGGATTGTTTATGAAGCCTAATTTGATACTAAAAAATTGGTTGCTATGGTAACCAAAAAAAAAATAAAAAAATCGTCATAATTCGTCAATCGTACGACTTAGAGATTTGATATTTGGTATTTAGGTAGAGATTAAAAAAAAATAACGATTGACGTTGACAAGTCGGTTACCATGGCAACCAATTAATAATATGTATATCACTAATAAAAGATATAGTATGGTACTTAGGTTTGTTTGTGAAGCCTAATTTGATAATAAAAAATTGATTGCTATGGTAACCAAAAAAAAAGTAAAAAATCGTCTTAATTCGTCAATCGTACGACTTAGAGATTTGATATTTGGTATATAGGTAAAAATTTAAAAAAATAACGATTGACGTTGACAAGTCGGTTACCATGGCAACCAATTAATAATATGTATATCACTAATAAAATATGGTACTTAGGATTGTTTATGAAGCATAATTTCATACAAAAAAATTGGTTGCTATGGTAACAAAAAAAAAGTAAAAAATCGTCATAATTCGTCAATCGTACGACTTAGAGATTTGATATTTGGTATTTAGGTAAAGAAAAAAAAATTAAAGATTGACGTTGACAAGTCGGTTACCATGGCAACCAATTAGAAAATTATCACGATAAAATTAGACTAGCAATTGGTAAATCTTATTATAAGGGCTTTCTAATTATAGGCCACGGTACGGATAGGAGCGTGGCAATAATGTGTGACCGAAGGTCACACAAACGAGGCCCGAAGGGCCTCGCGCGTGCCGCAGGCACAGGCGGCCACGCCGCTTGTTATTATAGCTTTACTAGGAGCGGAGTACTTTGTGCCCCCGCGCGAACACTTAAAGGGTTAATATTAATTTAAAAAATATATAAAATGCACTAGTTATTACGTGTGCTTCGAGGTTTATAATTCGTCCAATAAACACCAGTTCTTCACAGAATATAGAACATATCTTCAAGATAATAAATATCTAACCAATAATTTGTCATCTGGTATATTGTGAAAGAGAAATAATTCAAAGTTTCGACCTCGATTTTAAAGACTTATTTAAAATGAAAATCTGGAGCAAAGCTTCCATCTCTCGATTGACTTTAGGGAGACAATTTCTTATTATGTGTTCAACCCTTCAACTTCAATCCCTAAGCAGGAGTAATAGTTACTCCCCAATTTTTTTATGGGGAGGGGTGTCGAGTGATATTTCGTTTACCTTGATTATCACGTCCAAGTTTGGAGTCGCGCCGCTGTTATCTCCGCTGTGTCATATCAACTTCCTTGCTTATTAAAATCTGTAGATAAAAAAGTTTTTAGTTAATACTTAAAAGGAAATGATAAAACTATTTTGTATTAGGTATCTCTGGATTGTTGTACGTAGTTACGTGACACACCTCGGACAGTTTTCTAGTACTAAGTCTGAGATCCATGGCTATATAACCTATAATCGATTCGTTTGGTAGGCGAAGTAATATATCTTCACGCGATATAATCTGGGTACGCACCATACGCAAAAAAGGTGCAACAAGGTCTTACGGGCAATATTGGGGCAAATCAAGTGCATAGAAATCGAGGAATTGTAACGACAGGCGCCCATAAATCCACGTCGATGTTATAAAACCCAATTCGGTTCTGACAAATAAAATAAGAACATCACTAAAATCGCCCGTTCTGCATCGAACTTAACGTAAATTAAAGTGAATTTTGATTCGGCGCTTCCATTGAAATGAGACAGAATGCAGCCTGCCGACGGGAACAGATGGTTATTTGTTTAATCGCCGTTGAAAAAGGAGAATACTTTGAGTTCAATCAGAACAGCTTTTAGCGTTATTTTAATTCTCGTAATTGGGAGAAAAATCGAATCCGCAGTATTAGTAGGAGCTTTTTAGAAAACTAATTACCTAAAATTTACTTATTTTAAGTTTTGATTATTTTCTAAGTCAATTATTAAAATTACACTAAATTAGTTTTCGAATTATTCAAAAATCTTGAAGAGATTTATGAAATATGCATAAAAACTTAGAATTTAAATCTAAACAGCTCCAAAAATATTCAAAATTAGAGTGAAGAACGTTATCGATCTTTGTCAATTGCTGAAAATGCTCGGGAATCAGGAAAATGCGCAATTATATAAAATTTCCAAAATCCACACGTTATTTTCGTAATAGATTTAATACATTTCAGAATATTTTCAGCGTGAAAAACGATTTCGATTCTTGTTAGTTGCTGAAGATTCCTGGAAAATAAGCAATTATTTAAGATTTTTATGTGAATTTTGTGAATCTACGTAAAATTTGTTATATTATATAGATCTGATAACATTGGGATATTTTCAAATTGCATTCGCATTTTGAAATGAGAAAGAGTATGAAGCAGTTTTGATATTTGTCAGTGGCTGAAAAATTGAGAATTCCGCAAGAATAAGCTCTTATTCAAGATTACCTTAGAGGTTTCTAAAATGTATATGAAATTTCCTATATATTCAATAATTTTCAGAAATAATTGTCTACGACAACAAGCTTCTTAAACTTTTAAATGAATAAAGCATTTCGATTTCTCGCAATTGCTGGAAAATGTACCGGACCGCAAAACTGAGCATTAAATTCCTTGAAAATGGACAAGTATTTTAGATTCTTATATGGTTTATCGAAAAATATGTATAATTTTCAATAAACTGAATCACTTTCAGAGCTTTCCTAGATAAATGCAATATTATTATTTAAAATTAGAGTCAATTCAATTAAATAGAATGAAGATCAGTGGCGGCTCGTGGCTTTACCGTCAGGTGAGACAAAAGGCCGCCTTAGGCAATCTTTAAAAAACTTGATCCTGAGTCAATGTGGATCTTGCCCGTCCCTCTCATTTTTCAGTTGGAATTGGCGTCCTTAAAGCAGCTTCATCAAAAATCTGTTTGAATGATATATCATTTCGTTTCGTATTTTAGAGAACTTGGGTAATTTTTATTTGAGAGATACAATAATTAATATTCAGTGACTTCTTTTGTAACACGTCAAACGGTACATCCGTGAAAGAAAAATATAGCTAAAGCCTAAAACTAAACGTGCAAATTCAAAGTGATTAAAATAATTTAAGAAGCCCGCGCTCTGTCTCACAGAAATTATTTAAGTCCTTGAGACCATCATTTGAGCACCATGAATTTTTTGCTTTACCCAATAAAATGCACGGCCAGCAATATAAATTCTGTTTTTATAATCTTCTCCAAAGCCACTTATAATTATCGTGCCAGGAAGTTTGAAACGCTCGCGAAATATTTTTTTCGCTAAAAATTGCCGTTATTATTGGCGTTGGTCGACTCTCCAAAATTTGCCGCTTTTCCACTTCAGATCGACGGGAGAAAGGAGTTTCAAGCAAAGACAAAACAGGGAGGGATTCATTTCAACCCGAGCTTTAACCTATCCTGCAATTTTTAAATTAAAATTCCTAGAGATAGGCACAAGAAAACAACACCCCAAAACCCACTACCAAAAACAAAAAATAATTTTAATAAACAAAACCTTGGAAATAGATATGGCCTCGGATATGGCAATACTGCATTATTAAAATAAAACACAAATCAGCTTACCTTGTTGTAAGGGTCCTTGCCTTACCTTATCTCCTTATTAACATCACAACCATACCAAACAACAGCATTAATTATTAGTTTTTAAACCGGAAAATCCGCCTCGAAGATCTAAAATCACAAACAAAATCAAACCAATTAGCCACTGGTAGGCACGCGCCAATTCAGTTTTAACGGTCGTGATCGACTTGATCTAATTTTAATTAGGAATAAGCATCTGACGACCGACACCTGACACGACACTTGACCCCTCAAGAAGAAAAGAGATGAAATGAGGAAGTTGTCAATAAAACGTTGCCAACTTTCAAATAGGCACCTAGCCCTAATACTATGAAACAAAGGATTGTAGTACCTACTTATTCTTTATTTTGATTGTTGGGGCTTAAATTTTATAATACACCATAAAACAATGGAATCATTTATTTAGCAATCATTTCTGGGTTTGGTTTTTATGTTTTTAAAAAAGAAAGATTTAAATAAAAAGGCAACATTGTAAAAAGAACCCCTGTTATGAAAACCGCAACTTTGCCTCGGAAACGGACTGATATATATGGAAAAACTAAATACTAAATCGCAACGTATAAGGACTATGAATATCGGAACATGGAATGTGCAGAGTTGGTATAGACCAGACCTTTCCACTCACGCTGTAGAACAACTAGAAAAAGCCCGAATAGATATAAGAGCAGTTCAAGAGCTTAGATGGCTGGACAGTGGAAACATGAAAGTCAGCAAGTCAATAGTTTTCTATAGCGGAAGCCAATCAGGAAAACATGAATTCGGAACAGGTTTTGTAATTTAGAGATCAACTCCTAAGTAACGTCCTAAGGTTTGACCCGATAAGCGAGAGAATATGTTACATCAGACTGAAAGGTACAATATTTCGATCATTTCAGCTCATGCGCCAACGGAAGAAAAAGACGAAAAAACAAAAGACACTTTTCACCACCAACTCGAAAGAACAATTGAAAAGTTGCCCAAACAAGACATGCAAATCTGGTGCGGATACATGAACGCCAAAATTGGTAGAGAGACTAATTTCAGACCAACAATAGGCCAACACAGCTTACACGACATCTCAAATGACAACGGACAGAGATTTATTGAACTGGCATCCGCCAATAATATGCTTATGAAATCAACTATGTCCCCACATAGAAACATCCATAAACAGACCTGGATATAAAATCACCCGTAACCAAATCGACCACTTTGCTATTGACGCCAGCCATAGCAGCAATATGTTGGATGCAAGGAGTCTTAGAGGAGTTGATGGCGATACTGATAATTATGTAGTTAGAGCAAAAACTAAGATGAGAATATCGACGAACAAGCATAAAAGGAACAAGATAACGCTGAAATGGGACACAGACAAACTACAAGAAGAAGAAGAACAAGGAAGGTACAGACAAACACTAGAACAAACACTGAACGAAAAGGCAGAGGCCGAAGACGTCGAATGAGTGTGGAATACTATAAAGGAATCCATTTTGGAGACGGCAGAAACAGTTCTAGGGAAAAGAAAAAAGAATGCAACAAAAAAGTGGTTTGACGAAGAAGGTCGAAGACAGCTGCAAATAAAGCAAACTGCAGGAAATACAATGATGCAAAATTCCACGAATGCAAATATAGAAGAGTACGCCCGACTCCGCAAGGAAACCCGGAAACTTACCAGAAAGAAAAAACGAGAAGCAGAGCATCAGAAATATGAGATGATGGAAAGTAATCGGCTTCGATCCAACACCAGAGAGTTTTTCAAGACAATAGCAAACGACAAGAAAGGTTTCAGACCCAAATCAATAAACGTATTGAAAAAAGAAAATGGAGACCTAATAGTAGACGAGGCTGAACTACTTAAAGCGTGGAAAGAATATTTCAATAATCTACTCAATGCAGATCATGAAGAAAGTCCTGCAGATGATATCTATCAAACCGCAGACTTGCCAGTGGAAGAACCGTCACTGGAGGAAACAATAGAAACACTTAAGAAATTGAAAAACTCAAAGGCACCAGGTTCGGACAATATACCTGCAGAGCTCCTTAAATATGGAGGAAAGCCTCTACACGAGGAAATACATAAGCTCTTACTACTCATATGGAAACAAGAGAAGATACCGAAGAAATGGCGAGAAAGCATAATAGTCCCTATTCATAAAAAAGGAGACAGAAGAAAGTGCTCAAACTATAGAGGCATTTCTTTACTTAATACCTCCTATAAAGTTCTATCGAATATCCTTTTAAATAGACTAACGTCTTTCGTTGAGGCATTTATAGGAAAATATCAGGCAGGTTTCAGGGAAAATAGGTCCACAGTCGATCAGCTTTTCACTCTACGACAACTACTAGAAAAGGGATGGGAATTCAATAAGGTCGTACATAATCTCTTCATTGAATTCCGACAGGCTTATGACAGCGCTAAAAGGGATAAATTGTGGAACGCAATGTCAGAACTGTCAATACCCAGAAAACTTATCAAACTGGTCAAAACTTGTGTGAATAGGGGAATATCTAGAGTAAGAATAGAAAACAAACTATCAGAGCCTTTTCAAGTGCATAGCGGCCTTAAACAAGAAGATGCATGCCCTATCACCCCCTCTATTCAACATCATCCTAGAAAAGGCGGCCAGAGCGGCACGGGTCAAAACAGAACTCCTGTCAAGCAGAGGACTTAAGTTAATGCTAGCATACGCAGATGATAAAGGAAATATTTGATAAAATAGAAACAGAAACCAGTAATATGGGACTAAAAGTAAATGAAGAAAAGACAAAATACCTATGCATAAATAGACATACATGGAGAGATAGAATAGGACAAAACGTAACAATACCTATAACTTCGAAAGAGTAGACCGTTTAAAATACCTACGGGCATCGATCACTGAAGACAACGATATCACGGAGGAGATAAAAGGAAGAATACAGACAGCCAACAGATGTATGTATTCCTTAAATAACCTATTCAAGTCAAAATCCCTGACAAGAGCTTCCAAGATCAAAACATACAAAACAGTCATTAGACCGGTACTCACATATGGATGTGAGACATGGACTATGACAAAAGCCAATGAAGGAAAGCTCAGAAAATTTGAGCGGAGGTGTTAAGGAAAATTTTTGGTCCGTCCTTTGACCCGAGTACAAACCAATACCGCATCAAGACGAACGGTGAAATAAAAGCAATTTACAACGACATAGATATTATACAAGAAATAAAATCCCAGCGCATCAGATGGGCGGGTCATGTGCACAGACTCCCCAATGACAGACTGGTTAAACTGGTCTGGGAAGAAGTGCCAACAGGAAAACGGCCTCCAGGAAGATCACGTATGGGATGGAGGGACAACATCAAAGCAGACCTGTCAGCGATGGATATACCGTTCGAACCGCTTTTAATGGAGGGCCGTGCAAGATGGAAGCACGTAGTGCAGTCAGCCAAGCCCCACCCTGGGTTGTAGAGCTAAAAGATGAAGAAGGAGAACATGTAAGCAACTGCTAAAAATAATACCCATACAAGCACAAATTTGTGCACTTCATACGACTGATAAAATTCGCTGATTTAAAGCCCCGTCTTGTGCAACTGCACAGGTGGGGAGCTTAGTACTATACCGACAATGCATGACGCGTATGAAACAAAAATTTCTGAGCTTACTACAGCTGTGTTATGCGGTTCAACTTTGATTGTATTTTTATACTTTTATGATTGGAAATGAGTCAAAAAACGTTTTATATTTAAAATAATTATATAAACATTACTTGAAAATTTCAGATTATATTGTAATTTACATGTGACGCCCAGCCTCATAGTGTCTTTATTCGATGAGCCGCCACTGATTAAGATTGTCGTAAAAACATTCCATCATTCAAAGTTCTCGAATAGATTTTTGAAATTACAATAACATTTTCTAACAGTTTGATATGCTTTCAAGGTAAATAAGTATTTTTAACAATAGAGAAAAGAGAAGTATTCCGTGTTTGCCAACTACTGGAAATGCACCAGACCGGAAAATTGAAAATTTAAAATAATACGCAGTTTCTTGAAATTCTCGTATGCATTCTAGAGATTTACGTAGAGTTTTCTGTAAAACTCAAGAATTCAGGAAAGTTTTAGAGTCAATTAGCATTTTTAATGTTAGAGTGTCAGAGGCTGGAAAATGCAACAGACCAAATAATTGAGGACCTCAGGAAAATAAGTGAAAATTCAAGATTTTCATAGTATATTCTCAAAATCTGCGTAAAATTTTCAATAGATTTGTTAAGTCTTAGAACTTTTTTGAGGTTAATTAGTTTTTTTACTTTAAAATGAATAGTTTTACAATTTTTTGTCAGTTGATGGGCAATGCGGATTCCGGGAAAATACGCAATTATTTGATACTCCGTAAGTACTTTATAAATTAGATGGTTCAGAATTTTTTGAGATACAATACAAATTTCAATTTTGATCAACTGCTGGAAAATTAAAGATTGAAGATTACGGAAAACTGGTCCATTATTCAAATAGTAGGAGAGCCAATGACATTTTTCAGTGATGATTTAGTTGAGGCCTATTTTTTGAGAGGATGTCGAGGGGGGGATACCTAGGTGTCTTTCTTGAGGATTAGCCCGGATTCCAGTCATGCCATCCCATGTGTAAAAAAACTGCATCTTTTTATTATTTAGTTAAGGCTGAAATTTTCTTCACTACTCCTTTGATAGCCCACAAACATCGATCAAATATTGGCAGCATGATTGGCCAGTCTTAAGAGGGTGGCAGAATACCCCCAACTTGTCCTGGGAGCTATGAACTTTTTATTATTTACTTTAGATTTATTTTATAGTATGTTGTTGTAGCCACTATTCCAAAATGTATATGCCAATTGGTAGAACTACCTGGCAGAACGACTTGAATGTGCCGTATTCGCGCCCTGACTTCGTGCCCTCGGTCGCAGATTAATTTGTATTATGAATGCTTTAAATATAAACAATAATTTTGTTCAAGTATTAAGAACGTTTATAGTAATCACAGACCTTCATTTACCTTTGGAGCAGATATTTTAATACTCATTTAATGAAAATGCGACTTTTTTCATTCGAGATTAACTTTGCAATTATGAGGGGCACAGAAAAGTTGTTTTGTCGTTTTTTTTTATACGAAATTTAATTCTCTAAAAAAAAGGTTTTTTTAAATTTTTTCGTATATTGCTTAGTTTCTGCATTCAAATACAAATACCTTTTGAACTACACTAGATACGAGAATATGACTCAGACACTTTTTGTAGAGAATTTGATTTTCTAAAAAAAAACTTAATAATTTTTTTGTATCTCACTTAAATTCGGAGATAAAGTGAAAATAAAGAATTTTCCTATTGATTCTCTCTCGGATTCTCCTAATACTGTGGAGGCATTGTTCGTGAAACTTCTCGCTTATATATTTCTGTTTTCGGAAAAATATAATCAGTATCCACTGAGAACCACAAATTATGATATATATTATTGTAACTGTATTGTCAATCAATTCCAGCCATATTCTATCGAATTTAAACATCTGGTAAATAAATCCGCTAAAACCGCGATTTTCTTTTCTTTCTTTTTCAAATGTACGAACGCTACATGAGTCAAACTTCGTTATCTCGTAGTCACCGTATTTTTTAAATAATTACAAAATTTGAGAGATTGATACAAAAATATACTTAGTTTTGGCAAATCCAAATAAATAATAGCAATAAAAATATTATTAATATTTGATTGAAATGCTTAATTTTAAATTATATTTTGTAGCAAAAACATTGATTAAAAGCTAGGGTAGTCGAACTGACTTAAAAATATCGGTAGACATTTGAAAGGCCATTTTTAGGCAAATAAATGAAGTGGATAGAAGCGCATTAAGAAGGTTGGCAGGTATTTTCGATTGCCTTTCCCCTTTTCACTTAATCTGGCCAAATTACTCTCGAGTGGTTCACTCAGTCGTTAACAAATCCATTTTAAGCTATTGCTTCACTCCAAAGACTAAATTGAGTTTTCTCTCGATTGTCTAGAGAAGGGGGTTAAAATAGTCGGAGAACTCGATTTTTTTTTACAGCCAAAGGGAGTTGCACATTAAACTAAACATGTCAAGTTAAATATCGGAAATGATCTTGCGTAAATTCCGTTTATGTACAGGGTGCCTACAAAAATCGGCAGGTTGCTTAATACGTGCATGGGAGGTACCGTAAAATCACAAACAAGATATGGACGTCCGTCGTAAAATAATAGCCTATGCCTCGGGCATAGATTTAGACAGTGATGTGAATCTTCGGGGAAACATAGATTGTTCTGTGGATGGTCTTGATTTTGTGATTGGTCATTTGAATGTTCAGAGTCTTAGAAATAAAATGTGCGAATTGGAATCTGTCAATAATCCAGGTAACATCATGTCTTTTACTGAGCATTGGTTGTCTGATGACGAAACGTCTCATTTGCATTGTGAGAATTACGCATTGATTAGTTCATATTGCAGACCTACTCGTGCACACGGTGGGGTGGCTATCTTTGTGAGGAGTGGGGTGTGCTCTCTCTTCAGACGTCACGCACTACAAAATTTGTCTACTGAAATAAGCTGCGAAGTAGCATCTGTGGTGTCTGAGGACTTGGACATGGTTGTTGTGCCTGTGTATCGCTCACTCCTGGGTAATATGGATGTATTTTGTGACGTATTCAATGAGATTTTGGATTTATTATTGACCTTCAATAACAGTTATTAATGGTGATTTTAGCCTTCATTTCAATACACAGGACAGGAATACGTTGAAATTTATTGATCTGATTTCTTCTTATGGATTTCGCCAGACCGTCTTCGCCAATACTCGTGGAGATGCTTGTATTGACAATGTTCTGACTAACTTGGATGAGGGACTGGAATATATCTGATCACTTGGCTGTTGCAATTGGAGTGAATGTGAATGTAGTTGTTGGCCTATGTCGGCATATTAGGTTTAGACCGGTTACCCGCCGTGGTTTGGCGACATTTTATGATTTAGTGTGCGAATCGGAGTGGGACTTTCTGAACGGGGAGGTGGACATTGAGCGGCAAGCGGACATGTTTCTGGAAATAATTTCCAGAAACATGTCCGCTTGCCGCTCATGTTGGTTGTTTTGAGACTGCGTTTCCGGAGAAAGTTGGTCGCGGGCCGCAATCCTCGAATATCGGTATTAATTGGTTTAACGACCAACTACGTAGGAAGCGTGAAGCAATGTTCCTGTTGCATGAGCTGTACCAACTTACTGGTTCAGATAGGCTGAAGGAGTTCATAAAGCGATGTCGGGTTGAGTATCGGAATAATATAAAAAGAGCCAAAGTTCATGCGAATGATATTTTATAAATTCTTCTAGAATTATGTTCCGGCATGATAAAACAAAAAATCACGAAGTGTCATCTATCAAGCCGGACCAGTTTAATTAATTTTTTATAAACATAGCAGGAAATCTTGCTAGCGAACTGCCAAGAGCAAACCACAGTCATGATTTATATCGTAATGATCTTAATTTAGGGAATGTGCCCAGGAACTTTGAATTTGATGAAGTAACATTTATAGAGATCAGAGATATTATCTATAATTTCAAAAACTCGTAAACAGTAGAGATTATTATGGATTAAACACAAAAGTCATTAAGTCTA
Organism: Pissodes strobi; assembly: GCA_016904865.1. Lineage (NCBI taxonomy): Eukaryota > Metazoa > Arthropoda > Insecta > Coleoptera > Curculionidae > Pissodes > Pissodes strobi. The sequence continues at coordinate 87,267 of MU182485.1, read as the reverse complement.
TTACCAATATTATAGTGTAAAATTAATCAGCAATCAAAACGTATTTCCTTCATCACTAAAATTGTCTCGGGTCGTCCCAATCCTCAAAAAAAAGGAGGCATAAATGAGGTGCCGAATTATCGACCTATTTCATTGATACCTATAATTGCAAAAAAAATGAGAAAGCACTTAAATCTAGAATATCTGCTTATTTTGAGGATAACAATCTATTAAACAAACAACAGTTTGGCTTTAGAAATAATATGTCGACGAGTACGGCAATCAACAGTATTATATATAAAATAACAAAGACATTTGACGAGGGTGATCATACTTCTGCCTTGTTTTGTGATCTTACAAAGGCTTTTGATTGCGTGTCGTCTGAAATCCTTGTAAGTAAGCTCGAATATTATGGGTTTGCGAAAGGACCGCTGAGGCTGCTGCAGTCCTATCTAGGAGACAGATGTCAGACGGTGGATCATGGTGGAAGCCGGTCTGCCGTAGAGCGTATGGAGTTTGGAGTTCCTCAGGGCTCGGTTTTGAGGCCGCTCTTGTTTATCCTTTATGTGAATGGTCTACCCTATTGTGATTCGTCTGCTGACTTTATTCTTTTTGCCGACGATACGACGGCGTTACGCAATGGCAATATTAAGAGCCAGTCTGATGATGATCTCTTAGGGGCACAGTCTAGGATAACCGGCTGGTTTGCGGCAAATGGTTTGAGTCTGAATGTGTCAAAGACTGAAAAGATGACCTTCACTCTGAGTCGGAATGGTTGTGAGGGTACGGTAGCTTCTGTGAAGTTTTTAGGTGGGTGTTTGGATGCACGGTTGACGTGGAACTGTCATGTGGAGTACGTGTCTAGAAGGGTCTCCTCCGGTGTATTTGTGCTATGAAATTTGAGTCGAAATGTCTCCAAGAGGATCTAAGTCTCAACATTTCATGCACTGATTCAGTCTAGCATTTCCTATGCTGCCTGTACTGAGTTGGGGTCAAGCAGCTGGTGCGATTAGAATATTCGCGCTGCAGAGACGCGCCGTGCGAGTCGTCATGGGGTTGAACTATAGGGCGGATTGTAGGCAGGGCTATAGGCAGTCTGGAATATTGACTGTGCCCGCCATGTACATCTTCGAATGTCCAAAGTATATCAAGAAGAACCTTCAATTATATAGAAGGTTCGATCAAGTATACCCATATCAAACGAGATCATCTAACAACCTTATTGTCGATTTCCACCGAATAAATAGGTCTAGATTTGCATTGAACAATCATGCTCCGATGCTGTACAACACTCTTCTCGCTTGCATTAAGGGGTTGCGGTGGAGTTATTCACAAACAAAGTAAAGCAATTTTTGCACCGCGAAGCATTTTACTCTATGAGTGAGTTTAATGCCTATAATTTCGGAGACCTTCAAATTTAGGATTCTGCTAGTTACTGTGCTTCTTGTTTGACTTCTTGTATAGTATTGTCCAGTTGTATACTTACTTTCCTATTTTACTAATTTTACTGTATTTTTTGTTGTATAGTTTTCCCTTAGACTTAGCATCTATTGACATGTGTAAACTATTTTGTACAAGCACGGATAAAAACTTTTACTTTTACTTTACTTTTTACTATTATCAAGTTGACTTTTTCTATCCAAAATTCCAATGTCAACGTTGGCTCTTAGAATTTTAAACGGCTAGGCAAGTCATGTGATACATCATTGTAAGGTTATTTTAGTTCCCTATTTTTACAATTTGTTAATTTATTTCCGGGTTAAACTTATTTTATACTTACATTAGGATTAAATTAAAAGAATCATTTGTGTTCCAACAAATGACGGTAATTTTATATTAAAAATATCCAACTTTGTAGCGTTGTAAATGCCAACCATTCCAAAAAATATAGTTTCTTACATTAGACCTTAACATACCTGTATCTTACATTAGACCTTAATATGCCTATTCCTAGCTTAGAGTTTATATCTTAAAATTTAAAACATTAACTATTTCATATTTTGGAACATTGGAACGTACACAACCGGTATCGACGGGTACAGTTCCGAAGTGTTCGTAGTCGTCCATCATTTTCGAACGTTCTCTTGACGGATGTCTAAGATATTTTTTGGCAATTGACGTGGTCTTCCCCTTCCGAGCGATGAACGTGTAGAGAGAGAAAAGACAAGTTTTCGAAGTCGAAAAATTATTGTTGTAATTTTTGACCATCAGGTCTACTATTCTTATTAATTTATCATGCGATTAATTGGCAAGCACTCTGCCATTAATATTGTAATCTACTAAAATGCATAAGCTACTAAACAAATATCAC
>MU182485.1:55477-79977 GCA_016904865.1 Pissodes strobi | reverse complement strand
GAAGTTATTCTTTAAATAAACCCGCTACCCCCCTAAGATACTCGTGATAATATTTTCTCGTATTATCGAAAATATCGTCTCGTAAATGAATTTTATGTAAAGTGAGATTACCCTTTTCAAAGGGGTATATCCTCCGCCTGTTCTTTCTCTAGTCTGAAGAATTTCTCCAGGTTCATTCCTGCCAGTTGGAGAACCTTTTGTCAAAGTGATGCTGATCCACATGGCGTGACGTGCAGCTTCGCAGGAACTAGTAAAGCTTGAATTGAGACCAGCAAGGTAACCCTATGGGTTAGGAAATAGCCACCAACCACTGCCAGTTAATTCCACATCCGTATGACCATAAGAAAATTGCATTCAAATAGGCACTATTTTTTTATAGTTATTTGATTAACTATACCGATTTTTTTCATTACCGTATACAATATTATCTTGGTTAACAAATGTCTTGCTAATATCACTGTAATTATCTGATCTGCCTGTTTATATTACGTGCATTTACGTAAATGCTACGCCCTTACTGTAAGCCATATAATTACTTATCATATTATTATCGAACTTACCGTTACATGAATTTTAATACTTTATTTTTTTATCGTATCTATTGCCATTGCTTACCGTTATTTGACTAATTAATACCGACTTCCTTTATTACCGTATATAATATTATCTTGGTTAGCTAATGTCTCACTATAGGTTATTATCTGTTTTATTTTTTTCAATTACATATATTTACTTGCTACGCACTTACTCTAATTTGCTATAAGCCTTATGGGCAGTAGATCGGTTTTTATCCAAAAGCAGGTTACCGAATTGAGCTCTCTTCGATTTCCCCTGTATATCTTCATTGACTATATATTTCCTTTACGGGTCAATTTATTTCATTTAATATTTCTTTTTTAACTGTTGATTTGGCCGCTGATATTATTGATGTCATGAGATTAATTTATAATTGTTTTTATTTAGGGGATTAATTTTTATTTAAGGTGTTATACTTAACGCGTTCTGTGATTACTTGCTACTTAGTCAGAACTTAACAAATTCAGATTTTATTTAGGAATACTTAAAAAAGAACTAGCAGTGTTAATGATTTAGAACTTAAGATTAAGGGTTAATGATTTTATAATTTAGGTGATACTTATTTTAAAGATTCTTATTATTATTTTAAGTGCGTTTCCATGGAGCACGTTATATCTGAGAATATATTTAATATTTAAATAAATATCTTAATTAGGATCTTTGATGTTTATTTTGGTATGCTGAAGTGAAGATCAAGATGAGTTCATGCAATTTCTTCTCAGGTTTCTCAATATACTTAGAAAGGGTATTTTTTTAAGGTTTACTACCCTAATTTCAATGCCTAAAAATTATTAATGTATTCGTATTAGAAAATTTAGCGGCGCCTTCACCCAACTATCTACTCTACAATTCACACCTATAAATAAGTCCTCCAGTGAACCAGGCATATGGACCGGTTGTTAAGTAATTACTTATCACGTTACAACTAACCCAACTAACCCAAACTAAAATAAAGTTTTATTAATCAACAAGAGTAACATGCCATAAAAATGTAACCTAAACATGGAATAAGATGCATACAATCAGATTTAAAGATTTGATATGATGCCTCTAAACAAATAACAGATTCCAACCAGCACTTTACGTGTTTGACTTGCTCATATAATTCATTTTAATCATCAATAAGCATCAAAATTGTCGTTGTCACTGTGACAGCTATTCTAAGTTTGATTATTTTGATCAAAATGGTGCCTGCTTCACTATTAGATCAATGCTTGGGCAGCAGTATTGAAGCTTTTTATTAAACTGTTGTTTTTATTTTGATATATATTAGTCTGGATTCTTTTTTAATTTTATTATAAGTATTTTGGTGAGTTTGTAACTGTTCCCATTTTAAATCCTAGTAATTTTTGTTCCTTATTACAACCTACTTCTATCTTGCTTTAGAACTATAATCTGCGAATTATCGTTGAAAAATTGCCCTGCCTTTTTAACTTTTCTATTTACATTCTGTTGCATTCGACCTACTTTAGTTTGCCTGGATCTCATTTTAATATTATGGTTTTTGACAATGTTCGTAACCCCACTTCTGATTTTCTCTTCATTTGATTTATCATATATTACAGATTCTATTTCTACTCAAATATTGGTAGATTGCTTCTATTAGTAAATTGAAATGAAAATTGTGGACCAAGAGATAATGCCATTCCTTTAACACTACCTGAATTTATAGCACAAATTTTAAATAAATTCGGATATACTTAAAGAAGACAAATAACATAATAAAATAAAGAACCCATAAGGTTTATAATAAAAATAAAAGTCAATCAAAAAACGACATAAATCAAAGTCAGCATGTGTTGCACTACCTTAGACAAATGGATTATCAGAAAAAAAAACATATCTTAAATAAAGACGAAATTGAAACGTGGCAAAAAGCATAAAATTTACTAAATTTCTTATTTACTAATATGAAAAGTTCTAATGTAGTCAATTCAAAATCACGCAGTAGTCATTCAATTGCTATACTGTTGTTTTTTATAATTCAGTCTTTGCTTTATTTTTTGAGGTCGAAACTTCAAGTTTCTTGGATTAGGACGGCATTTGAAATACCAAAATAATACCTACTTAATAAAAAGTTGTAGCTGAGAAAAGAGTCCCTTTTGTGGCGCATTAAAATACATGTTATTTTCGTGCGTCCGAGAGATAGAGTCTGAAAATTCCCATTCTCGAACACTTATATTCATATAAAATCAAGTTGTGGGTCCGAAATTCGGAGACCAAATATTCTTGATTAAATCCATTTATTTAAATTATGAAAAAGGGAAACAAGAAAAAAATGGCTTTTGAACACCGATTATTCGAACAGCATTTTTTTAAATTCAACATTTATGTTTTTAAGCGTATTTACTTCCTTTTATAGTATATAATGAAGATAAAATGATAAAAGATACAAACCATTCCTAATCTAGATCGACAGGTAGGTTCTTGCTATTTCCCAAGCACTATATCACTTCAATTGAAACACAAAAATGTTAAGCATCTGACATGCGACGTAAAGCGACGGTTTACAAAATGGCCTGTCAAATTTGTTATTTGCCACCAGAGGGTGACAAGCGTCTAGGGCTCCTACTAAATTTTCGATGCGAAACCGTGCATGCGGAATGGCGAAACAAGAATAATAGGTATTATTATGGCTTTGCATGGCCCTCCGCTCGCTTCGCTCGCTACGGGGGCGAAATCAGCAAGAACTAACCAAAACTAACCCAAACTAACCCAAAATTAAGAGAAAAAAGCAAATTAATAAAAAACAAACATACCCTTAGAAAATGGCAAACAAAACATCTGTCGCGACCGACGGGAATCGAACCCGCAGCACAGAATTGACAAGCAGAACCTCTACTGCCATCGAGGCGTTGAAGGAATTTAGCTAGAACGTAAAGACATGGATAATTCCGATACATTCGGCCATATTACGCAAGCACGGTTTCGCATCGAAAATTTAGTAGAAGCCCTAGACGCTTGCCAGAGGGTGTTGAATTTAAATAATGGCAGAGATAACGTGATCAATTAATGGGAATAGCTTAGACTACCATCATTACAAGCTATTTAACTATTTTCAACACTTTTAAATGAAAATGTCCACCCTTTTATTCTTCAAACTTTGTCTAGGACGATGACGTATACAGGCTGAGTTTATAATATATAATACCCTTTGGACTCTGGTAAAGGATCCGCCAAGGAGACCTGAACGGGCACTTCTTTTTTACCTTCCATTTTTTTTTGGAGAAAGCAAAAATAACAGTTCGATGTAACTTTTCCATAAAATTTAAAAATGTCACTTAAAAACAACTGAACCTCAAAAACAAAAGAACTACGACGTACATCTTTTTTTAAATACATTTTTCAGTCTTAAAACAGTACTTAATTTTGACAAAAGTTAACAATAACATATTGCAGGTAGATTAATCACCTGTTCCATAATATATTCGTATTGTTAGCTAAATACCTAGTAAGAGATAATAACCATTTTTTCATTCAAAAGGTAATATCGTGATAATAGTAATTCATCAAATTTATATTGTAACATATGTCAAAAAATGCTCGCATTTAAAAAAAAACAAATATATACGTCGAAGCTCCTAGTTTGAGGTGGAGTTGTTTTTAGTGACCTCTTTAAATTTGATGGAAAAGTTACATTGAACTGCTATTTTCGTTTTTTCCTAAAATAAGTCCCTGCTCAGCCTGTATATATACAAAATATTATTTTGAAACAGTACCTTTTTTATTTTTTTTGCGTAGAGCAAATTGAAAAAAAAATGTGACATTATCAGACATTTCATAACTTTCAAGTAAAATTGTTTTTAGAAGAAAAACAATATTTATATTTCTCAGATGAATTAGAATCAATTCTTTTATGGTCGGTATTTTTTATGTTCTCCATGAGATGCTGAGCTCTTATGGTGGTGGCTCGCACACCCTTCTAATTCCGGGCACGCTGCTGGTACAACTAATGCTTCAATGGCCCTAAGTAAATACGAAAAAACGAAAACACACATTTTTTTTTTAATTTATTTTCAACATTATGCATATTTTAACAAATATTTGCAATATATACTCCTTATATTCCTCTAATCAGTGCCTAAGAGCTCTGGCCTCGAGGACAATAAATTAAACTAACTATATTAATATAACAATAGAACACAATATACAATACAATCCAATACAACGTTGGATATCTAATTTATACCTAATTGTAATTTAACTAACTATTTATGGCAAGTTATTGTATTTTTTTGATGCTTGGTGAATTGGGTTGTTTAATCCTATATTAGTCCTAGTTTCCAAACAGTAGATATTACTTTGGGATCTAGTTTGGTGACTATGTACATTACGAGGTACATTATTAGTGAACAATATGTTAACATTAGACCTTTGTTTTTTATTATCAATCCTAAACATTAATTTTATCTGCTCTAATTCCAAGATAGTGCACAGTTTATGAACTTTCAATTCCTTATAGGGCATAGTGTCTCTGTGTCAAATAATCTGTCATAATCAAAGATAATTTTTAATATTTTATTTTGGAGCACTTGAATAGAATTAAATGTTGTTTTACCACAAGTTCCCCAAAATTGGAATTAAGTATCTAATGTGAGACAGAAAGAAGGCATTATCAATACTAAATTTTGATTTATCTGAGAGATAGCTTTTACACTTATAGACCATAGGTATCATTGGCCTGACTATCTATTATATGCTGAGTATGTTCATTTTAATTTAATTTATTGCCTATTATGAGACCCAGATACCTAATATGCTGTACTTCTTCAATAGCCAAATTATTTATATTAATATTTACTTTGTCCACTTTGCGGTTTTTTTGTTTAAACATCATGAATTTTGTTTTATTAATATTAATTTTTAGTTTATTTGAATAAAGCCAATGCTGATATATCTTTAGGTCCTTATTAATAGCATCCATCAATAACCCCCCCCCCCCCCAACCGCTCCCTCATACACCAAAACTGTATCGTCTGCAAAACAAAAATAGCGTGCTTTTAGGTTTGCACATTTAAGATCTAGAACATATAGTGAGTAAAGCAATGGGCCCGTCACCGAGCCTTGTGGCACCTCTAATTCATTTTCCAAAATTTCACTACTAATGTCATTAAGTCCAACATATTGCCTTTTATTGACTAAGTATGTTTTAAGTAAATTGTACATATTCCCATGAGATGCAGTTTTCTAGTTAATATATCTGTACTAACAATATCAAATGCTTTTTGCAGATCTACGAATACTGGTATGACTAGTTGCTTATTATCCAATGCCGTTGCACCAAGAGTGGTACTATTTTTTATGAATCCATATTGATATTGGTCAAAAGAAATATATATGTTAATGTAAGGATTTAATCTCTTTTTTATAATCTTTTCTAAAATTTTAGAGAAATCACTAACCACTGATATCGGCCTATAATTATTCATAACCTGACGATTCCCTGATTTAAATATGGCACTTATTTTTGTTATTTTTAATTCCTCTGGAAAGACCCCATCTCTTAACACATTATTAACTAGTTGGACCATTGTATTTAACAAATAATCTCTTAGGTTAACTAAATATAAGACAGTTATTCCATCATGACCAGCTGCGGAATTTTTCTTGAGTTCTGACATTATTTCAAGAATTTCTGATTCGTTACAGTTTTCTGTAAATATGCTATTATCACAAATTATTTGATCAAAAGTAGGATCGTAGCCCAATACCTGCATAGCACTATTTATATTTCTAACGATGCTCTTACCTACGCCAACAAAATACATATTTAAATTATTAACAATATCTTAAGGTATGCCCATTTCAATATCATCTACTATCAATTGTTTTCCCATTGCTTTTTTATGTTGGTACCAGTTTGTTCCTAAAGAATCTAATTTTAAGTGTTTTGACTTTATTGTTAACTTTGTTTTTGATTTTTTTGAATTCGTTATTTAATGTTTGATTCTGATTGTCCCTTAATTTTTTTATATAATTTATCTCGCTCTCTAATCATTTGCAATACCTCAGCATTAATCCATGTATTATTTTCCCTAATTTTAAACTTCCTGGTATAAGTGGTATACTCACATTCCTTTTTACATAATCCTATCAGACTTATAAGTTCTTGAAATGAGCTTAATTGTATATGCCTAATTTTTTCTTTAAATAAATTTTGAAATTTTTGGTGACTAAGAACTTTCGTTAGCCGATAGATTTTGGGAACAAATCTTTTAATATTTTCTTTTATGGAGAATGTTATTAATTTATGATTAGAGAGGTGGTTATCTGAGACCTTGATCAAACTGGTATCAATGCTTTTATCTACTATAACATGATCAATAATAGATTTAGAGGAATCTGTTTCCCCGAGTTGCTTGTTCTTCTATAACATTATTAGATATTTTATAATTATTTATTGTTAGTAAATTCCTATAATTAAGTACATCATTAGACCTATCATCTAACAAATTTATATTAAAATCACCCACTACTACATGTTTTTTGGGATGTTTATTTAGCATAGATTCCAGTTTCATAAAAAAAGTATTAGAATAGGATGGTAGTTTATAAACTGCACTTATTTTTACCCTGTCTTCCACTGTTATGATCTATCTGTTCTATCCACAATTTTAAAATCAATATTATCCTTTATATATATTGAAGCACCACCGCCACTTTTATCCCTGCATGAATGAAGACCCTGGTAGTTACTTATTTTGTAGAATGATTCTTCCGATTCACTTAGCCATGTTTCCATTGGTACCAATATATCATAACGATTATTAATCATGAAACACTGGACCTCATCCAATTTGTTTCTTAAACTTTCAATGTTCATAAATGCCACACTTAATTCACTTTGAGGCCCTTCTAGTGTTTTAGTTGTTCTTTACTGTTCACAAGTAGTATTTCCATCCTTTCTAAGCAGTATATTACCATTACTCATCCACAGAAACTTAAATCCTGTTTTTGCCGCTATATCTAGGTCCATGTTTGGTTTTGTAAAGTCATGATTAAGAAATATTTTATTATTATTACCAGCAAAAACCCAACTTTATACAATTTACATGAAACTTCTTTTTAGATTGAAGTAGCTGATTTTTTATGCTTTTGTTTTCGAATACTACCTTGATTGGCTGACTTTTATTTCCTTGCGTGTTTCCATCTTTTACTTGATTTAATTATAAAAGCACTAAAATAATCACTAAAGATATTAATTGCCATAAATTGTCTGTAAAATAAATTGTAGAAACTAAAAGAGAGGAAAACACAGTAAATGTTAAAATAAAGATACTGTACTCTGAAAATGATGACCATAAAAAGAAAATAAGATTATTTTACCAATCAGATAAATGGAAAAAGACAAACAAAAAATTTAACACATTTTTTATATTCTGTATTGATTTTTAATCTATAATAGCACTCAATGAAATACCATTTAACATCTAAAAATGGTGTCCAGCTATGTATTGGTAAACATATTTTTAAATATCTGAGCTTTTTTTTGTTGTTTTACTTACGCATTGTCAAGTATATATATAGGACTGTGATAAAATTTATAGATATATGTTTAATAAGAAATAAAATTTTGAAACCAACGTAAAACGTCAAGTGAGAAATATAAAATTTAGCTTATTATGAACCCAAGAAAATTTCAAGGAATACATTGAAAAAATATTTAAAGAATTTTTGTATTCATCTTCCTAATCCAGCAAGCACCAGCTAGACACATTACATATTAATTCTTAATTAAAAACATCCATAGACAAAAACAATTCTGCGAATACCTATTACATTTCAATCCATCCAAGCACTAAAGTGTAAAATGGTTCATTTCCAGCAACGATTCAATTTAATCTTTTTATAGAGTCGATTTCGGAAGGTACATAATAATATCATTTAATTAAATCCATCCTGGGCAGAGATTTGATACGACGATAATTAAACAACACTAAATTCCTAAGTTTGGGCAATTCCATTGGGGGGGTTATTGCCCGATTTTATGTACCCAGCATCCGGCATAACGCTTCGTCGTTATCGTTTACTATAAATTTAACGCTGCCGTTATTAGACGGCTTTATCTTTCCGAGTTTATATTGCGGCCTTAACTGTAACTGTTGAGCATTACGTGGCAAGTGGCCCTCTTGAATAAAGCGCGTTATCTAGTCGCTTCATCAACGCAGATATTATATTATTTAATTCGCAATCGGTTACCAGATACCGCAATAAAAGCTGAATAAACTTTTTCCGAAGGAATATAAAAACTAATACATATGAGGCAATCTGGCAACTTTATGTCTTACGGCATACAGAATTTCTAAGGTCATGTAAAATATTAATGGTTTAATTACTCTCCACTTAGTTTCTATCCGCTCTGCATAATAACTTTAAACTTTATAAAGTTAAATGGTGTGTCTGGTGCACCAGTTGCGAACATGAACATTTTAATTCAGTGATTTACTAGAATGATACAAGTGAATACGGAAAAAAGTAGAAAAACACCAAGTTTTTGTTTGCGATTATATCCAGGGGTTATCTTAATGTGATAGCCAAAGATCGACAATAGTTTTCCGAATTTTTGAAAGGAAAATTCCTAGAATTTCGAAGCTTGTAAACATTTCGCAACGCACATACATTTTATAATAACCACATTTCGTTTACGATGAAATTTGTATGAACTTGTTGAATACCGCAGATCGATACCATTTGTAGTTTCAAAAATATTGGCAGTATATATCAAGTAATCAGCAGTTTAGATTAATCGTCTTTTTTTTGTATTTCGCTTGAAAAATAATACGATCCTCTTTTTAGAGGCATGCCAGCATTATAGCAATATATATACTTTTAGTAGAACTGTATATGGGTTTAATCAGCAACACCTCTACAAAAAGATTAAGTGCTCACCAAGATTTAGCGCGTGACCTCATGCATATAGGCCTTTGCTATTTGGAGCGAAGATGCAACGTTGCCAGACTACTACTATAGTAGCGAATATTAGGATGCCCGTATATAATGAATGTATCATTATCACCAATATTGTAAAAACGTATTTCCATAAGATGTTCTTTCCTCTTTTTATAATGTGGTGTTTCCTAATTTATTTAGGTATTTATTTATCTAATACTACTGCCTTGTCCATGCGCCGATGATGGGCGACGCGACGCCGGTTAATTGGTGGCTGCCGCCACCGCTGCGCGCTGTGTAGAGATTCAAGTAACTAAGTGCGTTTTAAACTTCGTGCGTTATTACTAACCATCTTTCTAAATACATATGTATTAGGCACATTAGTCATATTATGCATATATACCTATAAAATATAGACAGACACCTTGCTTTGAGCCATATATTTAAAATCATACATATACCCGCCGGATAATTTGCCGTACCGCTGGTCCTAACACCCGTCAATTATCGAAAGTCTACTGTTCCTTTCTATAAAGCCGGCAACAGCGCAAACAAATCAAACTGTTAGTTTGCGAATTTTCCGATACCTAATGGCTGCCGTAATCGGTAATGAGTGTTATTTCCTTGCATTTTTCTGACATCATTTCTATTTATGTGCTTTTAAGTGCGTGAAACTTATACCTAATATAAATTTTCTACATTTAAACTACCGAAGATTGGAAATTTCAAACAGATCCTTTTGAAGATAGATTTGGTAAATGCATGTGGTCATTATCATATTTCTGTGCGACAGTTAGATGAGACAGAGAAGAGGCTAAGAGGAAAACTAGAGGAAAAATTATAATTAAGGAAAAGTCGTTATTGCTGCTCTTACAGAAACTAAGAAAAAAGGAAACGGCATCGAATATGTAGGAGAGTATATTCATATTTATAGTGGAGTACCTAAATACAACAGGGCGTGCAAGGGAGTGTCAACAAAAAGCTAAAAAGCAAACTGTCGGATTGGGAAGCTTTAAGTGAAAGAATAGTGACCGCCAATCTTATTCTGAGGGGACACAGAACAACACTTATTGGTATGTATGCTCCAAACGAAGACTTAGAAAAGGACCAGTTTTATGAACATCTCGAAGACATACAGGCGATTAACGGGAATTTATTCTTGTGGACGACCTAAATGCCCGTACAGGAAGAAAGCTAAATGATAAAGTCAATGGAGGGTATGGAGAAGATGTCTTAAATAATAATGGACAAAGACTAATACAGTTATGCGAACAACAACAACTACAAATTTTAAATGGGTTTTATCATAGATGAATATAGCTAACGCAACTATATTCATCTATGGTTTTACCCACACAAAGAGATATACAAATACACATGGCACCAACAAACTGGAGGCTTACAATCTATAATAGACTACGTAATTATCAAACAGAATACCAAATGGAAAGTCGGAGTCACAAGGGCATATAGAAGATGATCAGACCATTACTTGATAAAGGCCCACGTTAATATACCTTTTAAATATAGCGTAGAACAAAAGAACACACAACCACAAGAAGAAAAATTGGAGGAAGCTAAATATAATCTGGACGGACTGCATCACCAGAGCACCAAAATACTTTATCAAAACCGCCTCGATCAAAAATTAAACGAAAACTTACTACAACGAAATCCGAGAACTGTATACAAACACATAGTTGAAACGCTACATTTGGCAGCCCAAGAAGCATTAGGCAATAAGCAGGCATCCAACACCAAATATAACGGCCAGCTGATATGGAACGACGAAATGGAACAACAAAAACAGAGAAAACAGGAGGCATATAATAAGTGGCGCATGACAACGATAAAGTAACATACCGACTCGAACAAGCAAAGTTTAAACTAATGATGGTGATTCAAAATAAAAACGAAACATGGGAAGAAAGTGTCAAGAAATAGAGTCATACATAGTAGGAACAAGATCGTCAGAGTCATGGAAATTAATAAAATCGTTTATAACTGAAAGCGCCAACAAAGTTAATTTAAACCCAATTAAATTGGAGGAATGGGGAAAACACTACGCACAAGACCTAAACGAAAATACTTGACACAATCGCCAACTAATTATTGGCCTTGAACAACATATAGAAATTCATGAAGAGATGGTTTGGAACGCGATAAAGTCAATGAAAAATAGGAAAGCTGCAGGACCTGAAGGCATCCCAGCGGAGCTGCTAAAAAATGGTACTAAAAATCATAAAAATGCTACGACATCTGTTTATAATGTTCATAAATGGAAATGGAGAACCAATACCGGAAATTTGGAAAAAGGCTCGGATCACACCAATCCACAAAAAAGGAAACCAAAATAAGTGCAAAAACTACAGATGTATTTTAGTGACCAGTACCTTCAGTAGAGTGTATGGTAAAACATTAAGAGCATAATTGAAAATGAGTTTGATCCACATGATATAGAACAACAATCAGGCTTTAGAGCTGGAAGCTCGGGTGTAGATAACATATTTAGTATTAATCATGTAAACGAGAAAAAGGAAGCAACCAATAGAGAAGTTCGTCTACTATTTATTGACTAAAGCCCATGACACTGGCCCGATAAGGAAATTATGGCAGGCATTAGAGATACCACCAATCAAAAGCACAGCAATAAATGCACTTAAACAGTTATATGAACAGTCATACTCTATAGAATAAAGTTGGGAAACACTGTTTCGCCAACATGTCCAGCGACAAAAGGCTTTAGACAGGACTGCTGTTTATCCCCAACACTATTTAAAATGTATCTGAACGAAGCACTAAAGAGATGGAGAAGATCATGCCAAGGAATGGGAATACAGCTCACAGATGACGTAACACTCTACACACTTCACTTTGCCGATGACCAGATAATAATAGCACCGGATAAAGAGGAACTAGAATTTATATCAAGGAAACTTTTCGAAGGATATGAAAACTGGGGTCTTACAGTAAATCTTCAAAAGATTAAATATATGTGCATTGGCGGAGAGAAATAAAAGTTGGTATTAAATAATGGTGTAGGAATTGATGCCTGCGATGAATACATTTATTTGGGAAAAAAATATCAACAGATGGAAGAACACAAAAGGAAATAAAGAGCAGAATAGGGAAAGGAAAAACAACAATTTGATACCTAAATTCGATACTATGGTCAAAACACATCTCTTTTGAAAAGAAACGCCATATCTACTCCCCAGTGTTTAAAAGCATCATCTTATAGGGAAGTGAAACCTGACAGTTAACAAAGAGCCTTAAATAAAAACTATTAGCTTTCTGGCGAAGATCAGCTAGAGTATAGAGAATAAAAATAGAATAAGAAATGAAAGAATAAGGGAAATGGTAAAGGTAGAAAAAACAATAATAGAAGACATTCAACAAAAACAGTTAATCTGGTACGGACATGTAGAGAGAAGGCCAGAACAAAGAATTCCAAACCTCGCATTTCAATGGATACCAACAGAAAGAAGGAAACGAGAAAGAATAAAAGTTACCTGGATAAGCGGCATTCAGAGAGCAATGTCGGAAAGAAATCTAAGACCAAGAGACTGGGAGGATAGAAGAGGTCGGGTGCTGGGAACCAGAAGGCGTAGGACGCTATGAACCCGGACATATACAGACATAGAAGATGCTTAGAATTTAGTCTATATTAACACTTTAGTCTCGCAGTTTTGGCCTAATTAATGTTAATAAGATCTACCTGATTATGACCCAGACGAAAATTGATCTCAACAAACCCAAATCAAAACTTTATTGTCTCAAATTTTAATAAATAATGATGATCACTTCCGGAATATCAAAGATGTATTGCCGTTAATTACGTATTTAGGTGGTTATTGTTGCTATATTACGTTAAAAAAAACCCAAAATCTGACAGCTGTAAACAAAAATTGGTATATGGCGAGCAATTAAGAGAAGGTGTGGAATAGTTCAGTATACGTATTTATGTGTAATAACATAGTTTTCAGTAGTATAAAAAAAATGATTATACATAAATACATATCCTGAATTTTGGCGCAAGTGTAGGGGAGGTGGAAGTCTGCATTTAATACTACACCTAGTATTAAACTAAAACTCGAACATAACTTTAAGGATTTGTCATGAATTATGTCATATAGATAGAGTTCATTAAAAAAAGTTAACTATTGATAGTTTTCATAAGTCTCCCCTTATATGATTAAAATTGCACGGCTTACATCGATGACGTCACACAACAAGCACTAAGGCGTTGTTATTAAGTGGGTATTCGTTTAATCAGTTTTATAAATGGACAATTCGAGCTTTCTTGTATGAGTCCGAAAAACACCCACTTCAGCAACGAACAGACAAATGCATCTCAACTTGCACTTGTTTAAAAAAAAATCCGATAAATTTAAACTTTGCAGAGGTTAGCAAGAGTGGGTGTGCCGAAGCTAACAAAATGATGTTGGTGTTTAATTAAATTCATCGAGTTACATTCAAAAATATACGATTCAACTGGGTGTATAGAATTCAAGACAGAAACTTCTTAAAGTACGTGATTAGGAAACTTTTTCATTAAAATTTCTTGAGACTTCATGTTTTACAATTCAGGTTATAATGAAGTTACTCCATTAAAAAGTTCGGAAAGATATTGCCTGAAAACTAGTTCCGGTTTTATTTTTTCTCGGAAATAATTTATGACGCGTATGAAAGAAAATGGCTAATATTTTATTCGTTTTGGAGATTGCATATTTCGCATTCATTATAGGGAGTTCATTTAAAAGTTTAACCCGTGAAGACTAGTCTAGAAATATTTTAAAAAGTTCCTCTTCGATGTATTTCTTCCTTTTTCCCCTATTAGACCAAGATGGTTGGCAACTGAAATCTACAAAGCTAACACCCCACCCCTTATAGATCCCCCTTGACCTTTCAAATTTAAGTTCGTTTGTTATACAAATCTTCTAAAGGTGATGTTGGCGACCACGTTGGCCCATCTTATCCTATTCACTGCAGCTCGGAATAAGTCAGTTGATCTTAGGCCAGTTCATTTTCTAAGATTGGCCAGCCAGGATATACGCCTGCATCCAGGGTCTCGCTTGCCCTCAAGGATTAATTGTAGAAGTCGGTACTTATTACGTATAATGTGGCCAAAGTAGGCCAGTTTTCTGTTCTTTACGGTAGTAATCATTTTCTTGTCTTTTCGGAGCCTCTCGAGAATCGTGATGTTAGTTGTATGGTATGTGTATGAGACCCGTAGCTTGCGTCGGTAGCACCACATTTCGAATGCCTCTAAGCGTTTGGTGGCAGCCTCGGTAAGACTCCAGCTTCCTACTCCGTAGAGGAGAACACTAAAGATGTAGCATCTGAGAATTCTTATGTGTATATTGATATTAAGAGAGAGGTTACAAAGGACTTTCTTAAGGCGGTTAAAAGCGCTGCTGGCTTTTTCAATTCGAGTTCTTATTTCATAACTATGATCCCAAGTATCACTGATATTGCAGCCCAGGTAGCATATTTTCTCTACGCTTTCCAATGGTGTATCGTTTACCGTAAATTCAGCGTTTATGTTGATGTTCTTACTGATGATCATTACTTTAGTCTTTTTAGGGTTTAGGTTTAGTCCGTATTCGTTGCTTGATTCTACAATATCATCTATCAACCTCTGGAGACCCTCCGCACTATCTGCCAGCAGTACGGCATCATCTGCATATCTAATACTATTGATAAGTTGACCATTTATTGTAGTACCGTCTTCTGATTCATCCAAGGCTTCTCTAAAGAGATTTTCGGAATATATATTGAACAATGCCGGTGATAGTATGCATCCCTGCCGAACTCCCTTTTCGACCGCAAAGATATCAGACAGTTCGGTTTCGAGGCGCACTGTTGCTTTTTGTTGGAGATATAGGTTTGAGATTAGTCTTATATCCTCACCATCAATTCTCGATATTTTTAGAATGTCAATTAGTTTCCCGTGCGGCACTCTGTCAAATGCCTTTTCGAAGTCAATGAAACATGTAAATACGTCGCATTTGACATCCCTCGCTCTTTGTATTAGTACTTGCAAGCTGAAGAGTGCTTCTCTTGTTTCAAGGCCCGCTCTGAATCCAAATTGCACTTCAATGAGATGATCTTCTAATTTGGTGTAAATGCGAGAGTGAGTGATATTTAGGAGTACTTTAAGTGCGTGGCTCATAAAACTAATTAATCTGTTGTCCTCGCATTTCCTGGCGTTGGCTTTTTTAGGAATTGGGATGAATATTGATAGCAGCCAGTCCTTTGGTAAGTGTCCAGTCTCATATATGTTATTAAGGAGCTTGGTAAAAGTTGTGATTTGGGATGCCTCTAGTAGTTTCAAAATTTCTCCATGCACATCATCGGGTCCTGCCAATTTCCCATCTTAATCATTTAATCATGGTTTAATGGCCTTTTCAACTTCTTCGTTTGTTATTTCTGGGCCGTAGGGGTTGTTTTTTCGTATGGTGTTCTTATTGTATCTTCAAACAGTTCTTGCATATATTCATTCTATCTTTCCAGTCTGGTCTCAATCCTGGTCAAAATCTGGCCCTCGCTGTCTAGAATTATGCCGGTATTGCGTTGTTTACTAGTGTTCTGCATCTCTTTAATCTCTTTGTGTATGTGGAAGTCGTCATGTTTTTGTTAAAGAGTTTCAATTTCCATACACCTTTCAGTTAGCTACATCTCTTTTGCTTCCTTTATTTTCCGTAGTATATTCTTGTGGCGTTTATTGTCTTCATTGACATTTCTATCTTTGAGTTTTCGTCGTTCCTCTATCATCTTCAATATTGCGTCTGTCATTCACTCTTGTTTCTTTTCCTTTTTTGATTTCAGATTTTCACATGTTAGTGTGGTAATAGATGTTTTCATTTCATTCCATTGTTCTTCTATGTCATTGGTGTAGTTTTCAGGTATTTTGGCGAAGTTTTCATTAAGATCTTTTTTGACTTTTTCCTGGAAGTTATTTTCTTTCAATAGCCTTATGCCCTTTTTGGGAATCATTTTCTTACGAGTTATTTTGAATCGTATGTTGACATTTGCAACTAATAGATTGTGGTCCGAGAAGACATCTGCGCCTGAATATGTTTTTGCTGAGGTGATGGAATTTTGAAACCTTTTGTTTACGTTGATAAAATCAATTTGATTCCTCATAATCCTTTCTGGAGTATCTCCGGGAGTTTTCCATGTATAAAGCCTTCTGGGATGCAATTTGAAAAATGTATTCATGACTGCCATGCCCATTTTTTATGAACTTTTATAAACGTACAATATGATTAGATTTTGAATAATTAATAAAAAATGGATCATTATGCTGGATCCTGCACCTCACATCCCGTCTTCTATTGCACCTAAACTATTTATTTTAATAATATAATTTGAATGGGAATACATTCTAATTGATAGGGGACAAATTTTAAATAATTTTGCAATGTACAGGGTATACAGGTTGTAGCGTTGTAAATGCTACTAAACCCAGTAAAACAGTTTCTTCCCTTTCAATGGCAGACTTACGTGGTTGATATTCTCGGTACCTTAATATATCACTTAGAATAACTATCTTAAAATTTAGAACATTAACTATTTCATCACTTTGAATACTGGAACGCACCCATGAATACAATTCTGGAGGGTTTGTGGTGGTCCCGAATTTTCGAACGTTCTCTGGACATACGTTTAAGATATTTTTGGTAATTGACGTGGTTTTCCCTTCGAAGCGATGATACGTGTAGAAAGGGAAAAGTTCTTCCAAGCCGAAAAATTATATTGGTAACCTGACCATCAGTTCTAATATCCTTGTTAATTAATCATGAGATAAATGAGCAGATACACCGCCATTTATATTTTCTCATAATATCGGCAATCTTAGTTAAATTATTTATAATTTAACTCGGGTCCCAGCTCCGCTCGGTTTTTCACTAGCTTAGAGAGCTTTTCTAGTTTTATTCCGCCCATTTGAGACCTTTTGTCAAAGTGATACTGACCGCATGGTGTTACGTGTAGCTTTCCAGGAAGCGCCAAAGCCCTAATTGAAGCCAACCAAGTAGTTATAGGAGTTAAAGACTAGCCACCAGCCACTGCCAGTGGATTTCACTCCTATATGGCCATCAGAAAACAAGTAGGCTTGATAATTACCTATTTTACTTACCATATCGTACCTTATCATTTTCGAACTTAGCGTTAAATGATTTTTAATTGGTTATTATCGTTTATTGTATCTATTGCCGTTTCTTATTGTTGTTTGATTAACTAATATCGACTTTCATTACTACCGTATATGATATTATTTTAATTACCAAGGGCCTCGTTTACACCATAGTGATTATCTTAATTTCGTATACTTGCTTAAATACTACGCTTTTACTGTAATTTGCTGTAAGTCTTCTTTCCTAACTGCTACTTTTTAAATTTGCGTCTTTATACAGGTTACCGAATTGAACTCACTTCGGTTTCCCCTGTAGAACTTTCTTAGGGTTTGAAACCTTTTGCAAAATATACTAAAATAGAGTTTTATCCACAATACGAAAACTGAATTTTGTACCCGACGCGCATTTCTCTAACCATGTTAGCGTCATCGACATGATTAATCATCTGAGTGGCTGTGTAAACCTGGAGATATTCAAGCTGCTTGAACATGTTACACGTTTTTTTTGAGGCTCAAATTCGACCTAAAAACTATTAAAAACTGTAATTATTTGAAAAAAATCATATCTCGAAAACTAATCATTTCTGGACAAAACAAGAAGTTTTTTCGTGTGCCCTTAAGCACGCACCGTATTTTTTATGCCTCTGGCTTTGCCTATAAGTTATTAATTTCAGTTAGTTTGGGTCAAGATTTTCTATACAATATATCTGTATACTTATTTCTTCGTTTCTCCCTTATTTCCACGCCTACATGTTTCACTTATGATTTTCCCTGTAAGCTATTTATCGTTAACACATGTCCTGTTCAAAAATCTTTCTTCATATTTTCATATTACTTTTTAAAATCTTTTAAACTTCTTTTTCTATTTCCTTGTTCCGCCCATTTTTGCCGCCTAAGTATTATTATTTAAGGTAGTTGTTACTGATACATGTGTTTGAAAATTACACGCAACTCCCCCCCCCCCATGTCATCCTCTCTTTTGTACCTAATGACATTTCCCTTAAATCTTTGTTGTTTATTCCCTGTCTTATAATTTGTCATTTCTTCTTTTATCTCTCGCTTCATTAATTGAAAATTCACTTCTTCATTATTGTCATCTCCTTGACTTTTTGATATTACATGCTTGATGATGTTTTAGTCCATGGGTCCATCCTCTGCAAGTACTTGAGCACAATTTAACTAACTGGTTTTGTTATGCTTTCCTGGGTATTTGCGTCGTTGTCGTCAGTGACTTATTATTTACGCCATAAGGATTGTCTCTGTTGCTGTTTCTTCCTTTTGATACCTTTGTGTAATTCCACTTAATGGTTTAGCTAATGCTTATTTCTTTCTTTTTGGCCATAAATGAGATTGCTTTAACTTTTTTTCTAAGTTTGCTATGGAAGAGCGGTGGTGATCTTCTCACGTTTCTCAGGAAAATAGCATTTGGGGTAGTTCTGCTACCGTGGAGTAACACGAAGTTTTTCGATGCTCTTTGGGTCGTACATTGTATTTTTCATCTAATATTCGTGACCGAATTTTCTCGATGGAGATTTTTTACTTATGTATTTGCTTAAACCAAGATATTACAAAAGAAAGAGTGATGATTTGTCCAAAAAACCTAATGAAAAGTTGGTGGGTCTCAACAACTATGGATTGGGTTTGAAGATGTATTTTATTCTAAAGAATAAAATAATTTTACCACATCTATCAGAGTGTACAGCGTGTCCCATTTTCTGTGTTTTACAGAGTTTCTCGCTTATGAGTAGAGATACAAGGATGCTGTTTTCGCAATAGTTGGCTACTTTTTTGTGAAACTAAAAATGCCACATTCAGTTTTTCCTTGCCCTCTTAGTTTCTAAGATACAGGGCGAAATTAAAAACGTTGCGTTTGTGTATCTCAGTTATTGTTTATCTTATCGGAAAAGTAAAAAATGCTTTTATGCATTTTTGACGTAGATTCCAGTGGTGTAGTTAGATTTTTTTCAAGTTTTTCAGTTTTTGAGATATTGACTAAAGTTGTTTTTTCTTAAATGGAACACCCTGTATATTATTTTTTATATTAGCTACCTCGTTGTGGGCTTTCTAAAATATAATATAGTCTATACATATTTTCATAAATAAAATTAAAAAATGCATTTTTTACATTTTAACATGTGTTTTATGGGATTCCCCGCTTATGAGTGGACATAAAAAGATGCGGTTTGCGCAATAGTTTGCTACTTTTTGATGAGATGAAAGATGCCATAATTACATTTCTCGTGGCTCTCTTAGTTTCTGAGCTACGGGGTGATTTTGAAAATTTGACGTTTTCAAGCACCCCCTATATCTCCACGTGTATAAACGGATTTTAGACGATAAAAAAAGCATATTTTAAATTAAACGAACTGTCAAGTATTATCCAGATGCCCAGACGTTTAAAACAATATTCGGTCATGGCCCTCTTCTAAAATTTACAAAGTTTGGTTATTGACTTTCCCAAACCAAAGATGACTGACTAGCTGGTAGTGAATAAGCTGTGTCTATAGGTTGATGTTATTCTTAGTGGCATTAGATTTCTTTTAAATAACTACTAATAAGGGAAATATTCATTATTTAAGACATTTATGTGATTTAGGTTGTTCATTACTCTTTATCTCTATATACAAAAAATAAGTTTTCTTCCATATCGTTTCGTGGTGTAGTAGTTATCACGTGTGGCAAACACGCGGAAAGTCTATAATGTCACAATCGGTTTCCAAATTGCGTCCCCACATTTCCGTCCTCCCATTTCCGTCCCCCCATTTCCGTCCCCCCATTCCCGTCCACACATTTCCCAAGATTTACCCTCATACCGCCGCGTAAGATGTTAACACATCAAAAACAAGTACACCACTAAATTCTACGGCAAAAAAATCTATTAACCGTTTTTGCATTTACAATAACTTTTTAAATAACCGAGATACAGGAGGTGCCTGAAAACGCCAAATTTTCAAAATCACCCTGTAGCTCAGAAACTAAGAGAGCCACGAGAAATTTAATTATGGCATCCTTCATTTCATCAAAAAGTAGCAAACTATTGCGCAAACCGCATCTTTTTATCTCCACTCATAAGCGAGGAACTAACTACACTACTGGAATCTACGTAAAAAAATGCATAAGGCACATTTTTACCTTTCCGATAAGATAAACAATAACTGAGATACTAGGGGGGTTCAAAATGCAACGTTTTCAATTTCGCCCTGTATCTTAGAAACTAATGCCCGGTTTCTGAAGTACCAGATATCTATTGTATAAAGTTGTGAAGCCTATAATTTCTATGGAGACTATTATTATTGTATTAGCAATCGTTGTTATAGGAAATATTTGAAGAATAAAGTTATCCATACTTTAAGAAACTGGGCATTAGAGGGCTAGGAAAAATCTGTATGTGGCATATTTAGTTTCACAAAAGAGTAGCCAAATTGCGAAAACCGTATCCTTGTCTCTGTGCTCATAAGCGAGAAACCCCGTAAAACACACGAAAATGAGACACCCTGTGCAGGAATCGAGACGGTACTTGTCAAAAATTCCTTGGAAAAAATAAAGGAGATACACTTGTTTTGTATACTTGAATTGTAGAAAGATCAAAAAGGCACCACACCACGTGTCTTTATTGCACATATTGAAACGTATTAGGGCTATGGATCAAAACGGCGCCGGCGCGGCGCCTCCATCAAACGGCACTAGAGATCAGAACCGCGCCTCCACCAGAGGGGTGTTTGCCTTTAAGGTACTTTGCACTGGACCAAGTTGTCGCGCTTACCTATTTTGCACCCTCTTTTATGCTAAATTTGGTTGAATTTTTATCAAATGTATTGATAATAAGCATAAAAATTATCTTTCAAGATCAAGTACCAAGTTCAGACTTTAGACAGTCTTCCTTCTGTAAATGGAATTGAACCCAAAGTAAAATTATTTTAAGAAATGTTATATGAACATCGCATCCTAAAATTATTAAAATCGGTTGGAAAATTGAAATGTTAACTGAATTTTAAAAAGTGGCCGCTTTAATCTGGCCAACATAAAAATTTGTATCACCCTCAAAGAATCGGTCAGTGGGCAATTGATACCGGACACCCCCATATTTTCTTAAGGAATATAGATCCAGCAACATGTGTTTGGTGCAAACGGCTGCTTTCAATACTGTAGCATTGAGAGCGTTTGACTGATTCAGTCACCTGCAAGCGTTGACGAGGAACAATCGGCCATTTATTTTTCTTATATTCCTTCTAATTTCGTCATTATTGAAACTAAGCGGCAAGTACTTATATTTATTATTTTTTAAAACTGTGCGTAGTTTATCAGTTGGATGGTACATCACAGATTAGTCTTACGTATTGAAATGAGTGATTTTAGATCCTAGATTATTTTAGGATGCCCTCATGATCAAAAACGATTTTTTATTTGTTCTTTTTTCTTTATCATAGATGCTGAAGCCACGTGTTAAATTAACCCATAGAGCAAAGTAGACAGTTGAAAACCTGAATGCCGCCAAACGATTATATGTGCAACGGATTTCTATGCAAACTACCGCTAAAAGACGTGAAATTCTGTTTTCAATCTTACAAGAAAGGATTCAGAAAGAAAAATGTATGACTCGTCTTCTGGGTAGAAAAGCTGTTTTTGCTAGGGAGCAGGAAGTGGATATGTCGAATCAGATTAAATGACTCGCATCTTTATTTTATTGATGTGCAGATAAAGAAGTCCAGCAGGTCGTGCCTGGCTTGTAGGATTTAAGAAGGGAAATCAAATTGCGGTACGAAAAGCAGAAGCAGCCAGTCTAAACAGGGCCATTGCCTTCAATAAAAAGGAAGTCGATCGCTTCTTCGAAGTCTTACAGCAGGTTATGGAAAAACAAAACTTTTCACCTAGAAACATCTACAATGTTGAGGAAGCTGGAACTCCCATAGTGCAGGAACCAGGGAAAGTTCTGGCGCCAAAAGGTCAGAAAGGGGTTGGTTCGGTGACCAGTTGGGGTTTTATACCTCCAATGTTTATTTTACCTCGTAAGCGGGCATTCAGTTTTGTTGGAGAAATATGGGCCTATTGCAGTAAAATCTTAATGTTCCAAGTATGGTTGGATAAGAGAGGAACTATTCGTTAAATGGCTTCAGCACTTTGTCGTCCATGCAAAACCATCAGAAAACTAAAAATTGTTATTGATATTAGACAATCATTGCAGTCATGACTACCAGGCAGCCTATGATTTTTGCAGAACTTATCATGTTATCCATTCCACCCCCCAGGACTCAGCTCTTAGACGTTGCATTCTATGCAAATATCAAAGTGACACA
This sequence comes from Pissodes strobi, assembly GCA_016904865.1. Taxonomy (NCBI): domain Eukaryota; kingdom Metazoa; phylum Arthropoda; class Insecta; order Coleoptera; family Curculionidae; genus Pissodes; species Pissodes strobi. The sequence goes on along the minus strand of MU182485.1, from coordinate 57,078 downwards.
CCTAAACAGCACTAAATATTTTATCTTCTACACCTCTGAAATACTCACTGGAAGAAAAGGAACAAAAGAAAAAAGCAAATCTGAAGAAGACCAAGGGTGAAACAGCGGGAAAAAAGAAAAAAAAATCGCCTGAGAGAACCAGCGCCAGTACCAAGAAAAACAAAGATGAAGCGCACTAACCCAAGATTAAAAACTGAAAAGAAGATCAGAAAAAGAACCGATTCAACATCATCTGACTCTGATATTGAAATTGAAGATATCTGCAGTGATAATGAAAATAATGAGATATATTTTAGTTTATGTGCGATTTGTGGTGAATATGGAGCAAATAATGAGATGTGGTACAGGTTTGTTATATGACGACAATGAGAACACTCCTACTGTTCTGCAAAGGACTCTCCAACCGGATATATTTGTGATTTTTGTATGTGATCGGTCTTACTCATGCTATGACCCGTAATACTCGAATGTTACGACAATATCGGTCAAAGTCACTTTTTTGAAACTTAAGAGTTTTTCACCAAAAAAATTAAGATTTTCAGTTCTTTTTGTATTTCACAACTTAGAGTATCTGTTGTTTAATTTTTCTTGTATCAGAATAATTAAAAATTGACACTTTCACAGACGACAACTCTTATTTCCATGAAGTCGAATTATTTTTTTGAACCTGGTAACTTGGAGTTTCTGGATAGAACTCTACGATTAATCGAGAAAAAGGTACGACAAATAAGATCTCGTTACGTCGACTTCGAAAGCTATACTTGAACATTATTTCCGAGAAAAGAAATTCGCGTAAAAAAGTCCTATCCAATTTCACATTTACTTCTATTAATGCTCGTTTTATCTAAACTCCATCTCATTTCAGTAATCAGAGGGCAGAATCTGCTAGAAATTGGAGAGCAAAGATTATTGGCTAGATAACGGTCTTTAGTCCTGAAACGGGATTAAAATGCGGTCTTCCAGCCATTTCTGTGACTATTTGCACACTTGAGGTAATTCTGGAAGGATAATTGCGGACTTATACAACAGAGCAGAGTCGGATCTATGAAATATTATAATTATTATAATAGTAAATACTTATCAAACATAAAAATAGCAAAAAGTGAAACACAAAATAATAATAATTTAAAGAAATAAATTGTTTTCTGAGCTTTTGTGACGTTCGGTTTCAGGTTGTTGGAGGCACGAAAATGGTGTTAGTGGCGCATCAAATAGAGACAATAGTAACAAAGGCCAACGAAGACAGACCAACGAGAACCTGGGAAAATACGGAGAATATAACTGCGATTCAACATGGGAGCTGATCGAGTCCGCTGCCAAATTCATGAAGTCGAAACAGAGCGACAATGTGGAATTTGTTTTATGGACAGGGTAAGTCAAAGTAATATAGTTTTAGTCGTAAATTCTTAACAAAAAAAGTGTTGTGTTGGCGCTTTTTTTGGTCAGTAAGTAAGTAAATTTGGTAACTTCTTTAGTCGATTTTTTTTCATCTGGCAGCACTGATGACGTAGCCTTAGGGCTAACTTGTTCATAAAATGCTCGACACATACGTTCCACCGTCTCCTAAAGGTCATAAGGTCTCTTCCCTACGGTCTCTTTTA
>MU182485.1:0-35477 GCA_016904865.1 Pissodes strobi | reverse complement strand
TCCCAGGATTTGGCCCGCATAATCCCGCCCCTGGCAACTCCTGTCAGCCAGTCCTGACAGACGGCAGGAGCGCACCAGTTCGTCGTACAACTAGTAACACCTAGAACATCGCTTTACCAGAACTCCTTTGTCTGGCGCACTGCATCACTGTGGAACTCACTTCCAGGACATCTGTTTCCCACTAATTACGACCTACAAATATTCAAGAACCGTGTCAATCAACATCTTCGCACACACACCGCTCGTCGAGCGCCATAGGATCTCCCTTTAGTGTGTGTGCCACTGCCATAAAAAAAAAGCTTTATGGGAAATTAAAGAAATGGTGACAAATAATTGAAGTTAATTAAAGAAAGTGTTAGAGTACATTAAAATAGATACGTATAACTTTTGCTCTCTTAAGCAATTCGAAAATTATGCAAATACTATTAAAAGGAAAGTTTAGAGGATTATTAGTAGGATATATTACTGAAATAATTAAATATATATTATTATATATTAATAACGAGCTATTAAGAAATCCTATAAAAACCTTATAAACATCTACTAAAAGGTAGGATTACTAGGAAATTGAAAAATGAGGAGGATAAATAAAACCTATTTTTGTGTATAAATGAGAAACTAATGTAAGTTTTGATCAACCCCAAGAAATAACGTCTACCAATATTTTGAGAAAAAGATTTAATGAGAAAATCAAAAGAAAAGTTTAACTAATTAGAAGTATGATATGTCATTCCAAGAGCGATACAGATACATAAATTAATTGCGTAATAAGCTACAGGAAATGCCGAAAAATCTATTAAAATTGCAAATAACTATTTGGAGAAAAAAATTAAAGAAAGGCAATTAAAATAAATGTTTAGCTGGCCGGAAGTAGAGTAAATTGAAATATGGTAATAAATAACTGAATGACTCAATGAGGAAAAGAAATTACTAATTATTTGTTTAAAAAGCATTGAGGATGCAAATAAAGAAAACGGATGAATAATCAGGAAAGCTTGTGTTAATATTATAATAAGCTTTAAAATTGTAATGAAAATGTCGATGACAATAAAATTAAAGAAAAATAATTAAAATAAGGACTAACACAACCCTTGAAGAATTAAGAACTACCACTGGTTAGGGACTATTACCATGTTAGAATAGAAAATCAAAAAGAAGACATTAAAACGAAATTTTTGCATTTGATATGAAGAAAACAATTTAAAAGACGCTGAATAAATGGAATCTGCCAAACTGCAATCAACTACTGCACACCTTAAATTTTCGAGAAAAATCGTTTTATATGTGGATTCACAGGGGCATAAATTCTCGCGCGTCGAAACCTTAATATTTGATGGCATAAGATGCACGTAAATATAAATATTTGAGAGGTGATGCATGAGGCGATAGGAACACATCCGGCATTTATGGAAATTGATAAAATAATGGAAGTGGAAAATTTCAGATTACGGCGTTATACATCCTTCGTTCGTCAACGTAAGGATATTTGGATCTTTCTCTATAAATGATAAGATAATGTGAGAGCCGAACTATTTCGCTCTCTATTCCATTTTCCGTTTCAGTTAAGCAATTTGTGACAACCGTTTTTCGCCAACATATATAGGGTCCCAGCGGTCCCCTTCCGGGGAAGACTCTAGCTTTCATGGATTCCCTTGGAATGTTAACGTAGGTTGTTCATATTTTTTTTGTTGGTATATGGTGTTCTAAAAATTGGCATCATCTAGTTAATTAACGCTTAATCATTTTGTTTAAAAATAATATGCTAACTATATAGGTACTTGCAGATTTAATAGAAATTGTGTTAAATATAAGATACAATAACCAATACATAAACAATGTATCAAACTGAATTATTTTGGCAGCTTGCAGGTGCCTCGTGTAGATTTCAAGGCAAAATAGCCGCTATAGAATAATGTACGTAAGCGGGAAGTTAATACGATGTGGCAAATAACATTTGCGGGGAATTACGAAGCCATGTGTCGATTAGCAGAGCAACACCCCTTTGTGGCCGGGCAACAGAACACATCCATTATGATATTATGAAATTATAACTGCATTAAACGCTAAATCGTGTTAGCACCGTTCCTAGCTCATTTCTTTAATTTAGTTTCATTTCCTGGGTACATGCATAACGTGTTGACTGCTGGAAAACATGTCGACCATAGGGAGATATTCCTATAGGAGGACCCCGATAGTCGAAATAAAGGTCTGTTTCACTCCGACGTTTTAACGTCCATCACCATAATAATTATTCAATACTTGGTATCGATATATCAGTAGAATACTTTACGTGTTGAATCAGCAGGGCTGTCTGGCATTGACAGTTGAATGATCTGATGCTATTTATTTTCATATTAGACCAATTAATTTATATACACGTTAATGATACCTGATTATAGATATGATATCTTCTTCTTCAAGTGCCATATCAGGTCCCCCTGACGTTGACAATTACTTGGGCAAGTCTTTCTCGATTCTGCGCCAATCGAAATAGTTCCTCTGCGCTGCGTATACCGGTCCATTCACGGATATTCCTCAACCAGGAAGCCTGCTTTCTTTTTTCTCCTCTACGTCCTTCCACTTTTCCCATTAAGATCAGTTGTAAGATTCTGTATCGCCCTCCTCGGATGACATGTCTAAGATATGACTAGGGTTACCAACTAGCTTCTAAAGAAAATCGGGACAAACTTGCACAGACCGCGGGACAAAGAGGCAAAATTCGGGACAAATTATTTTGAACTCAAAATGTAACAAAAACACAAATAGCGTCCCGCGACAGACAGCGGCGGGACGCTGGGCATATGCCTCGAAAATCGGGACATTCCGCGCACGGCGGGTGAGTTGGCAACCCTAGATATGACACTTTCCTGCACTTAACTGTATTTAGTAGCATACGTGTTGCGTCGGCCCTGTTTAGTGCCATTTCGTTGATCTGCATAGCTGTTCAGGGTATTCTCAGCATTCGCCAATGTAACCACATCTCGAATGCTTCTAACCGATTAACTGTAGTGGCTTTACAGCAACACTGACCATATGTAGGATTTTACGATTCTCTGCCGTAATTTTAGGTTCAGATTATCATTGCAGAATAGTGGTTGTCATTTTTTGGAATGTTGTTCGGGCTGTCTCTATTGTACAGCTTATTTCTCTATCTGAATTAAGATATTCGGTGATATAACATCCAAGGTACTTAAACTGGGTTACTCTGTGTATATTTTTCGTATTAATCTGTAGTGCAGCATCAGGATGTGGTTGTCGACTGAAGACCATACATTTTGTATTGTTGATATTTATGTTGAGTCCCATTTCTTGTCCTTCTGCGTTTACACAGTTTAGTACTGTTTGTCACTTAGGATGACAGTGTCGTCGGCATATCGTATCGTATTTATATGATCTATACTCCCATTTCTTGTTCTTGAGGAGCCCGTTTAAAGATTTTGTCTGAATATATGTTAAAAAATAATGGTGACAGTATGCAGCCCTGTATGACGCCTCGTAGAATTTGGCTTCCTTTCTGTAAGCTTTCCGTTTAGTCGTCCTGCTGCTTTCTGTCTCCAGTATAAATTTTCGATAATTCTAACGTCCCGGCTGTCCACCTCCATGTTATTTAAGATGTCTATAAGCTTTCTGTGTTGTACTCTGTCGAAGGCCTTCTCGTAATCAATGAAACACACAAAAACGTCCTTGCGCTGGTCACGACATTTTTGTAGTAGTATGTTCAGAGCAAACAGTGCCTCTCTAGTTCCCAAGTAAATCCAAATTGGGTTTCATCCAAATCTGCCTCACATTTGGATCTTATCCTCCCGTGAATAATTTTGATAAAGACCTTCAAGGTGTGGCTCATAAGGCTTATTAGTCTTATACTCACTGCATCGTTTTGCTCGTTGTTTTTTTGGAATTGGAATGAATATGGATTTCAGCCAATGTTCCGGTATGTTTCCAGTCGTGTACACCGCATTAAACAGTTTGAACAAGTTTCCAATGTTTTCCTCTTTGATCATTTGTAACAGCTCCGTTGGGATGTCATCAGGCACGGTGGCTTTTTTGGTTTTTGCAGATTTTATTGCAAATAGGTGAGGTTCTATTTGCAATAAAATCTTGAAAATTTCTGGTCCTCCGTCTATATCAGCATGGCCATCGAAATTTGATTCATTCGGTCTATTATCATCAAACAGCTCATTTATATATTTGAACCATGTTCCAAGGATTTGTATTCATCTAAGATATTTTTGCCTTCAGTGTCTACTAGCATATTAGTGGTATTTTTATTGATATAATTGAATTTGCCGCTACTTGGTGGAACTTCATAAAACACAATTCTGCTTAAAATTCCACTATAATTGAAACTCGAATTAACTAATTGTCATTCGACATGTTTCACTACACAGTAGCTTTATCAAGAATGAATGGCAGTATTACCAAATTTTGTTGTCGCCCTATCGGTTCTACAGACTTGGTTTTCTTTATTTTTATGCAAGCAATAAAATTAGGTTCGGTAAATAAGGGTTATATAGGTAAAATAAATAGTTTAACAAAAAAGGGGTTTTTAAAATAGATTTAACAAGGGTGATTTATTTAGGTCTAATTGACAATTTAGCAAAACATCTGTGTTTTTAAATTTATTAAAATTCAAGGGACTCCAACAGATTTAATCTAATAAGTTGTAACAGTTCGATTTTTCCAATTTTAAAATTTTATTTATATGCCGCATTTAGGGAAAAAATGATGCTGTATTTTGCACGCATCGGTTTATTAATTCTAAATTTATTAATTTAATTTGCTTGAAAATGCTGTTTTTCCTAATATGAATTAACCATATTTTAGGTATAGATTCTATATATTCGTATTAGATTTTAGAATCCATTGTGACCATCTATTTTAGTTGCTGAGCGATGTATGTACCTTATTATTAAGTTAACTTGGCTTGATTTGCATTACATTATCGTAAACAGCCAGAGAGTCGATTTATATTTCTAAAGAATTCTGTTAGCCTGCAAATACGTTGCATTTGACTTATTGAACCATAATTTAATTTCAGTTTGAATACTCTATTACCTTTTGAGCACCCTAGGTTGATGTTCCGGAGATTGTTTTTGGACCTCTGCTTTAAATATATTTCTCGTTCGGTACAGCGGATCAGTTTTTTTGTAAGGTTTATGCCAAATAATAGGGATGGGCTATTTATCGCGCGTTTGTCATTCTCGATTTAGATTTTTTAAGGTTTATCATTCCTGTTAAAGCATTTCCTAGCATTTCTGGAAGAATGTAATTTTAGCTCACTATTCGTAGCTTCCGCCGTCCTTCATAATAAGCGAGCATTAAGGCGTTGATTTTCTTAGAATTATTCCTTGTATCGAATCACTCGTCATGTTTTCAGCCCATCACTACTGGTGGCGCAACATTTAATTTCGAAGGTAAATTGACGGAACGTTGGAGAAGTCCTTTTCTAGTTTGCTCGTCCGGCGAACGTTTGCCTTTGCCAGTATAGTGAGAAACTGCACGTTTTGAGTATTGTGATATAATGCAACCCTTTTGCTAGGGGATTTACTGTGCGGTTTCTGTTTGTGTTTTAACACGACCGATTCTTCGGGCTCTACATGGTAAGGATTTTCTCTGGATTCCTTTTTTCTGTGGCCTGTGGAGCACGTGACCGCCATGTTGCTAAATTTTATTTTGTTTCCATTATTTATAGCGGCTTCCACGTTCGTCCCATAAGACCGAGACCGTTGAATCTCTTCTAATACACCTTCAAGTCCGAGTATGAGGTAAATATCGCTACCATTTTTGCCTAAATTAATATAAATTGATTGCATATCTACCTTTTATTTTTTTTTGTGCACATAACGCCATTTGCTTTTCCCATGTGTTATTTTATCTGCTCTATTTTATCTGATCCCAATTTTTATTTTAATGCAACTTTAATTTTGATCATATGGGGAAGTTTATATATTCTTTTAGGGGTGATTCATACCTATCTTTTTATATTCGAGTTACCTGAACCTTAATATCTCTTTTATTGCACTGCAAGTCCATGGGTTTTTTTTTGTCTGGGAAAATTTTTTTTATAAAAAAAATGTATTTATGCAAAGAGGGAGGGAGTCTATGATTTTTATTAAAGTAAGGGGGCTTCATTTAATGCGTATTGGATTATTTCAGGGTTCTTCTGCTGGGCCAGAGGTTTAATTAAAGGACTGCAACTTTTCCTCTGAAAGGCCGGAAGCAGGTCCACAACTTTTGGAAAGCTGACGAAGGGCCTTAACTTGTGGTTTCCGCACTAGAGGCCATCGACAGAGTTCGACGACGGGATTTGGGTATAAGTTTTGTGTCTCATTGTTTCTTATGTTTACTCTTCGTTTGCTTTTATTGATATAAATCAAACATTGAATTGAGGTAGCTCATTGATTTTAATTAATTTAATTTACATTTATTCACTGGTTTATCGGACCAGTTAATCTAATTGCATTGAGTTCTTTTCTCATTTTAAAAGTCAAGCGCTGGCTGGATAACTTCATTCTTTTCATTCATTAGTCGGCAGATATAACCGCTCTGAATTTTATCTTTTTATCATATGAATCAAGCTAACCATAGTTTTAATCTAACCTGGTGGTTTTATTAACTTCTCAAGTTTTTTTTTATTTAATTATTGTGTCCGCTCATTGCGGCATATTATCACCATCAGTGCAGCTATTAGCGCACGGATACCTAGTTGTAAGAAGCTTAGTCTGCATCAAGCGATCACTTTGATAAGTAGTGTTTAGTGCATTTAGTGATAAGGCATATATAACCGAGGTTTTCCTACCGACTTGGTCTCTGTACGTACAATCTTCATATTGTACTCTGTTTATTTTATTAATTACTTTAACAGTCATTTAACATTCTTTTGTCTACTCAACCACATTTTAAAATAACTATTTTCTCCAGATAGATTGATGCTGTGTTTGCAAAAAAAGAAAAGGATTTAGTAGCAAATATAGTGTCCATTAAATTTTTAGATTGTGTTTCCTTGAGAGGTTAAGTTGGTTGATTATAGTGCCCTAATTATTCTCATTTTCTTGAAAGTTTGAAACTAAGTACTAAGAACCGGTTAATTTTATGAGCGAATCTAGCCACTCGGTACAACACCTGCCGAGCTTTTTCCGTTTAGCTGGCTAGAATGGGTGGCGCTCAAATGATCCCACGACAGGGGTCGGGCTTTGTAACGCGACTCTCCGGGGCTAAGTTAATTTTTTTTAATTAATCGGGAAAAAAAATCATTGGGTTCAATCATAAAAAAAACGTGTTGCAACCTTTATTCTCAGTGTGCAAAATTTGAAAATTATGATCGAAATTATGATTATATTCTAGTAAGTGATTTGAATAATGAGAATCTGTCTTATGATTAATGAAACTTCTAAAATGTTCTTTTATCCTTTTAGAAAATCTTCTACCCTATTGGCCAATGTAAATTTTTGGGCAGTCATTACATGATAGTTTATATACTCCTGATTTATTTGTTTTTTCTGTTTTAGTTTTGTTGTTTTTTATATATTTTCCTATTGGGTTATTAGTTTTAAAGTCACTGGAAAAACAAGATTTAATGCTTTTTTATATAGTTTTTTGTTCAAAAGTTCATCTATTATTTGAATGGTGTATCCATTGTTGACAGCAATTTGTTTAATGATGTTTAGCTCTTTTTCAAAATTATTATTATTTAATGGAACTGTAATTAATCTGTGTAACATATTGTAGAATGCCGCTAACTTATGCTGAATGGGAAGACACGTAGGTTGTTTTCCCGAGATATAGTTAAATCGAGAAAATTTATGGATTTGTCAACTTCTTTCCCTATTGTAAATTTTATATTCGGGTGTATGTTATTTATAAAATCAGTGAATTGATTTAATTGTCTGTCAGTGCTTGTAAAGCAAGTTAAGACATCGTCGACGTATCTGTACCAGTAAAGAAATTGTTTAAAATTAGAGTGTTTACTTATTAAGTTTTCTAGTGAGTCCATAAATATTTCGACTAGTAATGGACTAAGGGGATTACTCATAATTAGTCCTTCATTACTAGAATAAACAGTTCCATCAAATTCAACATAATTCTGTTCAAGACATATTTTCAATATTTCTAGAATTTCTTGTTTTATAAAAATATCAAAAAAAAAATCAAAAAAATATCATTTTTACTAAAGTAGATAAGGGCAATACGGTAGTAGCTATTTCTCAAAATGATTACATTCAAAAAACATTAGACTTCTTAAATTCTACCAAATATAAAATATTAGATAAAGACCCTACTGATATGTTTCTTAAAAACGTAAAACTTGTAATACAAAATTGTAAAAGTTTATTTAATGATAGGGATATCAACATACTCACGTTAATGAACCCACAATCTCCTAAACTCTATTCTCTTATTAAATTACATAAGAACGGTTACCCTATTAGATCAGTGGTATCATTTTTCTCAGCACCTTCTTACAAATTATCTAAAAAACTCATTGAAATTCTCAATAAGCACACTAAATTTTCAGCAAGATTTCAAATTAAAAACTCATATGAATTGATTAATAAAATAAAAAACATAAAACTACCAACCAATGCCAAATTAATTTCATTTGATGTCACTAATCTATTGCCTAGTGTACCCATTCATGATACAATTAAACTAGTTGAAAAACTTCTTTCCGTAAGTAATACCAACATAATGAATTTGATGGAACTGTTTATTCTAGTAAAGAAGGACTAATTATGGGTAATCCCCTTAGTCCATTACTTGCCGAAATATTTATGGACTCACTAGAAAACTTAATAAGTAAACATTCTAATTTTAAACAATTTCTTTACTGATACAGATACGTCGACGATGTCTTAACTTGCTTTACAGGCACTGACAGACAATTAAATCAATTCATTGATTTTATAAATAACATAGACCCGAATATAAAATTTACTATAGAGAAAGAAGTTGACAAATCCATAAATTTTCTCGATTTAACTATATCTCGGGAAAACAACCTACATGTCTTCTCTATTTTTCATAAACCAACTCAAACAGACACAGTTATACACAATTCCTCATGTCATCCCATTCAGCATATGTTAGCGGCATTCCACAGTATATTACACAGATTAATTACAGTTCCATTAAATAATAATAATTTTGAAAAAGAGCTAAATATCATTAAACAAATTTCGGTCAACAATGGATACACCTCTCAAATAATAGATAAACTTTTAAACAAAAAACTATATAAAAACGCATTAAATCTTGTTTTTCTAATGACTAAAGATACCACAAAAAAGCTTGCTCTCATCACCTATATAGGTCAAATTAGCAACTATATAGCAAAGTTTCTAAAACACTCATTTGACATCAATGTCGCCTTTAAAACTAATAACTCAATAGGAAAATATATAAAAAAAACAACAAAACTAAAACAGAAAAATCAAATAAATCAGGAGTATATAAACTATCATGTAATGACTGCCCAAAAATTTACATTGGTCAATCGGGTAGAAGTGTTTCTAAAAGGATAAAAGAACATTTTAGAAGTTTCATTAATCATAAGACAGATTCTCATTATTCAAATCACTTACTAGAATATAATCATAATTTCGATCATAATTTCCAAATTTTGCACACTGAGAATAAAGGTATTAGATTAAATCTGTTGGATTTCCTTGAAATTAATAAATTTAAAAACACAGATGTTTTGCTAAATTGTCAATTAGACCTAAATAGGTCACCCTTGTTAAATCTATTTAAAAAAACCCTTTTTTGTTAAACCATTTATTATACCTATATAACCCCTATTTACCGAACCTAATTTTATTGCTTGCATAAAAATAAAGAAAAACCAAGTCTGTAGAACCGATAGGGCGACAACAACATTTTGTAGTACTGCCACTCATTCTTGATAAAGCTACTGTGTAGTGAAACATGTCGAACGACAATTAGTTAATTCGAGTTTCAATTATAGTGGAATTTTAAGTAAAATTGTGTTGTTTTTATTGTATATACCTGCCACTTCTCTGGCATTTTTATACATGTTGAAAGTGTCATATTTATTCTCCAGGTCTTCTATTTCCTTACACTTTTCCTTCATCCAGTGTTCTTTGGCTATACGAATTTTTTGTTTTATTTCTTTTTGTCTCCTTTTATATTCTTGTGGGTTTATTTTATATTGCCGCCTATGCTCCATGAGGTGCAATATTTCGGATGTCATCTATTTCTGTTTCTTGGGTTTATCTTTTCTTACCATATGTTCAGTTATTAGCTTATTTGTTAGTTCCTTGAATGATTTCCAAACTGCATCCACGCTGTCGTCTGTTCTTATTTATTTTATGCAATTGTTCAGGCCTTTCGCGAATACTTCCCTATTTCTTTCTGGCAGTTTGAATTCATTGTGTTGTTTGCTATTTTTTTGTTTTTTAAGTTTGACTTTAGTGTCGGCAACCAGCGCAGCGGGTTACTGCACCGGTATAGGTTGTAACTCTGTTTACACACTTCCTAAGTATTTTGTTAATTAATATATAAACAATCTGGCTTCTTATAATGTGTGCTGGGATATCGCCTGGACTTCTCCAAGTATATAGTATTCGTTTATGCAATCTGTACCATGTATTTGTTACCACCATGTTGTGATCTTGGCAAAATTCGAAGAGTCTGTCACTCCGCTCATTACTTTCATCCAAGTCATATTCCCCCACCAAGTCCGATCTACTACCCTGGCCCATCTTTGCGTTAAAGTCCCCCAGGACATATGTAATTTCTCTGTCCTTAACTGTTTTAATTATTGTGTCTAATTGACTATACAGAGATTCAACTTCGTCGTCGTACCTTCTCTCTGCAGTCGCAGCATACATTTGGAGTATATTAATGTTAAAATAGCTTGCCCCCAATTATATTGGTAATATTCTGTCGTTTATGGGGACAAAGTTTAGTACGTATTTCGTTAGTTCTGCCGTCTCAAAAATTCCCACTCCATTCCTGGGATTTGGCTCGATATCATCATCTCCATCATAAGGTGCCAGTTTCGTTTTTGCATGTTCCTGAGTTCACTTACACCCGTTATTTGCAGTTTCATCCGGTTAATCTCCTGAACGAGATTCTCAAACTTCCCAGCTGCGTAGAGTGAACGGACATTCCACGTTCCGATTCTTAGTTTCAACTTTGCTATTTTGTGTCGGGAGATTCTTCGCACCCCTTGCCCATCTAAGGGCTGCCCGGGACTGGGGGCCGTTGTGTCTGGACTTCTCGCCATAGCAATTTCCTGGGGAAAAGAAAATTAAGCAATGTGGTTTCCCGTTTCCTTCACTGCTTTTATTTCAGCCGCTCCTACATGGAGTTCAGACGCTGTGTGCAGCCGCCCACTCTGGATCAGACGCTGCAGTGTGCTGGTTTTGGTCAGACCCGGATATTTAATTTTTCCGGCACCACCTATATCTAGGAGGCGTTCCCCTATCCGCCACCTGGGGAGGTTCCCGATGGAGGACCAGCAACCCTATACGGGAGGATATGATATAACTAGGGTTATTGTTTTTCTCCCTAGTACGCTTCACGATGTCATTGGTTAAAATAATAACCTTTCTAAAGGCGTTCATATCAATGCAACAAATAAGTGTTTACGTATAAATATGCAGTGACTGGGTTTACGTCAATTATATACTAAACCTCATTACCTCAGTAAATCGGCTCTTAAAATCTATTAAAGCCCTACTTATATAAAATAAGAGCTCCTTTGCCTTTCTTAGCAAAACACGCCTCTCGAGAGTAATTGAACTCGAACCACGTGCCTATTCACCTTTTATGCAAAATTTCCAAGTTAATTGACCGAAAGTTTAAAACGCAAAACGTCTTTTGAAACTTTACTGGAAGTAAAAGTAGGTAATGTGCAACATGGCGGGCCACGTGCCTGAATCCGATCGATGCCGCATTAGTTGTGCTTAACATGTGATCCAGATACATAACTTATGCAAAACGGTCCTTTTATAAACCATTTCTTACTGGCACCGCTTCGCTGGAATCGCCGGCAAAACAGTTTGACTAGTCGATTCGACTTAGTTTTCTGTAAAGTATCACGTTGACGAAACATTGAATTTGAGTGCAGAAAGAGTACTACAAAAACCAGTAATAGAGTATCGAAGAAAGCGAAATTGTTGTTTTAGCATATTCTAACCCAAACTAACCCAAACGTCGTAAAAGCGGCTTAAAAATAATTAAGAAATGGCTTAGCTGTGAGTTAGTTAGTGAGCTTGCCACCCTGGTAACAGTCCTAGTATAGATTTTTTTTTTAAATAGAATTACAGAAAATTTTGAAAAATATTTCTTATCTTAACTATAAAATATTATTATCCATTTAAAAAATCATATGATCTTAAAAACCGTAAGTAAGATGATGTGAAAAACTATAAGTAGCAATTTTTACTTCTCCATTAAGTTAGAGTATAACTATAGTCTGAGGGGTGGCCGAAAATTTCAAATCTTCAAATTCGCCTTGTATTTCAAAAAAGTAAAGAGCCATGAAAAATTTGCATACGGCATCTTTCCTTTCACAAAAAAGTAGCAGCATGTCGCGAAAATCTCATCCCTATATATCTGTTAATAAGCCAGTAACCCCCTAACTGGACATCCTGTACTGTAATTGACACTTATAGAATTTCGGGGCACCTAACTCTAGCGCTCGGGGGACACTTTTTGTGGCCCTTCTCAAATTTATTTCCGAAGTTGAGCCCATAAAGTAAAGCCCAGTAAAAACTTTGGTAGTAGAGGAACAAGTCCCGATAAAAAAAACCCACGTCCGACCCCGTATATAAAGACCGATATCCCTAATGTTTTATGTTGTTCAAAAGTTCCGCCGGTCAGAGAGTTTTCTACTCGGGTAAGTCGAACGGATTGTCGTGGACGCTGTTTATGTGCTTTCGGTTTTTCTGCGGTAGGTAATAAAACGAAACGCTGTCTCTGCTAATATAACCGCGAAAATATGTTTGATTATTTATTGGTGCATCTTGCTTGGAGGATTCTTTGACTAGTTTGCTTTGGGTGAATAAGCCAATATTTTAAATTTTCATACTGTTGAATTTATATTCTAATAACATTACTCTACGTAATTACATATACTAGGTTTAATTTGTTCCTTATCGACTTCAAATATATGATTTTGCTTTAGATTCTTAGGCAATTTTGTTAAATAATTAGTTGAATATCTATACACTGCACTGCCATCACAGTCATCATGTACATGTCATGTGGCTGGTTTATGTGGGATGACACCTTATTTCAGAATATACGGTGTGTACCAAATAATATTACAAAAGTTGTTTGGATTTAGTTAGATTTTTTTAAAACAATATACTTTTATATATACAGGGTGTTTTCGGGGATAAGTATCAACTTCATTATTTGATATATAATACCCTATATATTGGGCGTTTTTGAATTCCTCAGAAAATTCTAGATATATTTTATATAATATCTACTTATAAGTCTAACCGTTTTTGACATATTTTGAATATTATATCAAAAATGACATTTGCAGGTCTAAATGACTACCTATCAATTTCTCTTATTGAATGAAAGCCTTTATTATTTAATTGGAGTTGGTTTCCTGGTGCTTTAGTAGTCTGCGTTGGCATATTTATAATAAATAAATACAGGGTGATCAAAAACTAACATTAAAAATTTTAATGAAAAAATAGTTAGTTATTAGGTTCTGTTATTGATGGCGAGGCGTGGCGAAAAAGCACTACAGAAATGGCATTATTTTTAGTCATCTGACAATACACCTACTTATTACTCCAGCCGTGACGATTAAGTTACTAACCTTTGGTTGGGTGCAGCTTTACTGGCAGATACAACAGTCTATCTTTTGTACAGTGTATGGTAATCTATAGTCCCCACCGCATAGGTAGCCTCCTATAATGTGTCTAGAAATGTAAAACGCTGGCCAATGCAATGGCAGTGTTCTCTATGCTAAAATGCGTTATTTATAATTTGTAAATTATAACGTAATCAGGGGCAGTCAGTGTATCCAAGAGTTAAAAATGTTTGCCACGTGCATATCAAACCTTCTAACACAAAATGCCATGGACGTATCGATAGCTGATCTAAAAATAGGAGGCTATTTATGCGGTGGGGATTTTAACACTATAGGTTGGGCCATAGTGTGGGATGTGGCTCATCAAATCCCGTCGTCCTCCCCCAGGCTGGAGAACTCCGAAGTACAATGTCAGGAGCTGATCAATGACAGTTTGTGACAAGAAGAGCGGCATTTTATTAGCGGGCAGGAACCTCAAACTGGTGAGAGCAGTTTGATTACGGGGAGTGGCGCCCCCGCCATTCCGAGTTGCCACGGGATGTGGCCCAATAAATCTCTTCGTCCTCCTCCAGGCTGGAGAACACCAAAATACAAAGTCTGGAGCTGATCACTGCGGAGTGACCAAACAGACCTTATTCTTACCCCCGTCAGACTAGGGACCATCAAAGTAATGAGTCTGAGGCCGATGCTTTTAGCGGAAGCAGCCCTAGGTGGTAGATGCATACGCCTACCCGCATCCAAATATTCTAGAAGGGGGAGTTTACCCCGGCCATTCGGATCTCCGGGCGCTGGGTAGCCCAGGGGCCCTTGATTCCGCATTTTACAGACAGAAAAGATACCGAACCAATTCAGAATAGATTTCTGCAACATAAGAGGCCTAAACACAAACATAAATTATGTACCTACACCAACATCTATAAGCAAATAGACCACAAATACCAGAAACTTGGTCAAGTTCAATGTAGCAAAGATCCGTGCAGCCACGTTTACCAAGAGAGCCAATACGGCGGGCCCTGACATCATGAGCTGATATTAAGAAGGGTATTGACAACTTAAAAACTAGCCTTGCAAATGTTACCACCTTGGTTAGGAACTTAAATTCTAAAATTGCTAACCCAAAACAACATAGTGCTCTACCTACACGCTTTACTTCTACGTCGTGCTCCACCCAAACTACGTCAAAGACATTTGTTTCATCTTCCACTCAAATGGAACTGCCTACTGAAGTTACCTCAACCCCAGGTGATTCCAACTCCGCAATTTATAAAAGTGCCCAAAGATGGCACTATGTGATCGTAGAACACCTCCCGGCAGGATTTACTTTAAATAATATCGTGCACTATGTGAAGGAAAAGTTGAAAACATCAGAATTTATTCGATGCTATAACCTGGTCAGTCAGTGCAATGATTCCATAGGAACTACATTTAAAATAGGGACCCTATCAAGAAAGTCCGCTGAGAATTTGTTCGGCATCAATATCTGGCCACCCGGGGCTCAAGTTATATGGTCATCGGAGTCTGAAATCCCTCAGAAAACTACAAAACTAAAAAAACTACAGGGCTCTATCTAACTCCCTCCACCAAGGCGAAAGTGACTAGCAGTCCGACCTCTGGCACTCTGCGGGACTCTCCCTCTCCAGTCAGTGAAGCTAACGCGCTCAAGGTAACTAGAGTAACTTCTGCCAAACATGCTATCGCTACTTGCAAAACTAATGCCCTTGTGAGCGATGTCGAAATTAAACTGTCTAAGGAATCATCCCATAAACCATCCTTCTCTCTGGACCCGCTGACTCCCCCAACGGTTAAATTAACACAGGCCGCCAGTAAGTCTAACGACTCTAGTAATCGTTTCCTTATGGCAAGGCTAAGGGAACCTGCCATCTTCAGAGCCATTAGGTTGTACCTTGCCTATTTGTATGACCAACCTGCCTCGGTATGTTATGAGGGATCTACCAACATAAGCATCAGATTATTCCTAGCATCTGAAGGACTGCCAATCCAGGATGACATATTACGTAAGGTCTACCACGACTTTCATGCTGCATATGGGTTTAAACACACTGAAGTGGAAGAAGATCTTTGTTCCTACAGATCCCATGTTGTTTCGGAGAGGACGATTCAGCTTCAGAAGTCCAGAGAGGGTCACCAAAAATACTTCTCCAGTGGTTCCCCGAAGAAAATTTTTGAAGCAGCATGACGTGTCCTGAGCGACTAGATTCCTCAAATCCTGACGCCAGGTTTAGTATGGTTCTTATTAATGTTGCCTCATTGCGAAATAAGACTGATGAATTGTTTTGTTTTTGGAGGATTCAGGGTTCACCCAACTAGTTGCAATTACAGAGCACTGGTTGAGTGAGAATGAACCGCTTTATGTTGAAAAGTATTCTACAATAGCCAGATATAATCGGAAAAACTCGGCTCATAGGGAAACACTGATTCTTTCCTTGAACGAGGGCTTTTCCCCTGTAACGAAAGTTGATCATCTCCAATCGGATAACTATTTTGAATTTTCCATCGTATACAATAAGAACTTTGATTTACACGTAATTTGCATATATAGAGCGCCAAATTCCGATGTGCAATTGTTCTTTAATAACCTGCTAAGCTTGCTAGACGGTCTGCCGGTGAAAGGCAAGAAAATTTTGTGCGGTGATTTAAATATTGACTACGCCACCGCTTGGGCTGCCCAAATATCATTAATTTCTATTTTTGACTCTCTTGGTTTTTCAATGCATGTAACCTCTCCAACTCGGATTTCTAACAATTCCTCTTCTATCATTGACTATGTAACGTCCAACTTTTCTTCAACTGATGTCCAATCGACAGTAACTAGCGCGGGTCTCTCTGATCATGAGGCAGTAATCTCCAAATTCAATATTTCGTATAGGCCCTCAAAAAAAACTCGCCACCTAGGTAGAATCTTCTCAGCCTCAAATTGTTCATCCTTTCGTAACCTTTGCCTAAATACAAACTGGAATTTTGAATCAGGTGAACTTGATTCTGACTTTAGTGATTTCTTAAATAAAATTATAAATGCATTCAATAAAGCCTTCCCGCTTAAATCCATTAAACCTAAACGTCACAAACCATGGACCACGAAAGGACTGCGCATATCTGCAAAAAAGCGCATATCTGCAAAAAATATGCGTTCTCTCTCATACATAAAAAAATTCACTAACTCCATTCAAGTTCTTGAATTCATTTCTAATTATAGGAAGATCTACCAAAAAACTTATCAAGGCAGCAAAGAAACTATATTATCAAAATCGTTTTTCAACTGCTAAAAACGTATCCAATGAGACCTGGTCCATTATTATCGATCTTAGAGGCAAAACAAATTCCGCAAATCAGAGCATGCCAAAACGAAATGATTTAAACGAATATTTTGTCAACGTGAGCAAAAATGTTACCTCTGGTATTTCTCCTTCTCTCGACCCTCTTTCGTTTCTTCCTCTTTCTAAAAAAGTCGCTGATAGTTTTTTCCTAAGACCCGTGACCAGCCGTGAACTTCTTCAGGTAATGAACAGCATAAAGAGTAAATCAGCGTGTAGCACTGATAAGCTGTCAACTAAAATGTTCTTGAACCTACCACTTCCATTTATGGATGTCCTAGCTTGATTAATTAATGCGTCCTTCACGAAAGGTGTTTTTCCCGAATGTCTCAAAACTGCGATAATTATTCCTCTTCATAAGGGAGGTGAAAAGGATGTCTTATGCAATTATCGTCCAATTCCTCTGTTGCCCGTACTCTCTAAAATAATTGAAGAGTTATTAAAAAAAATCGCCTCATGCCATTTCTCCTTAGACCTGGCATACTGTCCCCGGAACAATTCGGATTTTTACCAAACAAGTATACTAATGACGCCATGTTCTCGTTGCTTCACGATGTTTACTTATCCCTTAACAACAATCTCCCCACTGCTACAGTCTTCTGTGATTACGCTAAAGCGTTTGACTGTGTGTGTCATGACATCTTGTTAAGAAAACTAAATTTTTATGGAATCCGTGGTATTCCTTCGGACTGGTTTCAATCTTATCTTGAAAATGACAGCAGTTTGGTAGTAGAGCGAACAGTTCTGATTCTGATTGCAGATTAATTACCAGTGGAGTTCCACAGGGCTCTGTTCTTGGGCCTATCCTTTTTCTAATATATATTAATGACATTACATACCTAAAAATCAATGGTAAAATTCCTCTCTTTGCTGACGACACAAGCATAACTTGGAGTGATTCTAATACTTTCTCCCTACACTCTAATATCTCCAGCGATCTCGTCACAATCAAAACTTGGTCTGACTCAAATTGGCTGTGTTTCAACATTGATAAAACGGTAGCCTTATCTTATAAAACAACCTGACAACAACCCTTGCTACTTCACAACAGCAATATTAAATATATTGAATCGGCTAAATTCCTAGGTTTAAATATTAGTGCCAACCTTAAGTGGTCCGCACATATAGATTCCTTGACAAGAAAACTTTCTTCAGCCTGCTTCGCAATTCGATCGGTTTTGAAGGAACTAAATCTGTCTACTGCCAGGCTCACTTACTTCTCTTTGTTTGAATCTCATCTTCGCTACGGCCTTCCCTTTTGGGGCTGCTGTAACACCGAGCAAATTCGTACCATTTTCAAACTTCAAAAGAGAGCAATTCGTTATTTATTTGGTCTTAATGGCAGAGCTCATTGCGAATACTACTTTAAAAAATATAAAATTCTTACGCTTCCTGCTTTGTTTATTTTAGAAACAACTTGTTTAATAGGCAAATATCGAACCAAATTTTCCGAAAGGCCACAACATTAGTACCCAACAAGAAATTCGAGTCAGGACATCTACCTTCCTTTGTCCTCCTCTGAATTAACCAAAAAATCTATTCTTTATAATTCCAAGAAGTTATATAATACACTCCCACTACATCTTAAATCCATCCCTACATTTGCTAAGTTTCGTGAAAAAACGAAAGCTTACCTACTAGAAAGATCATATTATTCTATAAATGACTTTTGCGTGAATTAGATTTATTTTTTTTTTCTCCATTAATCTCAACTAATCGTTAATCGTTAAATTTTCTACTTGGGGCATCAGGTGCGGTGGTTAAGATCATTTTATAGTAGGTATACGCAAAGAGTAGAAAGTTTAAGAGAGGACAGCCGGCGAATTTCCTTTGATGTTTCAATACCTTCTTCATTGACCTCGTCCCTTTAAATTGGTAGTAAAGCGACGTTGTCGCTTATAATTTTATTTTGGTGTTAGCGATGTTGCTATTTTCTTTACTGCTTTTTATTATTAGTAGACAGGACCGGCTTAATCCCAATTTCTATTTTAATGAGAAGATAAATAGTTTTTTTACAATTACGCATCAATATATAATTTTTTTACCTTACCTTCATTATATTATATAGGTAAGGTAAAAATATTTAGAATTATGGTTAGTTTCTACTGCATTGTGACGTAAATGAAATGATATAAAATATGGCTGCGAGCCAATAAAATAAAGGCTCGATTATAAAAGCAAACAAACATTTGGCAATAATTAGCCTTGTCGGTTATGGTCTGACTACCTTACAAATAATTCTTCAATATCTACGTGAACACGAATTAATTTTTTGTCATTTTTATAAAGTGCATCTCTAAAAAAATTATTACATTAGTAAGTAAATCAGGTGCAGAAATTGCAGTGTACCCCTTGTCTTATGTGATCAAATTATTATACTTCCTTTTTTTATTATTTTTTCTTAATAATAAGTAACCGGTTACATTTGTAAGAAATGGTCTTGCTTATTCAAACAACGTGTAGCACTGTTTAACACAAATAACACCTAACATACATTATTACACAAATAATATACAACCAATGATGCAAAAGAACCCTTAAAACTAATAAAAACAACATTCATATTTCTAATTTTTATTATTTTCGTTATAAAATGATGAATAAAAATATTAGGTTTGTTCTAGCAGCGATTCCAAACGGTTTCAAACCATCCGGAGTTTGCTCATAACGATATAAGCGTCGCTTATATCGCCATGCGCAAACTCCGGATGGTTTGGAACCGTTTGAAATCGCTGCTAGAACAAACCTATTAATACTGATATAAATAAATAAAATTGGCAAACAGTTTTCACTAATAATTACAAGAAGAAAAGTTTAAAAAACATAGTATATTAATATTGCAAAGATACAAGTACATATTTATATCACTTGGCCCAGTGATTATTTCATTCTAGAAAACATTGGTAAAATAATCACAAAATAACAATCTATTAAATCCAACTACTATTATTGTAATTTGAGACATTTTGGTAAAAAGTTGCTATTCAATAGATTGTTCTTTTGTGGTTACCAATGTTTTTTTAAAATAAAATCACGACTGAGCCAAATATGATATGACTGTGGGCTCGTAGTTTAGAGATTTTTTATGTAAATCTATAAAAAAAATGATAAATGCAACTTTATACTAAACTTGTTACACTATGTAATAATTACATAACTCTCCCAAAAAAACTATCATAATGTTTAGGAATTTATATTTATGCAATACCTAAGAAATTGTATTAAACCCTTCAATGATTTAAAAATTGGATTTTCAACTTTGTTTATGCGATTTTCAGATTGCTTCTGTTTATGAGGTTAATACTATAAAGTTGGGTAAAGTTGCACTACTTAAATAAAATGTATTTTAAGCTCGATTTTAAGTATACTAGTAGACTGCAAAGTTACCTAATTTCATCTATAGGCACTCTAAAAAAATGCAGCCTTTCTTTGGAATTGTAATAAGTGTTTTTACAGTTCTTGTAATTGCAATTAATTCCACTTTTTCCACTTCTAATATTTGCCATTTTAAGAAAAATGTGAAACTTCGAATTATTAATTAATTACTACACCGCCACACAACAGAAATATTGTTAACCACAAAAGCAAATTTCAACTCAATAATACTCAACATTAAACCAAAAATTACTACTCTTTGGTTAAACCAAGAATAACAATTTTGACTTTGACATTAAACAAAACAATAAAACAACCAGGCAAATGTGCTAAATACTGACCACACGACACGTGCTCGATCACGGTCAGAAATCGACGACTGTGGTCAACCGTCTCCGAGAATGCCCGATTGTCCCTTTAACGCGGAGGTTGTTTCATCTCTTTTCAATTTTATTCGCTTTGTCTTACTGACAGATCTTTTCATTTTTAATCTTTGGTATAGGATTATCTTTTCGACGAATGAGTGATTTCTCGGATTTACAGGAATTACACAAAATTAAATAAACACCAGGCTATCAATTTTAGTTATGTTTTGTTTACTTTCACTGGTTATTTCAACTCTGCAGCGTATGCACATTGACCGAGTTAAGTTCACCGACATGACCTTCCTTATTTTACCCAACAGCACGCTTCGCAATAATGTATGTTTCATATTTTGATGACACAGAGTTTCTTTACCCTACGTTTTGTGTACTTCCTGTGGATCTGGTTCAACTTCTTATGATGTTCTGTAATATAGTTTTTTTTTTCTTAAATCGTGACCAATTTCAACTTGAAAATTGCTTGTTATTCTATTTTTATCGTATATATTATTGTATATATTAAGTTTTGTTTTGTTTTGTATTTACCCTACTATGTTTAGCTTAGCTTATTTATCTTAATTCGCTTTGTCCATAAAGTTTATTTGAATTTTTCTGTGGCAATAAAGCATACTTGACTTTTAATTTGACTTTGACATTATGGCAGGATCGACCATTTTTTCATCCTCGTCAATCGGACTGGTGGGTATCTCGGTCAACAGCAATATGTCTTGGCATGATCACGTTGCTAACATCGCAAAATCAGCCTCCCAGAACAAAAAACTTTATACACCTCAGCAGTTGCTCTTGCTCTACCAAGCGCAAATAAGACCGTGCTTAGAATATTGCTCACACATCTGGGGTGCCACACTAAAGCACACCCTAAAGCTGCTGGATTCCATTCAGAAGAGAGCTGTGAGTCTAGTCGGCGACCTGGAGTTGACCCGGAATCTGGATGGTCTGGAACACCGCAGACATGTGACCGAGATGTCCCTGTTTTTCAGATACTTTCACGGCAGATATTCCCAGAATTTGGCTCGCCTTATCCCGCCCCCCGGCAACGCCTGCCAGACAGTCACGACTGAGGGCAAGAGCGCACCAGTTCGTCGTACAACTGGAAACACCTAGAACATCGCTTTACAAGAACTCCTTTGTCTGGCGCACTGCATCACTTTAGAACTCACTCCCAGGACATCTGTTTTCCTCTAATTACAACCTACAACTATTCAAGAACCGTGTCAATCAACATCTTCTCACACACACCGCTCGTTGAGCGCCATAGAATCTCACTTTAGTGTGTGTGCCACTACCATAAAAAAAATCACGATGCAAAAGAAAGACTTGTATCTGCTGGAACAGCTGCGCCTGACGAAGGGTTAATAAATTGATCGTCTCGGCTGGGGTAATATGTAGATATATTGTCACACGACAAGAAATAGTGTCATTTCTGTAATGCTCGATTGTTTTTTTTTCCTGCTCCATTTGAAAAAAATTACAACGATTTTTTCATTTCAATTTTAATGTCAATTTTTGATCACCCTGTATTTATTTATTATAAAAATGTCAACACAGATCACTAAAGTAGAGCCCCTTCTTGAAGGAAACTAAAATCCAACTGCAATTGGAGAAATTGATAGGTACCTATATTTAGACCTGCTAACGCCATTTTTTACATAATATTCAAAACATGTCAAAAACGGTTAGACGTAGGTATAGGATATTATATATAAATATATCTAGAATTTTCCGAGGAATCAAAAAGTTCTTAATATACAGGGTATTCTATTTAAAATAAGGAATTTGACACTTCTATATCCTGTAGATTCTGAGATAAGGTGTCATCCCATAATAAGCGGGTCATCTTGTACACTAGGCTGGGTTGAAAACTCGTTTTTTCTCAAAAGTTTTGGAATTTCGTTTTGGACTAGTGCACAAAAGCTGCCTTTTGTTATTTCAACAAAAATGTTTATTAACAGATTTTTAATTGTAATGCGTCTTCTCGGCCTTACCAGAGCTCAAAATTTTCAAAAAAAAAATTGAAAATCTACATTTGGAATTTCGATTTCCAATAGCGCACGAAAGTTGATTTATGTTATTCCAGCAAATATATTTATTAACAGTTTTATTTATTGTAATACGAAATCCTGGAGAATTGTTCTTGTAACGAAGAAACAAAGGTACTATTTATATATATTTTTATATTTTACCTGGCAAGATTACTTATCTATCAGACGATTACTCTTACATAGAAGTATTGATGTAAAAGAAACAACAAAATTAATAAACGAGACTAGGAGATAAAATGCAAGAAAGGGAAAAATCTTACTACAGGGAAACGATCAAAGCCTTCTTCGAAGATGTCAACTAACATGTCAAGTTCCTCTTGCTTTAACTTTGATAAATGCCCTCTACTTCTAAAGACTCTATAAACAAAATATAAACTCCCAAAAATACACTAAAATGTATGACAGATAGAATTGAAGTTAGTACGTTTTTTACAACGATTCATCTGCTAGCTTCATGCCGAAGAGCTACACTTGATACATCTTTTTTACTATATTGATGGCCAAACAACCCGCCCTAATGCATTTTCAGGTTCACTGGGCAACCTTATAATTCAATGTGAAACTTTGCAAGTTGTTCAAAATGAAGTTATTGACTGTAAATTACCCAACATAAATACTGATCAGAGGTATCTTTACAAAATTTGCCTTGCAATATTCTCTGGCCAATGTTCTGCAGATTAGCGAACCAGAATCCAGGAAACGTCAATCCAACCGCCTGTTGTGATTGTATATTTCCATCCGAAAACCCCCGTTCAAATTAAAAGAATCGACAACTTTTGTTCTGAGAGTTTATGCGCCGATATGGTTTTTAATTAAACAGAACCCATGTTGGAAAAATGGGGCAAAACATGTTTGGCAAACCATTCAGCTAAGCTGATATTTAAGGGACGAGTTGTGAGAAATTAATGACCCAGTTATTGGCAGTAAAAAAATGAGATGGATTTATAAAAGCGAAATGAGATTGTTGTAAACGAATGCCACAATTTGAGAGCAAAAGAACTTTTTACAATAAATTTATTATTCATTTCATCACATGGCCGAGTTTGGTATTTGCTTAAGCTAATGTAAAATAGAAAATGTAAGAAGATTAGATCGGAAAGTTCGTATTTTTGCCTTTTTCCAAAAGTTTTGAGTTTTGAACCTTTATGCACTGTTTCAAAGCCAAATTATACAAATGTCGACTTTCAATTTTTTTTTTGAAAACTCGGAATAAAAGCATTTGTTAGAATAACAAAGGGCAACTTTTATACGTTATTCCAATTGTCGATTTCCAATTTTTTTTGAAAATTTTAAAAGGTGGTCAGAAGACGCATTAGACTCAAAAAACTGTTGCAACTTTTGTACACTATTAAAAACCGAAATTCCAAAATTCGAATTCTTACGCTCTTTCACATTATTTTATTCATTAACTGGTTTTTAAGAAAATTTTACTTTTTAGACTCCCTCCGTATTAGAATATCATTTTAAAATAGATGCCAATATTTGAATCGAAATAACAAAAATTAAAAGCTGCATTCTTAGCAGATGATTTTGCCAAGCTCCTCCTTTAAGCCTCTTTTTCTACATGGTAGCCTTAATTTTTATTAATCATAAAATTTCTTATTAAATTCAAATTAGCATAGGCAAATTTAAACAAGGCGAAAAACTTGGATATATGACATAACTAAGATATATTTTAGCACGCTCAGGTATTCCGGCATCTTTACTGGTTTGAGTTGACATCTGTAAGTGAACTTTACAAGTGATTACCGACCTCTTTCGGGTTGTAAGGATTTACTTATTTATTTATTTATTTATTAATCAACAGTATCAACAGCAGCAGCCAATTACAGATACTATTCTAGCCTATAACAAAAAACAAATACAAACTTATTCCAACAAAAGCTTACCAACTACGATATTCTTAAATTTAGCAAGACTGGTGGTATCAATGTCTATATCAGATGCATATTCATTATATAGCTTACACGTCTTATATATAGCTGCCCATATACAGATTTGTTCTAGGAAAGTCCAGATAGAAGACCCTGCTAGATCTTACATACATCTGTTGAACGGCAAAGGGCAATTGAGGACCTTGGTGCAAGAAGGGGATGAGTCACTTTTTGAAAATTTTTCAATAGAGGCAAAATAAAAAATTCAAAAACAAACCTGTTTTTGTGTGTTTTCTTTATAGAGTACATCTTGTTTTGCATAAAAATCTGACCTAGGCTAATTTCTTCAAAAAACAAACGCAAAAATCGTCAAAACATTGTATTTGGTGCAAGAACGGGATGAGTCACCACAACAAAATGCAGAACCGTCAATATCGGAAAAAATTGTAGTTTATTTGGTGCAAGAATGAGATAAGTCACCTATGACTTATCTCATTCTTGCACCAAATGTGTAAAGGGATGAGTGAAAAGTGCACATAACTTCGTTGTTTATAGACATACTCGTCCCGTTCTTGCATCAAATGATAGGTTATGTTTTGTAGAAGTTTATGGAACGTATAACTCAAGTTTGGAAAAATAGTGACTCATCTCCTTTTTGCACCAAGGTCCTCAATTGCTTCAGGATATCAGGGGCATCAATAGCGGCATTCAAAATTTTGAAAACTGTAGAAAGACATATCTTCGTTCTACGGTCCTTCAATTACATGCGGTTAAAAATGCCCAACAAGTGTTTATTGTCACAACCGCTTTGAGGGTAGTAGCCATATTTTTTGAAAAACATGTGCTTTAGAAACCTACGCTGGACTCCCTCGATACTATCCACCCAGACATTATATAGCGGAGACCATATTACTCTGCCATACTCGATCTTAGGAAGCACCAATCCATCAAATAACTTAAGGCTAACTTCAACACTGAAGTGTCCACAATTTCTGACCACAAAACCCACTACCCTCAGGACACCCTGGATTGCGGCCACCATGTGTTCACTGAAGGACAAATTCGAATTAAAAATAATTCCCAAATCATGTTGGTTATTCACCCTATCCAAATTGTTGTCATTCACCTTGTAGTGAAATTTTGAAACATTACATTTACGAGTATAAGACATACATGAACACTTACCAACATTCAATCTAAAACCGTTCGTATCACACCAGTTGACCACATCACAGAAATCGGATTGCAAGTTGTCACAATCATTCAAGGAATCAACATTTAAAAAGAGTTTGAAGTCATCAGGAAAGAGTAATGCTTTCGAGTGCCGTACAATATCAACAATTCCATTTATAGCCACCACCCTGCGGTACCCCCGATGATGTGCCTTTGTAAATCACAGATTTACAACCCATAATTTTAACATATTGTTCTCAGTCTGTGAGGTAGGATTGTATCAGATTCACAAAGTTAGGAGTGACATTCATTTCAGAGAGTTAGATAGAGAGATATTACATCCACCTGACTCTTACTTTGTAGGTATTCATGAAAATATTGAGAAAAAACGTACAAGTTGGTGAAAGTTGACCTTTTAGCAGGAAACCATGTTGCATAATGGATATGTTAGAGGCAGCGGTCTCATAGACGTGGTTAAAAATTAAAACCTCAAAAACTTTTCACAATGCAGACAGAATGCTGATTGGACGGTAATTTTTTATCTCATCTCTAGAACCGTTCTTATAGGTATTACCTTGGCTATTTTCCATTTCTTGGGATAAGTAGACGTCTTCAAACATAGGTTTAAAATAATTTGTAAAGATTCTTAGAGATAATATCTACAACCCTTCACAATATACGCAGGAACACCATCAGGCCCTATTACCTTTAATTTTATTTTTCGCATTTTTTATTTGTTCCATGGTGAAATATCTGTCACAGAATTATGATTTACACTCCCGACCAGTGCAGCCCTAGGAACCACCATCATCCATAAATACGGAACGGAAGAAAAAAACAAATCCCCCAACCACACTCTGTGTACTACAAATACTTTGGGTTGCACTTCAAAGACTGGTGAGAGTAATTTGATGACGTGGAGTGACACCCCCTGCTCAACATCTCGCATGTACGTATTATGCGCTATTTTGATTTTGGATTTAATATCGCATCTAATAGAATTATATTTACATTTCCAAAATATCAACTTTGTTTTCCTAAAACTGAACAAGTATTTCTGTTTAAGTTCAATTTATTTAATAATATGGGAATTGCCCCTACCGGATATTTGAGTCCAACCTGTTTAGTTTTAGGGACACACTGACTAAATATTTCAAAAAGGGCATTATAAAACATATCGGCTGCCACATCAGCATCTCAAGCATCTATCAAAAATTGACAATTAATATTTTTTAAGATATTGATCATGTCCAAATAATTGGCTTTTTTGTAACTAAACTTAGTGGTACCTACGTGTTTATATCCCTCAGCAATGAAACCATATGTCACAGTTACTAATTAACCCGGATGATGAGGATCCACCGATAGCAACTGGTCGCTATCAACGTCAAGAGAAACATTCTCTAAAGCGCTTATAACAAAATCGAGCTTGACACCATTTGCATTTCTGACATTGTTTAGTTGTTGCAGGTTATTATATGTTAAAAAACTTTTAAAATTTACTAGAATTTCACCAGTGGTTAATGTGTTGACATACCTTGGAATATTATAAAATCGGCCAAAATTATATACATATTAAAACGCCCCTGACCCGGGTACATCTTTTTGCACCCAAAAGCCAGCAACTTTGTTGGACGTGATTGTAACAATAATAAGAATAAATATTATTACCGTCGGCTAAGACTCTGTTTAATTGACGTTGTTTTGTAGTAGGTTCTAAAGTAGATGTTCGTGAAACATTATCTCGAATAATTACAATTTTTAAGTGACCAGTCAATACTGGCAATAAAACACAAATGACCATTCTTTATATTTATATTTTTCTTTACTGGTACATTTTAATGAAAACGCAGTATTAATTTATAGAAAATAACCTTTAATCTATAAAAAATACTTGAATACAACATGGAATGAATTTATCTATTAAATGAAACATGTACATAAGAAAAAAACACATTATTTGCGAGAATTAAGTTACGATATTTCAATCAGATCCCGAACCAAGAAGTAAACCGTGACCGCTTAATAAAAAAAAAATCCAAAGTATGTGCCCTTACACTGTGCTCTACGCTCGATACATTCACATTACTCATTCGCAAAATATAATAATATGCATACCACCTTGTATACGTGCACATACTAAAGATAATTAATAACAAGCTGAGAGCGTAGCTGATAAGATCTGACCAAGACGTATAATATATATATTTTTAGATACTCCCACGGAATTACGTCACAAGGTTCTTTTGGGGGGTTATCACGAAGGATCTTTTCTTGTCCCGCAGGCTCTTTTCGCGTCCCGTAGGACTATTGTACCCTTTGTTTAAGAATCTTAACCCTTAACTACGGAGGTGCGATGTTCGGAGCATAAACTCGGACGTGCCGTCTGGGAGACTACTGCAGGTATTGCGGCATAAAGTTCTAATAATTTTGTAACTGGTACTTCTAGATAATCTTTTAAGTTTTAGGAAGTACTTTAATAAATAGTTTCTTAGAACACGTACCACTTTTATAATCACAAAGCCAGTTCTTTTGGGTATACTTCAACTCGAGGGCGGTTAAAATGAAAAAAGTGCACTGCTATAAATTGAATGTATTTATTACATAAAACAATTTAAAAAAAGCAGTGAAAAACTAGGAAGAAATAATGCACAACAAATACTTAAAACTAAAATATTTCAGGAGTGCAGTTCACGCCGGCCTGCCTCATACACTATAAACATACCGACCGACGTTTTGCATTTGAAGCACAAATATCTTGTCACGCGGTTTTTCTTTCTTGGAAATAACAATTGACATATTTTTTTTCTAATATATCTCGTTTTATTAGTGACTCGTCATCTTCTCTTTCATCACTACTGTCCGCTGATTGGTGTGAGGTGCTATAATCAGAATTCTCGCAATCCTCGTCAGGAACATTGTCAATATCACTAGCAACATCGTATACCACTTTCGAAGTGTTTCTTCATAGTTTACATCACTAAGCACTAAAGCGAACTGGTTTTGATGGTCAGGCCATATTTGTGCGAAAAATTTCAGACCGATTTTATTACGTATACCCGGACGTGTCTATCAAACTGCTTCGCGAGAAGATCTCTAGGAAACTGACCTGTTTCAAGTCTTAGATATCTGATATTTTTTGTACTGGTCAACCACCAAACCCGCCAGGAATACATGAGGTACCGGCCTTGTGGACGTTACCGTTTTTGACAAATGAAGGTATTTCGTTTTCACACCGGCTCTCAGACGGCACCTCCGTAGTTAAGGGTTAACACTATTAGCCCAACTTGTTATTCAGATATAAGAGAGTTTAAGTTTACTTGAACATCTTTGGTCACAATCACCTCCCCGTCCGAAATCTAATTAAAACCGCGCAATTTACGAGAATCTGACCATCCTAAACCATGAGGTTTTGAAAGTACAACAGTCCCTTAAAATGATGTCTAAATATTAAATCGTAATGAATTTAAGTGAAACCATAGGATTTACCTATTTGTAAGGAAGTCATCTCGACTCCCCTGCGAGCTGCGCCTGTGGCTGAGGTTTTAGGATTTGTTCTTAATTTTATTTGGCTCAGGAAAATTACTGATAAGCTCAATTTCTTTTAGGATTGCAAAATTATATAAGCGGTGTGAGAAACTTGACTATAATTGGATATCAGAATATGTGAAAATTTGAATAAGAGTTTTGGCGAGTGGAATCGGACACCAGTCTCTATCCAAAACGAGAGAGATTGAAAATAGGTGAAAATTTTAACCAGTCTCAAGCTTTTAACAAAGCGAGTGGATTTATTTTGCGCTTTTAACCAGTCTCAAGCTTTTTTCAAAGCGAGTGAATTTTTTTTCTCTTTTAACCAGTCTCAAGCTTTCGCGAGTGGATTTCTTCTGACAATCTCGTTTTGCGGTGGCGTTTTTATAGGCAAAAGTCCCCATTTGATGTGTGAGTGCGACAAGAGGCTATTAAAATTCTGATCTCACACATTAGAAAAATGTATTAAAAAGAGACCTAAATAAGTGTGCCGCGTATCTCCAAGGCTTGACTCGACCCTCTATTTACCTGCTTCTCAGGATTTGCTTGCAAAAGTGCGTTTTTAAAGCTTTTTATAATACGGAGTGTATTCTAATTTTGTCGGTGAATTTAATTATTTTAGAAGTTTTCTTTGTTAATTCGCATACCTAGGGTCGGTCTGTTTCAATATCACTATTACCAGTACCAGAACTCAAACCTGACTCAATAGCATCATAAAACTTATTATAAGAATCGATCTTACACTTAGGAGGAAAATACACAACAAGATACAAGTCACTCACATTATTCACACGCACACGAACACAGAGCGCCTCTAAGTCTTTCTCAAAAATATCAACCTCACTACAGGTCAACTTGTTGTCAAAGGCGAGCAAAACACCCTCACCTTGGGTTTTTCCCTTAACCAGCCTATCCCTTGGAAAATGCGCCTGCTAGTGGGGCAAAATTTACTAAAATACACAGAATCATTTAGCTATGTTTCAGTCAAAGCAATTATATCGTCATCCTTATTTAACCTACTGCACCTGAGCTGTTCCAGCTTCGACTTCACCCCATGACAGTTTTGATAACAGATAGTTAGACCAGTCACGTGTTGTCGCAGTGAAGATTGTCCGGGCAAAAATTTAGACCACCCTCGTGCTCTGTTACACCAGAGTTAATGCTTCCATTGACATTGCTATTATTAAAGATTAACATGGTTTTCTGAAAGAGTATACTTACATTCATAATGCGAGGATTTAAGTAGAATACTACTATTAGTTTTCATATTTCTGATGTAATACGCAATGCGTTCGCAGAGTTTTATTTTGGTTTAAGAATACGACTCCCATTGCTTCAAGTTACAGAGTGTGGTCATGGAAACATTATTCTGAGACGCATAACAATGTGCATATCTTAGTACCCTAAAGTAAACATCCGATAACTTACAAATATTACATTTCAAACACAGAACAGCATTAGTGTATCTACCGACCGCAAGAAGGGACCTTAGGTATCCTCTCTTAAAACTAGTCTACAAGTTAAGATCCACATATATAATCACACAGTCATTATTTGGCAGGTTTCTGCTATGATAAAATACACCCTTTGATAGCTCAGATAAGTCAGTACCCGGCCTCACCCAGACTCCAATATAAAAAAGATTCATATCAATGTGCAACGCAACACTGAAGAAATGCTTGAGGCAGAACTGTCACCGTACACTAACACTTTGTATTTCCCGTTAGGTTAAGCAGTACTCCATCCATCCATGTTCACCATACTGTCATCAACAGATTCCTTTTGTTTTTCTTTCTGAACCACAACCTGAGTCCCATCATCCTGCACACACAGTGCGCTACCCACTCACACACCCAATGTCCCAGCCTCTGACAAACTCGATGTCCTACTATCCATTTTGGTTTTCACTTTCATTATCATAAGCAGCAACTTTAATGCAGCAATCTCAGAAGAGTAGGAGTGATTTTCGGCTTCTAGATCTTTTATGGAGATAATCGATACTTTTGCTCATGTCATTAGGGTCATCAAATTATTTTTAGAGTCTGGATAAATCTTCACGTTGGGCCTGAATAGTATTTTAAAGCTTAATCATTTTCTCCGTATCCGCTGAGCGGGTTGCTCGTAGAGACATTAATTCATCTTTGTTGGTGTTCAATTGTTTCACCATTTTCCTTTCAGACAGAAAAACCTCATCTTCGAAGGCTTGTGTTTCACGTCTATGTCTATTATAAGTTGCTTGCATAGCCTCAAAATCCGCCCTAACTATATTCAGTTGTTGATATAAGGCATTAACAGCCTCCTCCTTCTCGGCCTCAGCCATCATAAGTTGGTAATTTTTCTCCGCAATTTGAGTTCGGAGAAGATGGTTGTCTTTTTGTAGCTTCTCTACCTCTTTAGCTAGAAGGTTTGGTCTTTGGTTGCTCTCGTACTCATCCCTGTACTGGCCCGAACAGTAAATACATTGCTTGCTCAATTTTATATGCGTTTTAAACACACTCCAGGCAACTAGGATGAAAAATATTTGAGCAATTGATGCAACAATAATAAATATAAGTTTTATTGGCGCAGCACTTAAATCTAAATTTAGAACTCATTCTAGTTGCAGGACCCAAGGAATAAAACATACAACCTATACTTGCAAAGCTGAGTCCGGCACTGATCAAGTTCACCACTGCACCATTTGGGAATTCCTAATTATTCATAAAAGCTTACAAACACACACGAGATACTAGCAGTGTGTATGTTTACAACAAAGTACATAAATACACACAAATAAACAAGGCACCAGCCAGCACAGAAAAAGAAAGCAACCGCAGTTCTCAAATATTTATGCAAATCAGTACTGATAAGGATTAAATGTCAAATCGAAATCCATTTACTGCATCAAACACAATGGATTTTTTGATTTCACTTCCGCTATTGATTATCTGTATTTCGTTTCAAGCTGATTAGTTCAAAATATACTGCGTTTGCCACTAAAAACCATGCTCTTCGACAAACAAAACCATGCCAAACATTGATTTAATTATACACTTTTTCTTATTGAAATATGAATATATAAACGGTTCAGGATACTCGCGTGTTAAAGTTGTAAAGTGTTGTAAGTAAATAAGAATAAAGACCTATTTAATAAAATCAATTTTTATTAAAAATGGTGTTGCATTCGAACAATTATTAATCTTCCAGAACTAACGTTGTTTCAGATTCCACAAATACTAACGTCAGGCTCACAGTCCACAATTCTCTTTTTTCATTAAAATAAATTGAAATTATTTGAAATTAAATAAATTTTATTAAATATTTGATAGGAATTTAACTTAAGCAGATTAGAGTTTTGTTTTATGAATCAGTCTAATTAAATTAATACGAAAACTGTATAAAATTAAATAAATTTTTATTATAATTTGATAGAAATCTAACTTAAGTAGATTTTCATTTTATAGAATAAATCACTCAATTCAAAACTTATATTTTTAATAAAATCAACTTTTATTAAAAATGTAGCATTCGAACAATTTATTAACCTTCCGATTCCACTAAAGGCTAACGTCGGAGTTACAGTCTGCAAGTCTGTTTTTAATTAAAATAAAAGGAAAACTGCATTAAATTAAATACGTTTTATTTAAAATTTGATAGAAATTTAATTTAAGTAGTCTATTCAAAAATATCTATTTAATTACATCATTTTTTTTGAAAATGTTGCATTCGAACAATTATTAACCTTCTAGAACTAACGTTGTTTCAGATTACATAAAGACTATCGCCGCAATTCTTTTTTTAATTAAATTGAAAGGAAATTTGTATGGAATTAAACAAATTTTATTTAAAATTTGATAGCAATTTATCTTAAGTAGATTTTTGTTTTATATAATAAAACAGTCTATTGAAAAAGACCTATTTAATAAAATCAATCTTTATTAAAAACAATGTTGCATTCGAACAATTATTAACCTTCCAGAACTAACGTTGATGCAGATTCCATTAAAGGCTAACTTCAGACTCACAGTCCGCAATTCTCTCATCATTTAGAATAAAAGGAAAACTTTTCGCTTTGTGTCCGGTATTTTTTCTTTTTAGGAGAGCAACTAAAGCCGAAAATTTTGAAAGAACAAGGGTTTTATTTTAAGATATTGTAGCTTTGACCCGCGAGTATTCAGCCCATAAACTGCCAGAAGATTTTAGAGTCTTATTTCTCCTCACAAAATGGGCACTCATGACCTTTTCAGTGATTTCTTCCGCACGCCTATCAGTACACCACTGCGGGAAGATCTTATCATACCTTTCCCTGGATTTATCCGGAGCTAAGTATGCACATTCCATCTTCCATGCATTTTAAAACTCAATATTTTTAGATTCTTGCTCCATCTCGAATTAAAACTAGAAAATCTGACACGTTTTAAATCAATGACATCAATAAAAAATTTGCTTTATAGGAATTCAGCCCGCCCCATCTATAAGGCATATTTATCAATTTTTTATTATTATTTTTTAGATTTTATTAATTATTCTGAGTATTTAACAGTGCAAAAGGTGGTACAAGCGTTATGTTTACACGTTTTGGACGTTACACATCCCTACAAACCTTAATACTTATACTATTATTTGTTAGGTGAGGTGATTCATTTTTTTAATGTATGCTTGCTATGTAAAATGATACTTAATTTTGATAAACGCGTGAAACTGTAAACATTACTATTTTGTACCCCATTAAGCTAATTTATACACGAGGATTTTGTAAGGGAGTTACGTAACATACTATGATGTCTGCAGCTCGAAATGTTCGTGCATTAATACGATTAACACACTTAGGGATGCAGGATAAGTAATTATGTTCCCCTATTTGATGGGCGTATTAAGTATACACATACATCAGATACCTTATAATTAATTAGATGGTGGTGTATTATATAAACATCTTGCTAATGATCGCAATTTTGTTTCTCTCGTTACAGGTTAAAGAGCAATATTTGATAAAAAAAAAGAGCCGAGATTAATTTATAAATTACATGCCCCTATTTATGTATATTATTTTCATCTTTTCCTTTTGAAGTAAACGGCATATTCTCTCTGTGATTCTGGAAATGCAGGGTAGAAATGCTTTGGTTACTGTTTGATTCTGATCTTTCATTTGGTTGTTTTTGATTGCATTGTTTTCTTTGTTTCATGCTCCGAATAAGAACCTTTTTTGCGGCTTATAAATCGATATGTTTCCCGAGATTTTGGAAGAAGACACGTATTTAAAGGATTTTTACATAGAAGTTTCAACTTCAAAAACTAAAAAAACTTTCGCTCCCAGAAAGTTGTTCTAATCAACAGTTTTTTTTTGTAGAATAGACGGGCCTCGCCATACTTTTACCAATAGTTAACTTCCGAAATACGTGTTTTTAGTCTTAAGTATTATTTTTGTGACCATTATGCACAGTTTCAAGGACTTCTAAATGTTTACGAGCGCATTTTGGTTTTTGACCATTGCAGAACCTTTACGTAGAATACTTTTTCCATAAATTGATAATTTACAAAATTTACCACATTATCATGTTTAGAACTTTAGGGGCAACACTGTATAAACCTGAAAACTTTATAACTTTAGAATAATTTATATTTTAACTATTAAATATTATTGTTGCACTAATATTTATATCCTTTTAGTGGCAAACATAGGGCTACTCTACATTTCAAGACCTAGCCAACTAAGTGCATGAAAGGCATTTAATACCTGACGCCCTTGAAGTGCAAAATGTAATTCATTTTTGTTTTTATTCAGATTAGCTTATCTACTAGGCTCCTAAAAACACAACTAAAAGAAATTAGAAACCGAATAGTCCTAAAGAGGATTAGTTTTTGGGTCCATAATTTCTCATCAATGCGACCTCTGAAACGAACGAGGACAGTCTTTATGACTTATGCCTCGCAAGGGACACTGAATACATACATTTTATTTTAACAAATTAGCAAGAGCGCGTCCGTAA
>MU182484.1:324128-339685 GCA_016904865.1 Pissodes strobi | reverse complement strand
GTTGATCTCTGTTTGTTTTAAATAGACCTAGATTCTTTTTGACAAAAATTACAAGCTCATAAAAATAAAGAGAGGGGACAGTTAATATGCCTAATTTCGAGAAATAGGGCTGACATGAAGTTGTAGGTGTAATACCATAGATGCATCTTACTATTCTCTTTTGGGCAACAAATATGTTTTGAGCCTTCCTAGAGGATCCCCAAAACAAAATACTGTATGTAATTATAGGCTGAATATTTACTCGCGGATGCTGTGACAGTATCGCTACATTCCATGCATGCGCGCGCACCTGCGCGTCATGTCTTCGTGATGCAACCATTCGTTTCTATGTGCCCTGGTGGTCTAGGGGTTTGCATGATTAGCCTTCACTTCGGCGACTCGAGTTCAAACCCCGTCGGTGTTTTAAAAATTTTTTTAAGGTTATATTTCTAAACTGTTTTTTTTTTCTTGTTTTTGGGTATGTCTTGGGTTAGATTGGGTTAGCACCTGGTTAGTTTCCTTTTCTTGAGCCCCCGTAGCGAGCGGTAGCGAGCGGAGGGCCATTCGAAAAGTGAAATATGGCATGGAAAGTAGCGATACTGTCACAGCAATCCGCGAGTGAATAATTGACAAATAGAAAAGTTTGACAGTCTTCACAAACAGCTGGTCTTTTAACCTGCGGATAAGTGCACACATGCTATTAAGTCTGTTTTCCATGACTAAAATTTGATGATCCCAGTTTAGTGGCGGGTCCAAATGAATCCCCAAAAACTTTATGTTTTTTAGAGATGGAATCGATTTTCCATCCAACACCACATATAGCGACTCCTGTTGCTCTATATTTTGTTTCTGAAAAGCTACGAAAACCAGTTTTACTTACATTAAGCTCAAGCCCACTCTGTTCACACCATAATTTCATTTGCCCAGCCGCATTTGTACAATTTGCAGCAAGATCGGATATAGAGGAATTAGCAAGAATAATGGAGGTGCCATCAGCATACTGACAGATTTTTTGTGCTGGTATGTGGTCTCTAAGACCATTAACATACAAGAGGAACAGGATAGGTCCAAGGATTGACCCTTGTGGAACTCCTACTGCAGTCAGAATTGGATCCGAGAAAAAATGGTAGCAATGGTATAATCTCGGTTTGAGAGATGTGAGTCTATTAGCTTTAAGCATAGACCTCTAAGTCCGCACCTCTGCAATCGATCCAGCAACAACTTGTGGTTAACAGTGTCAAAGGCCCTTGAAAGATCAAAATAGAGACCTGCCACTTTTTTATTTTGATCGATGCAATTTACAATAAATTCTAATGTTTTAAAGATTGCTTGGGTTGACATTTTGGGTCTAAATCCAAACTGACACTCTTTGAGAAAATATTATTTTTCTGAATAAAGTTCATGAGCCTTGTGTAAATTGATCTTTCAAAGATCTTTGACACTGAAGGCAGTAATGAGATTGGCCTGTAATTTGAGATTAATTGGGAATTTCCTTTTTTGTAAACTGGTATGACTTTTGCTTTCTTAAGAGAATCTGGAAAAATACCAGTTTCAAAGCTTTTATTTATAATGTTGCTTAAAGGTTTACTCAGAGTTTTGGAGACTTGCTTTAATAGAAAAATGGGCACATCATCTAGGCCACTTGACCTTTTATTTGGTAAGTTGTTGATCAAGTTAAAGATTTCATTCACTGATGTAGGAAAGAGAAAGATAGTCTGATGGCAAACATTATCTATAGAACAAAGTATATTGTTGCAGCTAGGCAAAGAAAAAAATTGCCGTGAAAAGAGGTTTGATATTTCGTTTGGTCTGGATATAACCTGGTTTGAATCAGTTTTTATTTCACATGGTAATTTAACTTTATTTTTATTTGACTGCAAATTCAGAATGTTCCAGGCTCTTTTAGACTTGTTTTGAGAGTTACTAATTTTGTTATCATGAACAGCTTTTCTAAAATTGGAAATATACTGCCTATATAATTTGCGTTCATTTCTGTAATGTTCGTATATAATAGGGGAGTTTGTCTTTTTGTACCATACATAGATGTCTTTAATATATTCAGAGTAGTTTTTAATTTCCCTATTTACCCAAGTGTTGGCATTGTTTTTTGGATAAAATTGTTGTTTCGGAAAAGAGAGTTCAAAGTAGTAGTTAAAAATGTTACTAAAAGCAATAAATTTTTCTTCTACATCACTAGAATTTATTACATTATCACAGGACTCCCTCTCTAAGAGACTGACGAAATATTGTATATATTGTCTTGTGAAAATAAACGCTTCCTTAGCACTTTTTGTGGCTCATTTTGTTTAAGAGAGTTAAACTTAAAAATTTGGCCAAAATGATCAGATATGTTAGTCATGTGTACCTTGCATGATGAGAATTCTTTGTCAATATTGGTAAATATGCCATCGATCTGGCTTCCAGAGAAACGACCACACCTGGTTACTTCGTCTAGTTGTGACTCAAGCCCATAACTCGTTAACATCTGAACTACGTCATTGGCTTCCTGACTAGATCCTAAAAAATTTATGTTAAAATCTCCACAGATTATCAAATATTTGTCATTTCTGTAAATTAAATCTAATAAAGAGTGCAGACAATTAAGAAAAATGTTAATATCACCTGATGGTGATCGATATATACAAATACAAATTAGAAGTTTACCTACTTATACACGCGTTTTCGAAAATATGGATTTCATAAAACCCTTTTAGACGGGCTAGTGTAAACTAGGTAATTTATATTATTTATATTATTATAATTATATTTATAACCTATAATAAGAGACTTCCGTTTCGTCTTCGGGCGAGAGTGCACGTGTCGGGTATCGGCCATTTTGTTCCAGCTGCATATACATATATGTTAGTTTTGGGAATTCATGGTGAACGTTCAGGGACCGGGTAATTTTCTCCCCGAATAAGATACGGACGTCCAGCCGGGGGTTTGAGCCCCGTGCATGCAACAGATTTTTATGTTTGTGAACGTCCAGCCGGTGGTGTTCGAACCTTAAAACAAGCAGTGCATGTACAAGTCTGAGCCCCCAGGAGTACATACTCGACATACTGAGGGCTCTAAAAATAGTATCTCTATCCATCAAGGTGCAACCAATGTAGAAGGGTCGCTGTACCTCTTGCTAAGCCTGGATAGGGGTCTTTACTGGCTGAATTTTCTCACGAAAAAGGCCATCAGAGAGTTTACTACTACTACTACTATAACCTATAATAAGATTAAAATTTAATAGTGTATTTATTTTTAGATAAACTCATCAAACCTCTGACTTCCGCTGTGTATTCCTGTGGCTTGTGTGACATTTGTTTACGTTGTGAACGTCTACATTTGCCTTTATCTTAAAGTATTTGCAGCTTTAACTAAGCATAACTCTATAGCACTTGCTTGAAAGCTCGCAGTTGTAGTGTGGTCCCGAATCAGACAAAGCCACTACTGCCCTGAATGGGCTGGCCAAAGACGATGAAATTGTCTATGGGGCTGGCAAATTGCCCGCAAGGAGCAGAGCATTGCATTGACGTATTACGTCAATGTCAATGGCTTGCGTCAATGTCAATGGCCATATGCAAGAAACAACAAACAACATAGAGAAGATAAGAGAGAAATCAACAATAGAACTATATTTTTAATTTTTCCAGCAAATTAACTATATTTAATTTTTAATAAGATAGGTGGTATTACATAAATTTCGATTAATATTAATTCCAGATGTCCCTTCTTGAAGACGATACGCTCGCCTTTGGCGAAGAGCATATGAAAACGGAAGGTCCAAATGGCATTTTAACGTAAGTATGTGAAAGAAAGCACATAAACTAGTATTGATCAATTCGAATGTTAGTATTTATTGATAGAACTGAGTAATGAGACATGTTGATACTACAATAATAAAATTAGAACCGCCATGAATATGATTGGAATATTCTAGTTAGATTATATACCTACACACAAGCAGAACCATAGTGCAAAAGTTGGTATGTATGGTATGTAATTTTCCGCATTACTAATCCAACTTTATGGGGGCCTCATTCTCTGGCTTCAAAGTGTCAAGGTGTCTTGCACTCTTTGAGCATAACATATAAAAACTCTGTTTACTATACCGCTAGTTAGTTTATTACCCTACTTCCAAATAATTTTTCCATTATAAGAAAATTCACTATAAATATATGC
Source organism: Pissodes strobi (assembly GCA_016904865.1). Lineage (NCBI taxonomy): Eukaryota > Metazoa > Arthropoda > Insecta > Coleoptera > Curculionidae > Pissodes > Pissodes strobi. The sequence continues at coordinate 335,533 of MU182484.1, read as the reverse complement.
ACCAATGATACTGCAACTATTAATTATTTGCAGTGATAATCAATAAGTCATGACAATAATCTGGTAGGTACATACTAAATACAATAAAATTGGGGGCTGATTGATTATTTGTATTCCAATACGGGCCAGAATTGGGATCAAGCAAATAATAATTATTTTTTTTATTTAATGATAAGTACGTGAAATTAATATAGATCAAATATTATGGCTTTTATAATAAATTACACTATTCACATTGTGCGGCAATCATGTGACCGTGATATTTCTTTCCAATGATATTTTGACTGAACTGTGACTGGACTGTTGACACAATTATTATTATTATTAAGATAAAATGAACGAGCAACTAATAGAATTTGTCCAAACTCATGAAGAGTTGCACAACTTTCCACATAAAAGGTATTGAAATGAAATGAAATGCATTTATTAATCCAAAGATCACAATAAAGGATATAGGACACGTCACAAAGGTCTTAAGAACTAAGAAAACTAAAAACTACCAAATACTAAGACACACTTGCAGTAACAGCATCCTCATAACTAAAGTTGTAGTTAATAAATTCATCAATACTATAGAAAGCGTTATTTAATAATATACGCTTTAAACTGGTATAGAATTCATTATTGCTAAGTTCTCTTATGTTATTTGGAATTTTATTAAACAGTATGGTACCAATGTAATAAGGGTTTAATTTGTACAATTCTAGGCGATGAAGATCATGTTGTAGGTTGCTGCCAAATCTTGTATTATATTCATGGTAAAAGTTTTGTGTTCTAAACATACGAATATTCTGTTTTACAAATTTGAGTAACTCAAAAATATACAAAGAAGGCAAAGTCATTAAAGATTCTTTTTTAAAAGTATTTCTGCATGATTGCCGATACCCAAGGCCAAACATTGCTCTAATAACTCGTTTTTGCATTCGAAAGACTCTGATGGCAGCTGATGCGCCACCCCAGAGAATGACACCATAACGAATTATGGATTCAAAACATGAAAAATAAAATATTTTCAGAACTTCCCTGGTTAGGACTTGTTTTAGACGATTCAATGCAAAGCATTGGCTTGAACATCTTTTACAAATATTATTAACATGTTCTTTCCAATTCAACGACATATCAATGTAGATGCCCAGCAGTTTAAAGGATGTTACCTGTTCTATTGATTTATTATTTAATTTAATTAAGTGACTCTTTGTGTAGTTACTATTAATTGGATGAAATTGCAAAATATATGTTTTGTTTTGATTTAATGTAAGCCTATTTAAATTGAAGTAATGGGATAGTTGATTAAGATTGTGTTGCAAGTTATTTGTCATTTCAAGTTCACTGGGCTCTGTTGACAGAACTGATATGTCATCAGCAAATTCACAGTGATATGCTGTCAAACAGGTCGATAAATCATTAATATACACTAGAAACAGTAAAGGGCCCAGAACACTTCCCTGTGGAACGCCAAACTTGACATCTAGCTGCGCAGACTCAGACGCTTCAAAAAGAACAAATTGTTTACGGTTTTTTAAATATGTCTTTAACAAATTATGATAGTTTCCACGAATACCGTACTCATATATCTTCTGCAGTAAAAGATCATGATCCACGCAGTCAAATGCCTTGGTTAGGTCGACAAACAGTGCCATAACCTTGTCATTCGCATCTAGCCTTTTATATATAGTATCTAAAATGGAACATAATGCTGTAGTAGTTGATTTTTTGTTGCGAAAACCATGCTGCGTGGGTGATAATATGTTGAAGCTTTCCAGAAAGTTAACCATACGTTTCAAAATTATTTTCTCAAAAATTTTTGAAAATATGGACAATAGTGAAATTGGACGATAATTTACAATATCTTTACAATCTCCTTTCTTAAATAAACAAATGATTTTTGAAACTTTCAGAAAATCTGGAAACACACCTTGAGAAAAAGATAAATTTAGCAAGTATATTAAAGGTCCACACAACTGTTTACTACAATACTTTATAATAGAGGAGGAAAATTCATCATGGCCACTTGAATTAGAATTTTTCAAATTGTTTATTGATTCACTCATTTCACTTTCAGTCACCCTATACAAATAGATTGATTTATCAGTAAAAAAGTTTAAATTTCTTCCATGGCCATCAATATTATCAAAAGATTGTTGTTTTTCATATAATTTTCTAAGAATGTCAGCAAAATATGAATTAAATTGTTCAGCTATGTCACCTGAATTTGTATACGTAATACCATTATTTATAATACAATTAGTTTTATTTTTTTGATTGGTTTTTATTGTATTATTTATTAGATTCCAGACTGTTTTTGATTTGTTATTAGAATAGATAATTTTGTTGTCATAGTATTTTCTTTTTGCAGCCCTTAACAAACGCCTATAAATAAGTTTATATTTTTTATAAAATTCCAAAGATGCTAAACCTCTTTTTACCTTTGCATGTAGGTTTTTTAAGTTTTTGGATGATGTTCTTAAACCTAATGTTAACCATTGTTTGCAATTAAAATCTGATTTTCTTTTTCTTACATATCTAAAACTAATACTATAGTAATAATCCAAAGTTCCAATAAAAATAGAAAACATATCATTTATATCACTATCTCCATTGTAGAGTTTTGACCAACATTCAGCCTTTAGAAAATTTAGGAAGGTGTTTTTGTTTTTACTTGAGAAAGATCTTGCTAAGTAAGTTGCATGTGAGATGTCATTAATGTAGGCAAATTCAATTTTTTCAAATGTATGGTCAGATAGTCCATTTTCAGCTACAATACAGGCAATGAGGCTGTCATTAAAATTTGTACAAATATAATCTATGGCTGTAGACTATATGGCAGTAGTCCTAGTTGGTTCGTTAAAAACGGGGGTTATATTAAAAGAATAAAGTATATCCAAAAGTTCATTTTTGTCATTATTATCTTGAAAAAGATTTATATTAAAGTCACCAACAACAACCAGTCTGCAAAAAGGATACGCTTCACATATACATGACAGACACTGCTCAAACTGATGAAAAAAATCATCCTTTGGTCCCAAAGGTGAACGATATAGGCATAAAATACATACATTTATATAGTTGACACATATCCTAATACAAGCACACTCAAAAACAAACTCAATGCAAAACTTGTGAACGGCATCTACCTGACTAAATTCTAAAGTGTTTTTAGTTAAAATTAATACGCCGCCGTGTTTATTAATTGTTGAAAATCAATTTCACTATCCAAACACCAACTTTCAGACAAACATAATAAATCTACATTTTCTTCTTCCAAAAACACTTCAACCAATTCTATTTTGTTCTTTAGAGATTGGATATTTTGGTGGGCAATTTTGATAGTTTCATAGCAAGCCGGTGACATATCCCTAGCCTGAGATTTATCACTGATCATACTATACTTTATTGGGCCCACAGAATTGCCTGGTGACTGAACATTTTGGTGAATTAAATTAATATTTACACATCAGTTATCCAAATTTCTTTTTAAATGTTTAGCAGTGTCTGATTGTTTATTTGTTAAAAATCCCCATTATAATTCACATTGTTTCTAAATCTGACTAGATGTCTTTTGTAAACAGGGCAATTGGTGTCTTGCGGAATGGTTGTTTCCGGGTATTTTCAGTTTTTGACAGTTCGGGCATTTTGAGTTTCTTTCTTCATAGTCCTGTGCACTATGCTCACCTCCACATCTAAAACAACAATCTTTTCCTGTGCAATATTTTGCTACATGGTCAAAACCACAGCATTTAAAGCTCATGGCTAAATTTAAATGTTCTTGAACAAACACGGTAACTAGGTCAAAGTAAACGGTGCCTCTTTTCAGGAAGCATTTGGCGATATTCGGAGATGTTTGCAAAATCCAATTTTCTTTGCTTGGATTTCTACACTGTCGCTTTGTTATTACCTTCATCTTATCCTTTATAGTTGTTTGCAGTACCTCAGTGATATCAGGATTTAATCGCTCTAGCTCCTCTAAAAATTCGTCATCGGAAAAACCTTTTCCAATACCTGTTATCATGATCATTGGGTCATGATTGATTTTCCCTAAACTTTATTTTGTCTATGTTTTTTATAGCTTGTTTTAATTTTTCTTGCTGGTTTTTATCATGACTTTCAACTATAATTGCACCGTTTTTGGATTGCCTGATGTTTTTAAAACCGCCTCCTACATCTTTTATGTTTATTTGTTGTTTAAATGACTTGAATGTTTCCTGTGGGTTGTCTGTATTGTCCAGATTTATTATATTTGTTGTTTTTGGCGTTATCCATTCTTCTTTCTTAAAAGTATTTTCCGTGTGCTTTTCCTGTGCTTTGACTTTTCCATTCGCATCTGTAACTTGTGCGTATGATAGTGGGGTTGGTGAAATAAGTTCGCTGCTTTTTGTTTTTAAATTAGTAAGTTGATTTCTAAGTACTAAATTCTCTTTTTCTATTTCCCCAGTTTTAAAAGTTAACATAGTAAAGAGTTTACAGATATCTGCTTGCGCATTCTGTATTATTGTTTGGGAATTTGGAGGTAGGCAAAATTTTTCATTTTCTACATTGCCCTTACTCATGGTGTCGTTGATATTATCCATTATGGAAAAAAAAATTACTTATTAATTCTTCACAGTAAATTTGAGATTTTTCTTCTACCTTTGTTCCAAGTTAATTATTTCCTTATCATTGCGGTTATCTTCACATTGCCGTTTGTAGCTGTTTTCTTGTTCAGGAGTTGTGTCTGAACGATGTCTTTTATTGTGGTTAACTTCTAAAGTTTGATTTTGTATTTTTTCGTTATCTTTTGGCGGTGTTCTCAAAACAGACTTCATTGGTTTAAAAATCGAGTCCGAAATCATTTCGTCGCTAAAACTGAAATTTTCGTATGTACCCGGTATCGGTGTTTTGTCCGAGCACTCCATTGTTTGCTTATCAGTGTTTATTTTGATATCCACTTGAGTTGGAATATTTGTCAACACCGTACCGATCTTGGATCCTATTATTTCCTCGATTTAATTTTTTGATAAATTTAGTGTTTCTAAGGAATTACTTCTTCGTTTATACACACTTTTTACACTAATGGGTTTTTCAACCGGACGGTCGGCTTTCCGTTGCCGTTACTGTTATCCATAACAGAAACCACCAATTAATCTTTTTTAAAAACTCGTAATATGAACGTTTAAACGGGAGCAAACTATACACACGTGTATCACGTATATTATCGAAACTGGGTCTCTAAGATTAGGACAGTATGTTTGTTTTATGTTATGTTACAATAATATTCAGATAATGCAAACAAAAACTTTGGCAGGAAATAGCAGAGGAACTCCAAAAAAAGTAAGTACAGCTTAGTACAGTTAAGTAAATATTAAACAAAAATATATTCTAATTATTGGGATTTTATTAAACACGAACTATTTTTATAAGACCGTGAACATCAAATATAAAATAATATATTAAATGTGATTAATTTTTCAAGGAACTGTTCCGGGGTCTGGTGTCATATAAGCACTTTTGATTTTAAAGATTTTTTTTGGTGCAGTGGAAAGACTACATCAAAAGGAACATATTATTGCAAACAAATTTGTGGATGAAGCACTTTTGACGCCAAAAATTGAAAAAAAAAATCACAATTGATGCTGTTTAGTAATACATTTTAATGCAAAAACTCTTCCAATATGACGTTAATGATGAAAATTTAGTTGCAATGTTGTCACATGACTAAATTTCTTGATTTTCAAGTAGGTAAATGTCCGAGGTCAGGTGCATGTTTCATAAAGTAGCAACTATCAAACTAACTAAGTAAGTGTGCTATGAGCACTTGTCTTTTACTCAACCACAACTATCCCAAACTAATGAAAACTAACCAAAACCAACCCAGACTAATCAAAACTAACCCACACTAACCGTAATTAACTAGAGTAAATACACAAGCACGCTTGTCCCTTGCCGATCTTAAACTGAGCAAAAATAATGGAAAGTAACTGTAATAAATAAATAAGTAATTAACCAAACAAGTGCATTGAGACAAGTGCGCTTGACTAACCCCACCTAACAAAGCCAAAATTTAATATTTTTATGCATTATTTTAACCAAGCTTTTCCTAACAAATCTAAAAATAACATCCAGAAATTGAAAAAAAAATGGCTCGACCATGATGTATTAAGACTTTCTGATAAATTGAAAAAGTTGCATTGGTTAAAGTGCAATTTTACTGACGACAAAACAAGTAGACTCTATAACAATAAAAGGCAAGAGTATAAGAATATGCTCGCAGAGCAAAAAATAAATATTATGATAACCAAATTCTAAGATCAGACAATACTAGTAAATGTGTATGGAACATACTGAAACAATTAACAGGAAATGATAGGAAAACACAATCCTTTGAACTTGAAAAGGATGGTGAAACAATCACTGATGCTTATAGAGTATGTAATATGTTTAATGACTGTTTTTGTAAATGTCCTGTGACAGGCTCTTGGGGGAACTCAGAGGGAGCCCAGCATGGCCTTGGGGAGGTGGCTGCGAGTTTTTCACATCTTTTTTTTTGTCACCCGTGGATGAATATGAGATCCTAGAAATAATCAACAGGACATGTTCAAAGAGATCAGCTGGTTTGGATGAGATCCCCTGTAATCTTCTAAAGAAAATTGCCCTAATTTGCAAGCCATTGACATTTATAATAAACAATTCTTTTATGGAGGGACAGTTTCCTTTGGGTTTAAAGAGAAGTAAAGTTGTACCTATACATAAAAAGGGGGACAGGAGAGATGTGGAGAACTATACCCATCGGCCTTCTCAAAAATATTTGAGGGAGCAATGCATGGGAGGTTCTTTCCTTCTTGCAGGGTAGATTGTTTTTTAGTTGAACTCAGCATGGTTTCTTGCATGGTCGGTCTACTCAGACAGCTCTTTTTGATCATATAACATCAATATTAAACTCCATTGATGTCGGTAAAACTATTTTAGGTATATATTTTGATCTGAGTAAGGCCTTCAATCTGATGAACCATGTGATCTTATTGTTTAAGCTCGAGAAGGCAGGCATCAGGGGTATTGGCCTTCAATGGATAGAGTCCTTCCTGGAGAATCGGTCTCAGGCCGTGCAGATTAAAGGTGAGAAGGATAATGTCCTGAATTTCACCTATGAGTCGGACTTTATTGCTACCCCTGTGGGGGCCCCGCAGGGATCCCTACTGTCGCCTCTGCTTTTTATAGTGTTCTGTAATGATCTAAATAGTACCATGAGCGATGCCAATATATCCGTCGTGCAGTTTGCTGATGACACCTCAGTCACAATATTCCATAGAAGTGAGGAGGTCGCCTTTGAACTGGCAAATTTGACAGTGCAAAATATGCAAGATGGTGTAACAATAACTTACTTTTGCTTAATTCTGATAAAACCAACTTCATACATTTTCAATGCAAAAGTAATAATGCCAAACCTCAATACACGGTAAACATTCAAAATAAAGAGATATAACAGGCCAAAAACACCAAATTTCTGAAAGAAAGAAAGTTTATTCATGCTAATACACACTAGTGCTTACATACGTCCGAGTATTTAGATACCTTATCCTTTGCTCAAGCAGTGGCAATTTAACTAATTTAAGCCATGCATCCAGAGCAACGATTCATTGTAAGACACTAAAAATTTACAATATTGAAATAGCAATACATCCAAATAGTAATTAGCGATATTAAATAATATTAAAATATCACTCACTTAACTATATTTCACATTTTACAACACAAAGTCTAAGAAATCATTTATTTATTTATTTTTTATTTAGTACTTACATGCACACCACAGAGCAAAGCACCAAATGGTACGAAAAGAGTTAAAAACAATTAATCGTAGGACATTATATAAAACTTTGCAACACTTAACATTCAATACATATTTGATAATAAAACGTGTAAGAAGAAGAATAAAAAAAAAGTTCAAGACACAATACGCTTCAGTGAGTTGAGACTTATGTTAAAAATATCTAGGTGGTTAAACTTGTCGTTGTACATTGTAACCATTCGATCCACAAATGCTCTTTGTCCGTAGTTGGTTCGGTGATAATGTTGGTGGAACAGTTGTTGGTGTCTTAAAGTTCTCGCTGGTATCTTGAGGTATAGGAGTCTCAGTAAATTGGCACAATCAATCTTCCCGTTGATCAGTTTTTTTTTATGGCAGTGACATACACTAAGGGGAGATCCTATGGCGCTCGACGAGCGGTGTGTGTGCGAAGATGTTGATTGACACGGTTCTTGAATATTTGTAGGTTGTAATTAGTGGGAAACAGATGTCCTGGAAGTGAGTTCCACAGTGATGCAGTGCGCCAGACAAAGGAGTTCCGGTAAAGCGATGTTCTAGGTGTTTCTAGTTGTACGACGAACTGGTGCGCTCCTGCCGTCTGTCGGAACTGTCTGACAGGAGTTGCCAGGGACGGGATGATGCGGGCCAAATCCTGGGAACATCTGCCGTGAAAGTATCTGTAAAACAGAGATATATCGGCCACATGTCTGCGATGTTCCAGACTATCCAGATTCCGGGTCAACTCCGGATCCCCGACGAGACGCACAGTCCTCTTCTGAATGGAATCCAGCAGCTCTAGGGTATGCTTTGGTGCGGCACCCCAGATATGTGAGCAATATTCTAAGCACGGTCATATTTGCACTTTGTACAGCAAGAGCAACTGCTGCGGTGTATAGATTTTTTTGTTGCGAAATAGCGCACCAAGCTTCTGGGAGGCTGATTTTGCGATGTTAGCAACATGGTCATGCCATGACATATTGCTGTTGACCGAGACACCCAGCAGCCCGATTGACGAGGATGAATGATGTCAGGGCCCGCTGTATTGACCCTCTTAGTAAACGTTGCTGCTTGGGTCTTTGCTGCATTGAACTGGACCAAATTTCGGTCGCCCCAAGTTTGAACTTTCTCCAGGTCTTGAGTAATTGCTGTAATCTGCTCCTGTCTCCGGTGATGAGCCTCAGTCGCTGGTAAGGGTTTTTCTGATCTAAAGTGGGAGACAAGGGTACTGTCATCTGCAAAACTGTAAACAGGATTATTCGTTTCGATCAGCAGGTCATTAAATATAGATGAGGAACAGAGTTGGTGAAAGTATTGCGCCCTGAGGCACGCCCGCGTTTATGGTGAATGTGTCCGAGATGTGTCCATCGACTGCAACGTGTAGGGATCGATTCTTAAGGAAACTGGCCAGCCAGCTGCAGAGAGAGGCGGGCAGTCCCAAGGACGGCAGTTTATTGAGCAGTCCGTCATGTCAAACTCTGTCGAATGCCTTTGAAATATCCGACGCAATCGCTCGAGACTCTCCGTAGTTTTCAATTGCCCTACTCCATATATGAGTGACATAGGCCAATATATCTCCTGTCGATCTCTCTTTGCGAAAGCCGTATTGATTATCGCTGATTATTCTGTTGTTCTCGAGGTATTTGAGTAGTTGCTGATTGACTACACGTTCCATGACTTTGGAGATTATTGGAAGCAAGGCAATTGGGCGATAGTTTGAGGGCGTGGTTTTCTTGCCTTTTTTTGGAACAGGTTGCACTCGAGCGACTTTCCAAGAGGATGGGTAAATCCCTTTTCTGTAAGAAAGAGAAAACAGCCTGGAAAAAACGGATGTTAGTTCGTTGGCGCAGTTCTTTAGCACGATGACAGGTATTCCGTCCGGTCCTGATGCCTTTTGCGTATCTAGTTCTTCAAGGATTTTGCGAATATCACGGTGAGAAAACTTGACTTCTGCCATGGTAGTGTTGATGTTCGGTATGGTGGGGAGAGTCTTGCCTTGGGGCACGTCTAAACATAACGATGAAAACATTTTGGCGAACATGTTTGCTTTTTCCTTGGCTGTAGTCGCCGTGATGCCACGTTCGTCCGTCAAAGGCGGGAGAGACGTTTTTGTAAAGTTGTTACTTACTGTCTTTGCTACCGACCGAACCGAAGTTTATTCCTGATTCTTTGATTGTGTTTGTCCTTAGTTTCTTCGATCACACGCTTGCACTCGTTTCTCGCTTCGATAAAATAATTGCGATTTTCAGCGGTCTGATTTTGCTGCCAGTACTTATAGGCTTGCTGTTTCCTTCCTACAGCTCTTTCGCATCTTTTGTCGAACCAGGGCTTTCCTTGTGATGGTAACTTGATGGAATTTGGGATGTATGCTTCCATTCCTGAGGAGATTACTTGCATGATCTCTTCGCAGCAGTCTGACGGGTCGTCAGTGGCAAAGCAGACGTCGAGCCAAGGAAAATCTAGGTAGAACTGTCTTAGATCGTCCCAGTTTGCAGAATTGTAGTGGCACATTTTGCGAGGCAATGGTGGATCCTTCTCTACGGGTGGCAATTCACAAACCGTTGTAATAAGTTTGTGGTCGGAAGTACCTAATGGCGGACCAACTGTAACCTTGTACTGGTCATGATTGGTGGTCAGAAAAAGATCCAGGAGGGCGGCGAATTCGCCCCTCTCTGAGATTCGAGTTGGTTCGTCTACAAGTTGAGTAAGCCCGCAGCTGATGGCAAATGCTTCAGCTTCTCTACCTTCGTTGTCGGTCCTGTTGTGATGTTTGAGCCAGTTGGTGTTGTGGGCATTGAAGTCTCCCAGAACGATTATTTCTGAACTGGGGTGATCGACCTGTATTGAGTCAAAAGTGGCAGCTAGTGTTGTGAAAAAGCTTTGGTAGGCTCTATCGCTCGGAGGGCGATAGAGACAACATATAAACTTGGTTAATCCCTTGGCAGTGAACTTGAGCCACATGACGTCAAGGTTGTTCGGTTCGAGTGTTTCCTTGCGGTGACATGAAAGGTCGCTTCGGACAAAAAGGCATATTCCGAACTTATATCTACATATCGGGTATGTAAGTCGTAACCAGGATAGAGGTAGTTCACTGTTGTTGCTGTAGAACATACTTGTGTTTCTGTAAGGGCTAATATGTGTGGTCTATTTGCTTGTAGATGTTGGTGTACCGAATTTATGTTTGTATTTAGGCCTTTTATGTTGCAGAAATCTATTCTAAATTGGTTCGGTATCTTTGCTGTCTGTGAAATGCGGAATATTTTGATCCTGGAAGCACCATCATGTCCATATATTCCTACTGTGGAACCCGGGACCAAGAGCGCGGAAGCGGAACGTGATTTGGGAAAACCACTTAGCGCTTCCTAATTCTCGTGGGGTGGTCTTTCACCGGACGATGCGAGTAGGCTTAGGCATCTACCACCTAGGGCTCAGACTCATTCCTTTGGCGGTCCCTAGTCTGACAGGGGTAAAAATGGGGTTTGTTGGGTCACTCCCCAGTGATCAGCTCCAGACTTTGTACTTTGGTGTTCTCCAGCCTGGAGGAGGACGGTGGGATTTGATGGGCCACATCCCGTGGCAATTCGGAATGGTGGGGGCGTCACTCCCCGTAATCAAACTGCTCTCACCA
>MU182484.1:298948-316870 GCA_016904865.1 Pissodes strobi | reverse complement strand
CGGAAAGAAATGAAGAATCTACAGGCAGAATTTACCAGACTAAAAAATCAAGGACCCACCGAGGGTATTCGCCACAGAATATCAAACCTCCAACGTATGACGGTCAAACATCCTGGACAATGTACAGAAGATAATTCGAGGCCGCTGCTGTTGCCAACGGTTGGAATAACGAAGAAATGCCTACATCACTAGTGGTAGCGCTTCGTGGATCTGCTCTGGAACTACTACAGACCATTCCCATCAGCCAACACGGGAAATATGACATACTTGTAGCTGCCCTGGAGAGACGATTTGGAGACCAACACAGGCGCAAGTAAACTCCCGGCATCAGAAACCTGATGAAAACCTGCAAGAATTTGAGGCAGACGTTAGACGTCTCATACAATTGGCGTATCGAAGAGGAACGTGCCCAATATTTCGTGGATGGTATCAGAGATCCAGCAACTCAGAAGATGCTACGTCTAGCTAAATTTAAGAACAGCAGAGAAGCTCTGGGTAGAGCCCTGGAAATCGAGGCGGCCTGTAACATCTCTAAGCTAAAAGTCAGGGCCGTATCCATCCAGAAAGAAAAGCTGCGAATTAACTGATATGGGCGACATTTTGAAGAAATTAACAGAAGTTCTTCAGGCTACGGGGAGATTCCGGGAGCCACTAGAAGATAGGCCACGTAACCGAAATACTTCAAATCAGTGCTATAGATGTGGCAGGACTAAGCATTACAAAAGAGACTGCCGAGTACAATTACGGTCTAGATCTCCAGCCTCAAAGTCAAATCAGGAAAACTTCAATTAGTCAACATTGCGGGGCGGGTGTTGGCTAAATAAGATAAAGCCCCCAGGATCGTCTCCATAAAAAGCCTAGGAAAAAACGCCGACAGTCTAACTATTAAACGAAAGATCAACGGAAAAGCCATTACAATTACTGTTGACACTGGTGCGGTGGTATCTTTGGTAAGGTCCAACAGAGTAAATAGAGTAGAAGTCCTACCCATATCGAAGAATGTTGTTTTACGTACGGTTACCGGTGAGACTGCTGAAGTACTTGGAGAAATGGATATTGAACTTCAACTGGGACGAATTAAGTTACACCACACAGTGTTAGCAGCCGACATAGAAGAGGAATTTATTTTGGGGATGGATCTCATTGGTTAACATGGATTCTCTTTTGACAACGAACTTAACCTTCTGAAGTTTGCCACTTACCAAAACAGACGATGGCATACCGACTAAAGTAGTGGCGGCATGTACTGTCAGATTAAGCGGAAATACCGAGCAGATAATTTTTGGGCAATTGGAGGATTTTGGAGGCTGCATCGGACTTATCCAACATCACGGTTCGCGTTGCAAACACTTCGTAGGCAAAGCACTAGTCAAAACCGACGGCGAAATACCGATGGGGATAGCAAATATTTCACCGTATTCCATCAAAATCAATAAAGGAGATGTAATAGCCACTTGCGAGCCGATGCAGTGGGTAACCAGTTGCGAACGCGGTCAGAAATAACACTCTCAACATCACCTAAGAAAGTCCTAGAACATTTCCAGAAGTCGTGGCATCATCTGTCTTCCGAAGAACTGGAGAAAGCTACACAATTTATCAAAGAGCAGAGCACAGCCTTTGAAAGAAAAAATAGCAATACTGGAAGAACGAGCATCATAAAACATAAAATCGACACTGGGAGTGCTCACCCCATACGGCAGCATCCTCGGAGGTTACCAGTGACGAAGCAGCAAGAGGTTTCCACAATAGTGGATAAAATGCTTGACGATTGAATTATTGAAGAGTCGTCAAGCCCATGGTCGTCTCCTGTTGTCTTAGTCACCAAAAAGGATGGGACTACCAGATTATGCGTGGACCATAAAGACTCAGTGACGTCACCAAGAGGGACAGCTATCCACTTCCCAGAATTGATGACACATTGACGACACTAGCAGGTTCTTATTGGTTTTCAACACTGGACCACAGAGTAACTTAAAAAGGATCAACTTGAGGATAGTGAAATAGCACTACTGCTAAAAGCTAAAGAAGAACATCAACCAAGACCAAGCTGGAGAGAGATATCAACTAAAGGATTTGCTTTTAGAACTCTGTAGGTTCCGTGGGACTACCTGATGGTGGAAAATGGACTTCTTAAACGAGCCTGGGAAAGCGCCGATGGACAAGTAGTGAAGACACAGTTAGTGGTACCAAGGAGGAAGATATCGGAAGTTCTGGAAGATGTTCATAATGGAAAGTCTGGTGCTCATCTCGGAGTGAACAAAGCGATTGACAGGATCCGCGACAGATTTTATTGGGTCAACTACTGCCAGGATGTGAAATCGTGGTGTCGGCAGTGCTCAATCTGTGCCGCAAGTCAAGGACCCAAAACAAGATCTTGGGGAAAATGAAACAGTATAATGTAGGCCTACGGTTTGAATATATCGCCATTGACGTAGCCGGCCCTTTTCTAGTACCAAATAATGGTAACAAGTACATTTTAGTGGCAATTGGCTACTTCAGTACTTGCGATCAGCAATCAAGAAGCTGTTACCATAGCAGAGGTCCTCGTGAATAACCTATTCAGCAGATTTGGTGTTCCGTTAGAGCTGCACTCAGATGAAGGACGCAACTTCGAATCTAAGATTTTCCAGAAAGTTTGTGATTTACTCAACATCCATAAAACACGGACTACAGCCTTACATCCACAATCAGACGGCATGGTTGAGAGGTTTAACAAGACCATTGATGAACATTTGTCTAAGGTCGTAGATGAACATCAGAAGGATTGTGACCAACACATACCACTATTTTTGATGGCCTATAGATCAGCAGTCCATGACACGTACAGGACTAACACCAGCCATGGTTTTATTTGGAAGAGAACTCCGTTTACCCTGTGACCTGTTATTCGGAACGCCAGACAACCAGGATATGGAAATTCAAGACTACGCGGACTCCCTTAAGGAAAAGTTACTATACATCCATGAATTAGGCAGAGAAAACACGGAGAAAGCCAGTGACCGAATGAAGACACGATATGATCTCAAAGCTAATTCTATGGGATTTCAGATGAACGATAAAATCTGGTTATATAATCCGCAAAGGAAGAAAGGAATATCTCCCAAGCTAACGCCAGTATGGGAAGGACACTATACAGTCATCAAAATAATTAATGACGTAGTGTATCAAAGCATATCACGGACATGAAGTAGCTGATCGGGACGGTCAGGTTTAAGGGGGAGGCAATGTCACGGATAGCAACCATCCGAATGTTTTTTGTGCTACCCTATAGAACTAGCCTTGTCGCGTCTATGTATGAGTCATCGCCGGCCGGGAAGATTCAGGAACTGTGGAATTATCTCGATGCCCTGGTCGAGACTCATAGAGTCGCCTCGCTACTTCCGGAGTATACGTGATAGATTTTAGATTGTATATAAGTAGCAGGCAGAAAGCGTGTTGAGTTAGTTAATCATTTAGTGTTGAATTGTAAAGGGCTATTAGTTGTAAGAGTAGTTTAGTGTGTTTAATTGTATACAGTGGTAGATAATAAAGAGAGTATTAGTTTAAAATAGTAAAAGTTGTAATTTTAACAATATCAGATGCATGAGGTAGAATTCCCTGGATCTTTACCTCCAGAGCTCTAATAGAATTAACCATGCTTTTATTAATTTCACTAAGTTCCTCCAGATCTTTTTGCAATTGCAATTAAGACAGCTTCTCCTTGCGTGATTAAAGATTTTGTTCAAGAACAGTCTTATCGTGATTAACTCACTTAATGGTATGAGACAGACAACTTCATCACTTTTCGTGTTTAATTGATCTACAATCTGCCTTTTTAACTCAAAAATATCATCTTCAAACCCCTGAGTCTTTTTCCTTTTTTTATTGAAAGCAGATTGCAGTAATTTAAATTCAGATGTTAATTTGGAAAGTTCTTGTTCTAGGTCCAGTATAATGATATCTTTGTCAGATATTATTATATCAAGTTGGTCCTTCTCAATAACTCCAATCTCGAGCAGACGATTCTCTTGCTGTACTTTATCCAGTCCATAAGCCAGAGGATTAGTCAAAACATCCGTTCAAAAGCCCTCTTACATTCGTAAGAGCAATAAATTTTCTGTTCACTTTATTTGGAGTGAGTTTTAAAATCCCTTTCCAAACAACTGGGATGAAAGATATTTATGCAAGTCATGCAACAAAAGTAAAGGTATGCTTTGTTTGCGCAGCACTTGAATTTAAATATCGTGTTCATCATTGTTTGTTGACCACATCCAATTTATTGAAACCAATGAATTTCTGTGTTAGACACTCAAAGTAAAATAGCAATTCGCTAATTTTGCAAATTCTTGGTAGCTTACTTACTTACCTATACATTTATTATCCACGTTACAATTATAATGGCATACTAAGATATAGAGATCGCGTTTATATGAAGCTAGTGCCGCCGTTCACGCTTTCAAGCATGATTTGCGGGGGCGCATCACTGTCACGTCTAGGGCTAATCTAACCTATCTTGTAAATCCTAGTTGTGTGCCGTTCGATATTGCTGCAGTATACTTTCCCGGGTTACTTACCCTTTAAGCCTAATCTAGTAGAGCGTTGCCAAAAGGCTAACGTAATGATAACTTGTTTTGAGTGATGAAATATGTGATGGCTTTGAACAGAGGAAAATACCACACGAAAAAAACCTCTTTCACGTTTCTTTGGTCTATTGGCCAGGGGCATGTAAATGCCCTATTGTGAGGGGTGGGTAGCTGGAAATTGCATATTGGGCGTTGCCCTTCAATCAAGGAACAAACGGGAGGCGAGTTTCACCAAGTTCGCCTTCCAGCGGAACACGCAGGACAGCCAGTCAGTGAGTCTGTGTCTGAGTTCGTCTCTTATTTTGTTATTCAGGTGGTCTCGGATCTTGATAGAAGAACGACGTTGCTCTGTATATGGGCCCGTGTTTTGGTTTGTTCTGTGGGTCATAGCTCACGTTGGCCATGCTTGCCGTCAGTGGCGAGCCGCGTATACCAGAATCATAGAACTTGCAGGATACCTTGTCTATGTACTTCTCGACAGTGACCATGAGTGCAAGTCCATGATTCTAGTATAGCGATTTGCCGAAAAGGCAGCTCTAAGGTAACGGTTTTGCATAACCTGCAGCGCCTTTTTGTGCGTATTTGCCACAGAACACCATACAGGGGCCCCATACAATAACGTCGGCCTGACTATGGCACGGTATATGCTGACTTTGTTCGCAGGGCTCAAGAAGGATCTTGGCCTGATCAGCATATTTAGGCTTCTCTGAGCAATGGCGTTTTTCCTGCGAATTTCAGTCATGTGCCCCGTAAAGTTCATTCGTTTGTCGAACACTATACCCAAGTATTTTACTTTTTCTTTAACGTCTACTGTGATGTCGTGTATTGTTAGTGGCGTGATGTCTAAGTTAGTTCTCTTTTTAGTTAGTAAGGTTAGTTCTGTCTTTGGGACGTTCAAGTTTATTTTCCATCTCGCATAATATGGGAGCAGGATGTCAAGGTGTTCGAGGAGTTTAATCTTGGCTGCCTGCGCGATTTGGGATTGCGAGTAAAATGCCGTGTCATCGGCGTAGAGCAGTAAGGAAGTATTTGGAGAGGAGGGGATGTCTGCTATATAGTAGTTAAATAGCTGTGGGGACAATACGGCTGGGCTTTTAACGGCCTAACAGACGAATTTGTCCTGTTTATGCGTACTGAGAGGGTGCGCCCGGCAAGGTATGACTGGACCAGAGCTGTCAGATACAACGAGAAGCCAAGCTCCACATGCATCTTGTACAGCAGGCCGTCATGCCACACCCTGTCGAACGCCCTCTCTATGTCCAGGAGAAGGAGCGCAGTGCTTTGGCCTCGATTCAAGCCCTGAACAGTGTCATGTGCAATTTTAGCTGCCGGCATGGCGGTGTTATGCCTAGCCCTGAAGCCAAACTGCTCCATGGGCAGCACACCGAGTCCATCGGCTGCGCCACTTATCCTGGTCAAAAGTAGCTTCTCCGCCACCTTTGCCATGGTGGGGAGCAGGGAAATCGGTCTGTAAGAACCGGTTTGCCTTGGATCTTTGCCTGGCTTGTGGATCATTATGATCTCGGCATATTTCCAAGAGGATGGGAAATGCTGTAATCGAATGATGGCGTTTACAATGTGCATGAAATGAATGATGGATTTCTTCGGAAGATTCCGAAGAGTTAGGGCAGAAATAGGGTAGCGTATCGTTTCCAGGAGCTTTGTTTCGTGGCAAACGATTTAGTAAGGCCCCGATCTCCCCCGGGGTGACAAGCAGCTTTGTCAACACCGACGGTGGGATGGGATACTTATGCGATTTTAATTTGGATGCAATGTTTGAAATGCTTGCGTGGGCAGGGGTGGTATCAGGCGTCTCCCTATGTAGCCCCTCCAAGAAATCAGCGAAGGCCTCTGCTTTGCCTTCTTCGGTCATCATATCATTGCCGATGTGCTGTATAGCTGGCATGGCTGCAGCGACTCCTCTGATTTTCCTGGCCAGGCTCCAAAGGGAGCCGTCTTGCTACCATTTGAACGACCTGTACTCGCTAATTTGATTTTTAATATTGTTTGTTAATTCATTTATGTGTATATGGTCGATTCTCGCGCGATATCTTTGCCATCTACGTCTGATGGCGTTTCGTGCCCTTATTTGGATAAGGATGTGATCTGGGAGGGAGTCTGCAGGCGCTCTTTCCTAACAGAGTGAACTAGTGTGTCACGCAAACCAGGGTAGAAAGTTGGGATTTCGGAGCGGTGGAAAAGGAGATCTGGGTTATTCTCTATTGCGCGGTACATCATTTGGCCCCTGGCGTTTGTTGCTCTAGCGCCCCACACTACTTGCCAGGCGTTTAGATCACCAATCAACAGGGACCGCCTGTTGTCCGGGAAGAAAGCCATGCAGTCATCATAGGTAAAGAGAGCGAGCGGAGGAACGTAGGCCCCCGCAATACGCAGAGCGTTCTCGGTCTCAATGCAAATGTGTTCTGCTACAGAGCGGATGCCGTGGACTCTTTTATATGGAATCGATCTACGTAGCTGAGAATTTGTTAAGTAAATAGATTTCTTCCTTAGGTATGGATATAGTCATACTCACGGAATCATATAAAAATACCAAATACCTAACACAGTTTGAAGGGAATAATTATCTTTTATAATTAATGATAAAACCAAGATGTTTTAGTTATTCCAGTAGATTAATGATACATTTTACATTTTTATGATAATCGTTTGAGGGATACCGATTAGTAGAAATCATCTAGGTATAAAGCAGATTTATAATTTCTATATCTTACATATATGATAAAATTGGCTTCATTATTTTGGTAAATATTGAGGGTGCAGCATTTAAACGGAAGGGCAAACAATTATATTCTTAAAGTTGACCATTAAAATTAAATCTCAAAATATATTTTTCTATGTCTAAAAATTGGAATTAAATGATAATGTTGCCATAAAAGATCCTTTCTGAATAAGCTAACTGTTGTATGGTCTTCAATTTTAAAATGTGTGGTACTTTAAGGACGCCAGATTTAAAATTAGCATGCGGCCTCCACCTGGTTTTGGCACTAAAAATATTTTTTAAAGGTATTGATCTTTTACATGGTTGCACTATGCTAATGTTCCAATTTTTAAAAACGCTGTTATAGAAGTTACGGAGACTACTTCAGAAGGAGACCAGTTAAAATTCTTTGAAGAACAATAATTTTGAATAGGTTTTATTTTATAAAAAGCAAGGTATATCCCTGTATATGCTACAAAATAAATTGACAGTGATAATTTTACACCATTCTTCTAAATAAAATTTAAATCTACCAGCATATTCACTACTAACCCTTTTTTTCATTGACGACGTGGACGGTACCGAGTCCTGGGCAGTTCATGAAGCACTTTCCGTTTTCTTTCTTTCTATTGGTCACGGTTGTTCTTCTGTTGTTGGCGTTGGAATTGATGAGCTTTGTTGAAGTATTGACCAACTCGAGCTTGGAGTTTAACGTATTGCGAAGAGGTTGTCTGTTACTTCTTGGTCTGGCAAGCTCCTCACTTGATTGATCCAGATTTTTAGCTGCTTCGACCCTTTCTTACAATGCCTCCCCAAATAAAAGTTTCAATTGTGGCAGATTTAAAGGATAAAATCTTTATTTAGGTTTGTAAAAATGAGTTCCTTACGGGTTAATTGTTTCTGCATGAGGCAAATGACAGAAACTATGCCCAGCCTTACTTAGGAATTGCGTTAAGGGTAATGTCTGAAATACTAGCTGTTAACAACTGGTGTTTTTGCACCAGACGCTCATCTCTATACAGTAACTGAATAGTTAAGGCTGCACTAACCTCTGGATTTAGTTATGGCACTTGAAGACTTTTGATAACTTCTAGTGTTTTTCCAATAGGTCTTGATTTGTTTCTTCATTTAGGTAATTTTTTTAGTACATTGGTTCATAAGACCGAGGCACAATTGCTTCATTAATTGGAGGGCCTTCAATAGCTTGGTGAATTGGCTCGTCCCCTAGCATTGGTAATAGGTCAAACTACAAAAAATTTCCCTTCAATTCATCAGATTGAGAAACTTCATGTTGTTAAGGATGTTTTTTTTTTGTTTCTCGATTAGGTTCTGTGCCACCTGAAGCAACAAAAGATAAAACCCATTATTCCCATACGAAAAAACAAATCGAAAATTCACGAAGCTAAGCTTTCAAGTTGAAAAAGAAAGATTAATAACTCGTGTTGTCACCAAAAACAACACTTACGTTACTGAAAACACACTATGTACGTTACCAAAAACATACTGTGTACGTCACCAAAATCGTGCAGATCCGTTAATTAAAGCGCTACTTACTATTTAACTGATGCACATACACCCCAACTGTTTCCCCCCCAAGAGTGTCGAGACAAGAAATGTCATAGTGTGATAGAGTGACACTTGGTGCAACATTGTCGTTTTTCCCGACTATTAAGTTCATCCAACTGCCTTTGCATTTCGACTAATCGATATTCCAACCAGCAATGGCGTCACTTGCGACTGCTTAGCCATAGTTTATTTCCACTGCACTGCACGGCACAAAACAAGAGTGGATAAGTTTGGAAATTGCACGTAGTGATAAATTATGAATGATTCTAGTTTGATGCTGAATATTTGTGGCTACCTTCAGTGGCGGCCCGTGACTATCGGGGATGGTGGGGCGATATTTTAAGATAGTATAAAAGCCAAGGAAAAGCACGCCGAAGGCGGAAAAATTTGTGGATGCCACGCCCAATTTTGGCTCTAAAATAGTTTAAAAGTACACGCCTTCACCGGGGAAATATGGACTTTTTCTGACGCATTTGCCATTTTAACATAAATTAAAATAACTAACCTTTCTAACCAAAAATTTAATTCACTATAAATAATTGTTGTTTTGTGGGTGCCACGCCCAATTTTAACTCAAAAATCGTTAAAATAGTTTAAAAAACACGTCTTCCACCGTGGAAACATGTATTTTTCCTGACGCATTTGCAATTTTAACATAAATTAAAATAACTTACCTTACTAACCAAAAATTTAATTCACTATAAATAAATAATTATTGTTTACTAACAAAAATATTTAAAAACTACATTTTAAATTGAACGATACGTAAAATCAAGTCTCCTTTCCTTTTTAGAGGCAAAAAGGTCAATAACTCTCTTATTGAAGTTTTCAATGTTATTTAGAAAAATTTTTTCGGCTGATAACATTCGCACGCCCAATTTTGACTCAAAAATCGTTAAAATAGTTTAAAAAAAACGTCTTCCACTGTGGAAATATGGACTTTTCCTGACGCATTTGCCATTTTAACATAAATTAAAATAACTATCCTTTCTAACCAAAAAATTAGTTCACTCTAAATAATTGTTGTTTTGTGGATGCCATGCCCAATTTTAATTAAAAAATCGTTAAAATAGTTTAAAAAACACGTCTTCCACCGTGGAAATATGGACCTTTTTCTGACGCATTTGCCATATTAACATAATTTAATTTACTAACCAAAAATTTAATTCACTATAAATAATTGTTTATAAACTAAAAAAAAAATTTAAACTCCATTTTAAATTGAATGATACGTAATATCAAGTCTCCTTTCCTTTTTAGAGGCAAAAAGGTTAATAACTCTCTTATTGAAGTTTACAATGTTATTTAGAAAAACTTTTTCGGCTGATAACATTCCCAGAGCACTAAGCCTTTCTTCGTTCATTAAGTTTCGTAGAAAAGTTTTAATCCTTTTTAACATACAAAAGCACCGTTCAGCTTCCGATGTAGACATAGGTGTTGTTATGTTACTAAAACTTCTAATAGTTTAAGCGTTTCCTGAAAGGTAAATTTCATGTCTTCCTGTAAAACTAACGATAAAAGCGCAACAGCTGCAGAAATATTTCGCAATTCCTCTCTTTCATACATCACCTGTAGTTCAGTTTTAAGGCGATTTTTCTCCAGAAATGGATATACATCAACTTCTTCCAAAAACAATTGGTCAGGAAAGTTTTGCTGATACTCATTAAAATGTTCTACCGAAAATAAATTGGTAGCTAATAGATGTCCCGTAAAAGTAAATCGAGTTCGTATCTGTTGAATAATGGAATCGCAAATTTCTAAAGCTTCTCTTTTTCTTTGAATAGATGAATCGGATTGATCTTGGCGTCTCATTTTTTGAGGAACAACTTCAACTTCATTTTCTAAAAGTTCCAAATCCAGGTTTTCAATAATTGAGTCCAATTGATCACGAATTTTCTGTATTTCATTTTCAAAGTTTCGTAAATCCTATTTAGTCTTGATGGGGTCGGTGTTAATCTTCTGTAGTTGCATAAATATTATTTCCACGTGTGGCATGATTTTATGGAAAATTGTTAACCAACATATAAAATCTGTGTTTTGTAATCTAAGTTTGTAAGCACCTGCTTGCTCAATTGTAGACCTTAGGGTAATAGTTTCGTCGTTCTCTAAAATTTCCATAACTTCTATCAACTCACTTCTATATTCATAAACTGTGTTAACTTCTCGTGCATGAAAGTTCCATCTAGTTTGCGATGATCGTGGTAATCGTCTATGAACTATGTCATCTAGTACCTTCGTTCTTTGTGTGGATGTAGAAAAAAATGAACAAAGATCCGATAAGTGGACAAAAAATATCGGAACAGATGAATTAGTTGAAGCTGCGCTGCTCATTATAAGGTTAATTTGATGCGCATAACAGTGGACATAATTTGCTGATTTTTTGGACCCCATTTAGACCCCCACTCATGACTGATGCTCCGTCATAACTCTGTGCGATTAACTTATTTGGTGCGTCACTAATCAAAGGATCAATTTCTTTTAAAATGCAGTTTGCTATTGAAAGAGCATCGTGACCGGAAAGATTTACAAAATTCCAAAATCTTTTTACCGGTTTACCAGAAGCAATGTAGCGTAAAATAATAACTAGTTGGAATTTGTTAGAAACATCGGTAGTTTCGTCAGCTATAACAGCAACATAATTAGCTTTTTTTATTTCCTTTGTTACCTCTTCTTGATAAATATTAAGCATACAGTCCAACAACTCGTTTTGTATCGTCTTTGAGATTCCCTTAAATACCGAGGCTTTTTTAAAATGGTCTTTCAGATTTTTATCTAACTGAGAACTGAAGTCGATTAATTCTCGAAAAATTTCTTTATTTGCTGATTCTTGGGTTTCGTCATGACCTCGTAATGCCAATTCTAAGGCGCCAGAAAACCGAATGCAATTAATAATTATTTTTAAAATATATCTATTTTGATCAACTTGTTTATTTTGCGATATAATCGTTTGTCTATAAGCTAAATTTAATTGGGTTAATATATCCGATTTCCCGAGCAAAGAAAAACTAAAAATATTATTTAGATGCACTTTGGAGTTTTCATGTGTTTTAATTTTTTCGTAGATATGCACCAAGTCCGTAACACCATTTTTAGTCCATGTAGTATCTCCCCAAACAGAATACATGGGAAACAAAAAAATGCATTCTTTTTATCACAACCACAAATCCAGTTATTTTTAAGGTACATATTACGATTAAATTTCCTTACACGGCTTTTGAGCTGGAGCTAGAAGAATTCTGTTTTTTCGTAATTTCTAAGTCGGGCAGGGGTCTTCCTAGTGTTTTTAATGTTAATTTTTTTCCTCCTAGTGAATAGGTTTCAAACAAAGATGGCTTATTTGGTTCATTTTAAATGTTAATTCACAAGTAGACTTACACGGATATTTTTCTCTTATCGAAACACTATAGCTACTTATCGAATACAATCAGTCGAAATCCATACGTTACGCCGACAAACGAATAAGCAAACGACAAGTGCAAGACTGAGAGAAGCGACGCTGAGCCATTGAATCAGGTGGCCCCGATTTACGGCACGGCTAAAGGCGCGATTTCAGCATGCATCGTCGTGACCTCATTTTTGACCTTCCCATGCAATTTGCTGTTGAAGCCGGGGCCATCGCGCGTTTGGCTCGGATAGCGCAATTATCGGGAAATTATTACACTTTTCGATGAATAATATTATTATTGTCTATTGGGGATGCGATGAATATTATTTATTTAGTAGATAAAAATTTTAATTACGCTTAATAATATACATTAAAAAATAGAAAAACTATAATTGGCAGTTAAATTCGAAATATTGAGTCAGTCGCGCGGTAGTGCCATGACCCCTTGGCCCCTTATGCCGAGCCGCCACTGGCTACCTTATAAGTTTATAAGCTGGGACCAATTAATTTGCAAATGGGGTAATGAATTAACAATAAATTAGTGATAAATGATTACCTAACTTCAGAATTTCATGGTTTTAAACTATGGCATCTCTGTTGGGGAGCTAGTAGTCTCATGGTTGTATCTTATAAGAGGGAAATATTATAAAATGATTACCGAATTATGGTTAATTCATATTTAGTAAAGGAATTTGCATTAATCAGAAAGAACATAGTTGACTTTGACGCTTAAACTATTTCCAACTAGTTCAAAATTCTGTGAAAGTAGGCCTGGTATGGGGTTTGGGTTCTTTGAGCTTCAAAGCCAACTATGATTTGAGAAAAATATTATAAGTAAATACGTAAATGTCACTCTCACTTCTATTCCTCACCGTTCTTTTTTAGGCATCCATATGTCACATTGTTCCATGTAGCATTTAGGACTGCAGCAATTGTTGCGTACATGCTTTGTGGTTGGTTTAGTGATAGCTTTATTACAAGTTTTGTAATTATTGTGCTGTTATTGTCAATGGACTTTTGGACTATCAAAAATATTACAGGTCGACTAATGGTCGGATTGAGATGGTGGAATTATGTCGATGATGAAGGCAAATCACACTGGGTGTATGAGTCACGAAAGGTATGTGTATTTAAATGAAGTTATACTTATTTATTATCGCAATAGTCTATTTGTGAAGGACAAAAAACGTGAATTTTTCATTTTGATAGATAACTGCGTATGTTAGGGGTAGAGCGGCGCAAACCGGCACATTTTGCCGATCAGCGGATATCCGCAATATTTCCCTTATTTGACCAATATCGAATCAAATGCAATCCATTTTCTTGTATTGCATTGACCCGGTTAATTATTTTAAATGTTGTTCAAATGAATCGCAACACATTTTTAATCATGACATAATATCTCTAAATTTTGCTACTAAAGAATCTAACCTTTTCCTATATAGGTCCCCAAAATGTACTAATCCGTAATATTTAGCCCATATCGATCGAAATCCCCATTGAAGATTTTAGTTAATATTGTTAATATCACAAGATATACTTGGAAGGGTACCTAAAAGCCCGGTTCTCATGATGCATTTTTGTCGAGGCGATTTGATTGCATCAAAATTGCCCCAAATTTGTATCTGCAACTTAGTTGCGCATGATAGAGAATGCTATATTTTCTTGCAATTAATTGCGGCGACTTAATAACTTTCCTGATCTTTTTCTATTGCTAATATGTTCACTATCATATGTAAGAATAGTATATAATTTTGCAAATATTTGTTGTTTTGGAGAGAAAAGTAGGTCAAAGTTCTTGAATAGGAGATTTGGTAAATGCTTAAGAACACACCGAAATTTATACAAAATCAACAATCCACATTGTATATTAAAACACACATGACTGGGACTCTATAGATCATTAAAGTGGTTCTTTTTGAGAATTGATACAAGTATTTTAACTATACTATGCTATGAACAAAAAAATTGGTAGCACTGTGAGCGACTACCATCTTCGGCAAGTAGTTGGGAAGTTTGGGCTAGGCGATCGCAATGATAGGGGTGAGCGACTTATTCAATTTTGCCTGGATATCAATCTTGCGATTCTAAACTCTATGTTTTAACATCACAAAATACGTTTATATACCTGGAGATCACCGGATGGCAATTACAAGAACCAAATTTATTACATCTTGGTTTGGCAACGCTGGAGATCTTCACGTCGAACGGCGAAGACGATACCATCGGGGGATTGCGGCCATTAGCTTCTAATGTTCCAATATTTCACTAGGTTCAAATATTGTCGAAGAAGACAAATGAGAGAGCTCTCCCCGCTTAATGCTATTCACGTTCAACGCTTCAATGACTCTGTCATGAACCGAGCTGAACTTTTGATTCGGAATATTGAGAATGAGGGCCCCGAGGAGATATGTCAGATTATGAAAAAGTCAATTGTATTGTCACTTAGGAAAATGCCAAACGAACATCTAGATAACAAATGGAAACCTTGGATAACAACAGAAACGAGGGAGTTGATACTTGAGAGAAGGGGGTCAAAGCCCTGGGGTTGGATAATAGCTTGGACCTCAATCGGTATAATTTGCTGAAGGAACATTCAGACTGCAACCCGTAGAGACAAAAATGCCTATCTGGCGACTATGAGCGAAGAGGTGCGTAAGTTTAGGCCGCGGCACTGGGTAATAAACGATCAGCAGAATGTCCCAGCTTCAGAGCTAGATAAAATAGCTTCCATCTGGAAGGACTATTGTGAAACACTGTATAGCTATCCAGGCTCTATTGTTGATGAACTTGGCGATTGTGAGGAAGAGCCGGATATACTTCTGGAAGAAGTTAAGTCAGCAATCAAGAAGCTAAGAGAGGGTAAAGCGACTGGAATCAACCAAATATCGGCGGAAGTTTTAAGGGCTTTGGACTACAGAGGCCTGAGAATCCTGCATTCCCTCTGCCAAACGATTTGGAAGACGGGTAGCTGGCCAAAAGGCTAATCAACAACGGTCTTGTTACCGCTACACAAAAGATGACCGAAGACTAGTTATGATAATTACCGCCTAATAGCACTTATATCACTAGTAAAATCATGCTGTACGTGTTGTAATGTTGCAAGCGAGATTAAATGCTTTTATTGATCATCAGATTGCGGAGGAGCAGGTTGGTTTTGTCAGGGGACGGTGAACTCGTCAGCTTACAGAGAAAACTCGGGAATATAGCGTTGGAATGTATCTTTGCTTCGTCGACCATGAAAAGGCCTTTGATAATGTTAGGTGGCCGAAACTGTGAAGTACTTTGATTGGGATCGGCGTACCAATCCATCTGATCTCCCTCGTTAAGAATCTGTACGAGGCCTCGGAAGCAGTGGTAAAAATTGAAAACACCCTCTCCGATAAATGCGATATTCGGAAGGGCGTACAACAGGGTTGCGTCCTCTCGCCATTGCTGTATAAGGTATATGGTGAGATTATAATGCGGCAAGTTTTGGAACAGTGGAATGGTGGGATTAAGATTGTCGGGAAGAGATTTTCCTACCTTCGTTTCGCAGACGATACAACCTTAATTGCGAGCAGCGAGAGAGAAAGCTGTTGGAACTCATTCAAATACTTGAAATCGTGAGCTTAGACTTTGGTCTAAAAATAAACATTAATAAGACCAAAATTATGATTGTTGACCGCGACAATGAACATCAGAATCAATCCGATCGGAATTAATTAGAATAGGTTCTTATAAAAAATAGACCCAAATATTACTCTAAATAAAAACGGTGTTTTAAATTTAAACTCAACATAATATCAAGTTTTGAATCGAGCGAGTAACTACGGAGACTACAGCTCAATTTTACTTTTGATAAACGTCAGATCTGACAAACAAGGCGTTTGTATAATGTTATATTTCCGTCCTAGGACGGAAATGTTATATTCCCTTACAGTTATTGCCTATTCTCGTACAGTTATTGCATGTTGCTAAGCAACGAATACAATATACTGGAATGACAACTTTTGCGGTGAGAAAACAGATCGGAAAGTGTAGTTTTTCGTCCGATCGGATAAAAAAGTATTTTTATTACCTCTAGCAGCGCTAGTAAAATACTCTAAACTTTTTTATCAATATAAGGTGGAACTTTTACTTCGTCTATTGAATGATAAGAACATGCTTTAGCGATGATTGAAGAAAAACTATTTTCCTAACAGGTATTTATCAAATTTTATATAGTGTCGCTATACAAAATTAATAGTTGCACACAATAATTGTGTGCATTCAGTACCATAAAGAAGTACTTGATAACAATTATACCCTAACATACGGCGTTTGCCAAAATTTTCGTAGCATATGGATTTTTTTACTATACCTTAAAATCACATGGCGGAAAATTGGAAAAATCGAAATGAATTTGAAACAGTGGAAAGTAGAGTTAACTGACAAAACATTGAAAAAGTTATTTGAAAAAAAAAACTACTTATAATTTGACTCTATACCATGGCAAAATTTAAAGCTAAAGCTCCAGCAAATAAGAAATATATGATCTTCCAAAGCACTCATATGAAACAATATTGTGCAAGTTTTGCAAATGAGAGACCGTTCAAATAAGGGAATATTCCACGTTCAACAGTAAAACGAAAAACGATCATTTCGCACGCGCATATTTACTGATGCGCGTGCGAAATGATGTACATCGAACATTGTGAAGTTTTTAACAATTTTATTGCGATATTACATTTTATAAGGACCAGTATTGACGGTTTTTAGCAGATATTTCACAAACATTTTAAAATGCAGAATCGATCACCAGAAAAAAATCTCGATACTCGATATTATAAAAATAAAAACTTTCCCATATGTTGCGAACATACTACCACCAAAGCAAAACTCACGATAAAGACAAATTGGTCTTATGATCCGATTTAATATTAGCACCATCGATCGTTCTTTTTAGCTTGCAAACTTTATGCCTATTATTAAAAAGTACGTCAGGAAGCTACTAGCTTTTGATAAATATTTTATGTAAATATCTGTTCAATACGGCAGGAGACTACAGTAGTGTTGTCTACGATTTTCTAAATTATTAGGTTTTCCAAATCCAACCATATTTTATTCACATAATAATATGTCATCAACATTCCATTCGGACTCTGTCTATTCTTTTAGTAGACTACTTTTAGGGCTACTACTTTGAACTCCAATTAGTCACTGGCCTAAATTAATCACTGTTTTGAATAGCACACATCTATTATTAATGTCATACTGACATTGGCACATTCAAAACACTAATTAAGAGTGTTAAAATTTAAAGTGACTAATCGAAGTTCAAAGTAGCTTATCGGGCATGTATAGAATATGCGAACGGCATGAAAAAAACGAATATCCTCCCGCAGAGATCAAAAGCGCCGATGCTAAGTTGGCTAACTGCTGTGCCGGGGTATGATTACAGAATTTTAACTAATCTTTGGTAATAGGACTTTAATATTGTTCAGCCACCCAGTTAATAAACATCAAGGTTATCTTAAAAGTTTAAGAGCGTAATTATGGACAAATATTGTATAAATGAAATTAAACAAATTTAATAGACAGCTTGTAGGTTTTTTAACAAATTATTGGTGTTATGTATCTACCCAGATATCTCAAACAGAGTAGTTTGTGGTTTAATAATTAAATATACATAGACTGAACAAACTCAACCTTCTTTTATTATTACACCT
>MU182484.1:277628-293948 GCA_016904865.1 Pissodes strobi | reverse complement strand
TAACCCAAACTGATGGTTCAAGGAGCATATCACACTATATACTACGCGTCAGATTACCAAACAAATAATGTATTTTATATCTTATTCCGATAATTTTCTTTAGAATTTAGTTATAGTTTTTGTTTGCTTTTTGTGTGTGTCGCTACTAAATAATCTACTATGTGACCCTTTTAGGGTCTTACACAGAACCGCATAAATGAACGAGAATCAAGAATATTTTGGACTGCCCTAATCTTGTCACCATTGATTTGGGGATTATTCTTTCTAATTGCACTCTTTGGATTAAAATTAAAATGGATGGTAAGTAGCTTTCCATTACAAATATTTATTCGTATATGTTCACCTTTAGCAGCCTTTATTTTCTTAAGGGCTTATTGATGAAATGATTTTTTGATATAAAGTTATCAATATTCAAGCGCTCAAGCAACGTGACTTTTTGACCTGTCATATCATAAGAAACAAACAGTGAAAGAAAGAAATGGAGATATAAATTCTAAACTGACATTTTCCATTTCTTGAATTGTTTAACTTTAAATTGCTATTCTAATGAAGACATTAATTATGACATCAATATGCCTTAAACCTGTTCTATGCAATAATCTATTCATAACTAGCTGATTCAAAAGTCTTGGGTGAATCAATTCTATGGTTTAATTCTGGTGAATCATATTTTGAATATCTAATAATCCCATCGCTTTTATTAGATATAAATATTTTGAAAGGCAAACCATATTTATTGATTTCACTAAAGCTTGTGAGCTCAACATCAACATCAAAATTTTAAAAACAACCAACCTCATTTATTTTTTCCTTAGATCTTTCTATTTTGAGTCGCCTTAACTAGCAACTTTTTTTGCGCAAATTACTTCTTTTTTGAGACCTTTAAAATAAGGCGTAAATCAGTATGAGGTTGATTTTAAATTTGAACCACCTAGCCCAACAGGTAGTGAAATGATACTTGGAACAGCAACTTTAAAATTTTAATATCATTTTTTCTGTAGTTGACAACTGTATTCCTTTTATTGTTTTTCAGTTAGTAGTGCTAATAGCTTTGCCGCTAAATGGCGCAAATTTATATGGTTATATTCGTTGCAAAGTAGGAAACAAGGACAGTTTGGGCACTGTTACTTCCGATTTTCTCAAGAAGCAAGTAATGCAAAATGCAATAAATATTGTGACAAGGCAAGCAACAACTCCACCAGCAAATCCACTGAGTTCGCCAACAAATACAGTTTAAGTGTAATTGTAGCTAGTGCAGTAATGCGTTTTATCGTTATTTTTGAACAACGTATGACTTGGAAATATCGATTATTAATTTGAGCAAATTGGGTTTAATGAATATGTGGGGTGTGCACACTCCCTGTAGAGTTTATTATTAGAGCTAGAAAAAATAAATACCAACGTTGAAGGGTTTTCCCTGAACCTCTAGGATTTATCCTAACAATAAATGAGCATTACAGAGCTGTAAAAAAAAACAACTTTTAATTTCTTTTCCACGAATCGCCCTTTATATTATTCATTTATCGTTTAGTGTATTATGTTCTTACCAATTAGTTACCAGATCCCTAACTATAACTCACTACTGCTTGTATTCTAGATAGAATTACTGCTAAAAACTGTTTTGAAATTGGACGCGTTGTTGTTATTCAATTCAAAGATAAAATATTCGGCAGATGGCGCTGAACGACAGATTACTAACAAATTAAGAATAACCAAATGAATAAACTACAATCAGTTGTATACCTTGAAATTCGGTCAACACCAGCCTTCGTAATAGTTCAACCTGCACCGTCTGTAACCGAACACCTGGTCTAGCTCGTCTCAGGGTGGTTCGAACTTCTTTTCCCACTATCAAGTTCCAAAATGATGTACCTGGATATGGAATTAAATCAAAATAAGTAAAAGTCCAAGTCGAGGTTGGACGCCCACCAAGTTTACTTTTGTTGGCAAGCCCTATCGTTGTTTATACGGACACAGTAAAAAAAAATTGGAAATAAAAGAATCAGAGTTTAAACTCAAATATTAAATTAAATAAATAATTACCTGGCGAAGTCTACGCTACCTGCACAGTTACCACTCAAGATCTAAATTGTCAAATTCACCCAAAATAATGCCAAGTATGTGAGGCCAATACTTTTATTTTGAAACAAAAAATAAGAGCAAGCTCCTCTAGCCTTTTAAGAAAATTCAATTAAATGTTAAACAAATTTCTGTCTGACTAGACACACCCTCTTGTCATCTTGACAATCTAATTAAAATTGTTGAGAGGTGTCAAAAGTGTTATAAAATTCAGAAAATTCACTTCTCCGAAACGCTCTGCTGTAACCTGCAACCTAGACGGTGATAGAAATACCGAATTTATCACATAGACTATACTAAGTTAATTTACCTCGGTTAGTATAGCCTTCCCAAAAGCCCGAGTTGCAAGTTTCAAACAGAAAACGTATCCCTCAAAATGCTACATTACGTTTTAGTATCAATGCGAAAATAAAGTAAAAAGGTATTAAAGTGAATAAACTTCCTCGGATATAATATGCACTAGAGATTATCCACAAATCTAGTACCCGTAAGAAGTACCTAATGTAACTAGGCCGGCGTAGTAACACTTCACAAAAGGTAATATATATATATATATATTCTAGTGGATTATGATGATTGCTATTACATACTAAAGAAAATATTAAAGCGTTTTAGGAAAATGTTTGAGTACTAAATTCTGTTTAAATTTAAAAGTCTCTATAGTGAAGTAATTATTTCTGGCACAATATTGCTGGCTAAACGTGATAATATGAATAAAAATAAACTTTTCTTGAAGAACGATCTCCTGTAAAGTTATGTCGAAAACTGGCCATCATCCTTCTCTGTATAACTAACAGCCCAAATTAGTCAGGTTCCAGGTAATAGTGGCTCTTTCTACCAGACAGGGAATCAGCAATTAGAACCCCGCAACAACCAGCTACAGGAATTCCGTTGCTAAAATCCAGCTACTTGAATGCAACTACTAGAACCCTAAAACGGAAATTAATCCATAACAGCAACATAACGTGAAATTAACAGAAATGCCAAAACTCGGCCCCAAAAATCTAATTGAAATTCTACATTCAAAACAACTTAAAACAGCTTACCCATAACTGGGGTTCACCAAAACCTTCCTGGGTATCTTGAAAGGATTAACGGGCTTATTGTCATTACAGCGGTTGCTAGAAATTTTTTCTACAAGCAACTAACCCTCTCTTGAGAGTATCAAACGACTTCCAGCCTATTTCATTTACGAAATAAATCACTTCTCGAGAGCTCTCACCCCAAGGAATTTTCTTTGGCCAATGATAAAACCTTACAGAATCAACAACAGTTTTCTTCTGTTTTCTCTCATCCTACTGGATTAAAAAAAAAAACAGAAACAAATCTGTAATCACGTCAAAAACTATCGACTGACATTCAACTAAAAATCCTTAAATGTCAATTCAAATACTGCTTGTCAGAATCCTAGACAGGTACGAACTTATCGAAAAAAAGGCAATAGAGATGATTAACCAATCGATATTCCTTCCTAAAATGATTTTTATAAATAGGAGAATTGCCACCCGTAACAAGTATATTCGTTACTGATTCCGAATTAATTAATGCCTCTATCTTTAAAACTAATTGAGAAAAATGACAAAAACTCATCATTTTATACAGTTCTCTTTCTAACACATTCATGTTGGTCTTTCTCAGTTAGTTTTAAAGATAAATATATCAAAGCTGGTATATTCGGAATCAGCAATGAATGTACTCATTTATTTGCTCCGATAAAAAAAAATTCTGGCGATTCACAAATTTATTATTTAAAAATTAGCTCTAATAGTTAACCCTACAGGTTGGTGTTAAAATATACGTGAACACTCTAACATGGTACTTACTTCGAGCCTGGATAATTAAACTATTAATAAATTTAAAGAAGTTTCAGTTTACCTATTTCTTAATATAGTAAGAAAATTGTTGAACCTGTAGAATCTGAGACGATGTTGACTAAACTTATTTTAAATGAAATGCTCTTTAACCCAAGTACTAAAACGGAGTTTTATCCACAATACCGAAACAGAATTATTGCACTCGACGTCCGTTTCGCTAACCATGCATGTTAGCATCAACAGGAGATGATTAAAACTGATGATGGTTAGCGAAACGCGCGTCGAATGCAACAGTTCTGTTTCGGTATCGTGGATAAAACTCCGTTTTTGGTGCATTTTGCCGAAGGTTCAAAACCCAACATAACCCATTTAATTTTCGATTTCTCCTTAACATTTTATGCATCTTAGCTACACACTACTTAATTTTTTTCTGATAAATACATCTAGGTTTCGAAAATTGTTTGGGATATTAACGGTGAATCTTTTTTAACCCCTGAAATATTTGCATCTGAAAATTATAACTTTCGATACCGACATCTGTGACAGGTTCAAATGAACAACAAACAAGGAGGCTTTTCCGTAACCGATACATCAATTCAAAATTGCGCCGGTTACAGTTATGACTATGCAGGTGTCGACTATACGAGACTTCTAATTTTGGCATACACATGAAAATCTTCACTATTTTGAAAACAAGGGAGTATTTTGTTTCCTATGAAATATACCGTACTTTCAAGAAGTGTGCTGATCATTTCTTTTAAACGGGTATATTTCGTTCAATCAATTATTTTTCTGTCTCTAGGTATATTAGGAAAAATTGGGGGGATATTTGTAACACTAGCCTTTAACCTTGTTAAATATTTTTAATATTCACTGTGATAAAGTCGTCAAAATATTTAGTGAATCACTCTGTATAAAATATTAAGCTCTTGTAAATCTAATAGAAGTGTTCTTAAGCCTCAAATGCGCGCGCGGGGGGTACAAAGTGCTCCGTTCTCAGTAAAGCTGTTATACCAAATCTACGTCTGGAGTGTTGGTTCTTTGTTGTGAAAGTTATCAGTTATGGTTAGTTTACATTAGTGTGTCGGTACTATGGACGTATGTGCAATGGTTTTATTTTTGCATGACGTTTTTTCGTTTTTTATAGTGTTTAATTGTTTTTCGCGAAAAATGTAAAGAAGCACCTATAACAAATTTCAAAATGTACCACACAAAGTTGTTAATTATATTTTGTACGCATTTCATATTAAAATTTTTCATATATTTTAAAGCTATGTTAATTACCTATCAAGTGCACAACGTTTACATTTTGAATAGTTTTGTAGCATTTTAGACACTGGTTGCACAAATTGCTCCTCGCGCTACTAACTTAAAAAAAAGCTGGGGCGCGTACTTACGCGTTAAAACCCATTAGTTCCCAAGATTAGAAAATAAAACTAGTTGTATGAAGGAGATGCACTTGGCATTTAGCACACATCTATATCGTATTATTTTTGCATTGTCTACATCTTCTTGTTTTATTTTCCTCTTCTATCAGGTGACCGACATTATCAAATCGAGTTGCCACGGGTAGTGCGCTTTTAGACCGTCGCGTCGCGTCGCCGTCGTACATAATTTGGTCTTGAGGAAAAGTTTACTTGCTCACTTGGCCCGGATATATTCTCGCCTGTAATGTCTTCTTCGATGGCTGGTTCATTAATTTTCATTAGAATGAATGTCATGTAAGACTTAAATTCTAACTCTGACATTTTTGATTTATTTGCCAAATTTTATATTTTCAGGAATTTGCAATAACACTGTAAAAACAATAATTTTGCTCACTAGAGCGTAAAGTAAAACTGGCATATTTTTGACATTTAGTGCCGTGCGTAAAATAAATTATTTTACGCATAAAGTAATTTAATAATATTTTTATTTTTTCATATATTAGTAGAAAAAAAATTGTATGCTACTCATGTGTAAAGTACCCCTTTTTTATTCATGCGACAATATTTCCATTCATACAGAAAGGGTCACTTTACACACTTGTCGTATAAATAACTATTTTACATGTTTCGTTTACACAGCGTTGGGTTAGTTTTTAAAATGTTCCAGAAAATTGTATGTTTCGAATAAATTTTAATTATGTGAACCATGTATTTTTCTTTAAAGAATGTAAATATTATAATTATATTGTAACCATTGTGATGTTTTTGTGTATATTTAATAAATTATATTAAATACGAATATTTTTATTTCAGTAGCTTAAGTAAGAAAATAAGAATTTATTATAGAATTTGGTGTACTCCACTTTTCTTTGTGTGCTGATGAATCGATATTAAGGCTCTAAACGAGCACTGAACGTACCAATGTAACGGAGCGGGGACTCCACTGGATTGATGCCTGAAAGATAACTAGTGTTTACAAAATTGTACTGCGTACACTGTATTGTGTACTGCATTTACAAAATTATTAGATAATCTCAAATAAAATGTAACGTTAAATTGAAAAAAGATGATTTTTACAGCCGACATTTACATTAAATGAAATAAGTGACATAACGTCAAAACTGAAAAAACTAAATTTTTTCGAGATTGTTTCTTCTCACAAATTTCATCCCATGTTTTGATGGAGCTAACATGGTTAGCGAAACACGCGTGCGAATGTGTTATTTGTATTTCGATACTGGTGATAAAACTGTGTTTTTGGCTTAATTTCATCAATTCTTTGCGAACTTTACTCCCTTTGGACTGTGTATTATCAGGCTATTGAACTATTTTATAATTTGGAACATGGAAACTTAAAAAGTGAGTTTACTCCAGTTTACCTTGCGATCTTGGCGAGGATCTTGGTGTGGCTGTTAACAAACCTCTTATCATATTTGTATACAAACCTGAGAAATTAAACGTATATTTTTGTTTAAAACTTATAGTTTCAAGTAAATGTATAAAGGTCATTATTGTCTAGTAATAGCAGTAAGCATGCCATAAAAGAGTATAAAGCTTTTGTGTTGTTTTCTCTTGTGGCAAACATCCATTATTATGATGCTATTAAAGTAATATTTTGACTAGTGTAATGATTTGTTTTTGTTAAGAAGAAACTTAAGTGTTATTTGCATTTTAACATGTAACTGTTATTTACATATACATACCTATATACTTTTTATTATAAAAATTTGAATCGATGTAAGTAGGTACGTCTCAGATTAGTTATCTGATTGACTACTCAAATAGTTGTTGAAGTGCTTCGTATTTTGTTGATGTTTGTTAGTTGTCAGTTATCATTCTGTAATATTTGTCAATTTTTTAGAGAGTATTGAGTCGAACACTGAAACAACCTATGCAACAGTTGTTCTCAGTGAACATTTACCTTGCGTAATTAAGAGTATAGAAAGAATAGACCTGCCATGTCTGACGATGAAGAGCAAACGGCAGCTCTATTAGTTACGTGCAGTGGTGCTTTATTAATTTCATCAAGTTTATTAAATAAAATGCGAAAACCGCGGCGATGGTGGCGAACTGCTTTATATAAAATACGTTCAGGATCAGAACTTCTAGCAGAATTAAAGTTCCAGCATAAATATAAAATTTAATATAGTCGCACCGCATCGCCACTGATTCGCGTTCGCTGTAAATGGCTCACGCGATAGTTGTTGTTGGTGAATATGGAGTGGTCCGAAGAAATCATGTGACATTTAGTGGAGGCCCACAAATTATTCAAACATTTT
The DNA here is from genome assembly GCA_016904865.1 of Pissodes strobi. Classification (NCBI taxonomy): domain Eukaryota; kingdom Metazoa; phylum Arthropoda; class Insecta; order Coleoptera; family Curculionidae; genus Pissodes; species Pissodes strobi. The sequence goes on along the minus strand of MU182484.1, from coordinate 286,349 downwards.
TGTATTGTCCGCTGATACGCTAGAACTTTAAATCTGCTAGAAGTTCCGGTCCTGAACCTTTTTTATATAACGCGGTTCACCACCATCGCCGCAGTTTTCGCTTTTAATTTAATAAACTTGATGAAATTAATAAAGCACCACTGCACATAACGAATAGATCTGCCGTTTGTTCTTCGTCGTCAGACATGGCAGGTCTATTCATTATGTACTCTTTTATTATCTTAATTACGCAATCACGATCAATCTGTCACATTTCTTTACGCAACCATGATAGTTCTGAAGTGAGCTGAAAAGCGAATCCAAAAGTTCATCAATGAATGGCTCGTGGCATGCGCGTATCTCCTGATGGATAGAAGATACTCGCGGTAGGCTCGAGTCGAGTTCGCTGCTCCAAAATAGTTGCCGCGAGCCACGAATTTCCAAGAATAGGCTTGGCTCGTGTGAAAGAGCTCTTAATCAATTAATTACGTACTTCCAGTTTTTTTTATTGTTTCGCAACCAAGCGGGGGTTGAAAAGGGGCTAGAGCAACGTGTTACTTTTTCCTAACCCCCTTCTCAATCTCCCGTCCCCCGTGGCGAAGTACCCGAAAACGGAAAATGTCGAAAAAATGAACACCACCACAACCACAAAGATTCAGAAGTTATTAATAAATTATGTATATTTATGCTTTATCTTGGTTTTTTTTTTAATATTTTATCCCTCCGTTCCTTCCCACTAATAAGAAATATGTAATTGTATAGAGATTTTAGTCAAAACCCAACTAATAACGAACATCATATTTTATATAATGCCCATTTCAATTAGGTATTTAATGAATACATTTTTTTTTAATTAAATCAAACTATTTACTTTGTCTTTAACTATTTTTATAATGAAGTCAAGTCATTAGAATGCCTTTTAAATGTATTGAAATCGTCTATAGCGAAGCCTGCGACAGAGCGTTAATTTGCAAATAATTTAAAATTGTGTCATTTAAATTACCAAAGAAAATTATTTTACGTCTCTATTGTCGCCACTGTCTTGTATAAAGCCACTGTAAGTAGAAGGCTCTATTGTCGCCACTGTATTGTATAAAGCCACTGTAAGTAGACGTTGCCCGGACCACATCACAGGGCTTAAGAGTTGCGAGCGGGTTAGTTTTGTATGGTTGCACTCCGGAGCGAGCATGAAGTGAAAATGTATAAATACAAATGTAAACATAAACAACGCATGTGGTCGTCAACAATGTGATGTGCGCGTAACTCTGAAGCTTTATGATGTGGTCCGGGAAACATCTTGTGTGTTGTAGTGAGTGCATGTAACCAATCCAAACCATTTTCTTTAATGCCCAAACTAATCCAAACTTTACAAATCAAACAAAGAAAATAATACCAAAGTATATGTAAACTAGTAGCTCCACTCCCCCAAATATTTTGTGCCAGCCGCCGAAAATCCGCAGATTGTTGGCAGCATGTAGAGCGTTTTAGTTTAATCAGTCGTTCGTGTGTAGGCAGAGTGTTCAGAACAGAGTCGGATTTGTGGAAATCCTTAATTTTATTTCTATTTTAATATTTTATTCGGACTTCGGTGGAAATATATACGAAGCAATGAAAAATACAAAGGCAAATAGGAGAAATCTATAGTCGGATTAGTGAATAGATATGTTAATAAAATTAGGTGAAGGTCGAGACCGGAAAAATCGTCTAGGTGTCAGATTTTTTTTATAAGTACATATTATATAACGATAACGGAATGCTTTGTAAATATTAAATATCTTTTGGCACTGTGAAACTAACCCAAAGTTGATTCGACGACAAACTCAATAGCTAAAATAAGTTGAGAATAAGTGAAACTAACCGAAAGTTAATTGAACACTAACCCAAACTAACCAAATCTATTAAAATTGATTATAACGTATCGGAACTGCTTCAAATGGCTAAAATAAGTTGAGAATAAGTGAAGCTAACCGAAAGTTGATTGGACTACTAACCCAATCTAACCAAATCTATTAAAATTGAATATAACGTAACGGAACCGGTTCAAATGATTAAAATAAGTTGAGACTATGTGAAACTAGCCGAGAGTTCAATCGACGACTAACCCAAACTAACCAAATGTAATAAAATCATTATAACGTATCGGAACCGCTTTATATGACTAGCATAAGTTGAGAATAACTGACACCAACCGACAGTTGAATCGACGACTAACCCAAACTATCCAAAACTATTAAAATTGATTATAATGTATCGAAATCGATTCAGATGACTAAAATAAGTTGAAACTAAGTGAAACTAACCGAACGTTGATTGGACGACTAACCCAATCTAACCAAATCTATTAAAATTGATTATAACGTCTCGGAACCGGGTCAAATAACTAAAATAAGTTGAGACTAAGTTAAACTAGCCGAAAGTTGTTTGGACGACTAACCCAAACTAATCCAAAGTTAATTCGACGACTAACCCAAACTAACTAAATTTATTAAAATTGATTATAAGGTATCGGAACCGGTTCAAATAACTAAAATAAGTTGAGACTAAATGAAACTAGACGAAAGTTGTTTGGATGACTAACCCAAATTAACCAAATCCATTGAAATTGATTATAACGTATCAGAACCGATTTAAATGATTAAAATAAGTTGAGACAAAGTGAAACTAATCAAAAGTTGAATCGACGATTAACCCAAACTAACCAAATCTATTGAAATTGATTATAACGTATCGGAACCGCTTTAAATGACTAAAATAAGTTGAGAATAAGTGAAAGTAAGCGAAAGTTGAATCGACGACTAACCCACACTAACCACATCTATTAGAATCGATAATGACGTCGGTATTGTAACCGTTTCAAATGGCTAAAATAAGTTGAGAATAAGTGAAACTAACCGAAAGTTAATTGAACACTAACCCAAACTAACCAAGTCTATTAAAATTGATTATAACGTATCGGAACTACTTCAAATGGCTAAAATAAGTTGAGAATAAGTGAAGTTAACCGAAAGTTGATTGGACTACTAACCCAAACTAACCAAATCTATTAAAATTGACTATAACGTAACGGAACCGGTTCAAATGATTAAAATAAGTTGAGACTATGTGAAACTAGCCGAAAGTTCAATCGACGACTAACCCAAACTAACCAAATGTAATAAAATCATTATAACGTATCGGAATCGGTTCAAATATCTAAAATAAGTTAAGGCTAAGAGAAACTAACCCAAAGTTGATTTGGTGACTAACCCAACTAATAACATCTATTAAAATTGATTATAACGTCTTAGAACCGGTTCAAATATTTGAAATATGTTGAGACTAAGTGAAACTAACCGAAAGTTGAATCGACGATTAACCCGAACTAACCAACCTAATCCGGTTAGTCGTTCAATCAACTTTTGGTTAGTTTCACATAGTTTCAACCTATTTTAGTCATTAGAACCGGTTCAGATACTTTATAATCAATTTTAGTAGATTTGGTTACTTTGGTCTAGTCGTCGATTCAACTTTCAGATAGTTTCCCTTTTTCTCAACTTATTTCAATCATTTAAAGCGGTTCTAATATGTTATAATCAATATTAATAGATTTGGTTAGTTTGGGTTAGTCGTCGATCCAACTTTCGGTTAGTTTCACTTATTCTCAAATTATTTGAGTCATTTAACGCGTTTTCGATACATTATAATCAATTTTAATAGATTTGGTTAGTTTAGGTTAGTCCTCGATTTAACTTTCGGTTTGTTTCACTTAGTCTTAACTATTTCAATCAGTTGAACCGATTCCGATGCGTTATAATCAACTTTAATAGAGTTGGTTAGTTTGGGTTAGTTGTCGATTCAACTTTCGTTTAGTTTCACTTATTCCCAACTTATTTTAGTTATTTAATGCGGTTCCAATACGTTATAAATAATTTTAATAGATTTGGTTAGCTTGGATTAGTCATCCAATCTATTTTGGGTTAGTTTCAGTTAGTATCAACTTATTTTAGTAATTTGAACCCGTTACGATACGTTATAATAAATTTTATTAGATTTTGTTACTTTTGGTTAATTGTCGAATCAAGTTTCCGTTAGTTTCACTTAGTTTTAGCTTATACCTTAGTCATTTGAACCGGTTCCAACACGTTATAATCAGTTTTAGTAGATTTGGTTAGTTTGGGCTAGTGGTCGAACCAACTTTCCGTTAGTTCACTTATTCTTAACTTATTTTAGTCATTTAAAGCGGTTCCGATACATTATAATCAATTTTAATAGATTTGGTTAGTTTAAGTTAGTTTTCCAATAAACTTTCGGTTAGTTTTACTTAGTCTTAAATTCTTTTAGTCATCCGATACGTTATAATCAATTGTGATAGATTTGGTTAGTTTGGGTTAGTAGTACAATCAACTCTCGGTTAGCTACACTTATTCTCAATTTATTTCAGTCATTTCAAGCTTTTCAGAATACATACAAAATCAATTTTAGTAGATTTGGTTAGTTTGGGTTATTCGTCAACAACTTTGGGTTAGTTTCATTTAGTCTCATTTTATTTTAATTATTTTAATCTGTTCCGATACGTTATAATCAATTTGAATAGGTTTGGTTAGTTTGGGTTAGTCTTCCAATCAACTTTCGGTTAGTTTCAGTTAGTATCAACTTATTTTAGTAATTTGAACCCGTTACGATACGTTAGTTTAAGTTAGTTTTCCAATAAATTTTGGGTTAGTTTCACTTAGTCTTAAATTCTTTTAGTCATCCGATACGTTATAATCAATTTTGATAGATTTGGTTAGTTTGGGTTAGTAGTTCAATCAACTCTCGGTTAGCTACACTTATTCTCAACTTATTTTAGTCATTTCAAGCTTTTCAGAATACATTCAAATCAATTTTAATGGATTTTGTTAGTTTGGGTTAGTCGTCAACAACTTTGGGTTAGTTTCATTTAGTCTCAACTTATTTTAATTATTTGAATCTGTTCCGATACGTTATGATTAATTTGAATAGGTTTGGGTTAGTCCTCCAATCAACTTTCGGTTAGTTTCAGTTAGTATCAACTTATTTTAGTAATTTGAACCCGTTACGATACGTTATAATCAATTTTATTAGATTTTGTTAGCTTTGGTTAATCGTCGAATCAAGTTTTGGTTAGTTTCACTTAGTCTCAGCTTATTATAGTCATTTGAACCGGTGCCGGTGCCGATACGGTACAACCAATTTTGATAGATTTGGTTAGTTTTGGTTAGTCGTCCAAACAACGATACAAAAAAGCCGTAACGCGAGACGAAAACATAAACCATGTCATAACGATCACTGTCATGAAACCAAAGAAGTGTAGTAAAAATGAGATTCCGAACTATTATATTATTATATATATTTTTAAATATATTTTAGGTAATCCACTATTATTGCTATCTTTGAAACGGTCAAAGCTACAAAGTTGATCAAATTAGAAAGTTGCCATTATTGATGCCTTTTCAAGATCGATTTGCAGTGTTGTTAAATTCTTGTTAGATTCTGAGATAGCAACAGTGGTATCACCTAAAAATGACACCCCGTATAGCAAATTTTTTTTCAATTTCCTTCTATGAAAATATTTTTACAACTTTGCTCAGTTTCACTTGATTTTTCACCGGCCGGCATTCAGTAGGTCTTTCGGTACGAGTCCATACAATCTCCTGAATACATCTCTGACTAGAGAAAGCCACGCGAATCAATCGGACACTTACGCAGCGCATCGGTCATCTCCAGTTGTCACTTGATATAAAAGAATGTGGCAGAATTACATCAAAGGATTTACCGCTGAGTGAACTTACTATACCTTGAGACGGCAATAATAGTCAGTGACGTCAGTCACTCGTTCGAAAACAGACCAACGTGAGCGGCTTAAAGTAATATTTAATATTTAACAATAAATCTGGTATGAAATGCTCGCAAAATGCCGCTTATTCTAAACGCGGACACAGAGTTCCGGCACAAAACGTGCACCGCTGCCAAATTCATTGTGGCCCGTATACGCGCGTTACGCGGAGCATTTGAAGCAGCTGTACTTTAACAGAGCTTCGCGATCGACGGTCGTAATTTACTGATATTTTACGACCGTCGGGCGGAGGTCGCAACGTTGCAACAGTAAACGAGCATGTACCCTGTGAGAGATCTGTTGCATAGTCGCGCTTGCGGGTTTAGGTTGTCGTTTTGTTTTAACATTGAAAATGTTTCTGTTTTCCCAAATAGGGCCTCAAATCGTGAAAAAATTCATGCTATATTTGCCACATTCATGACGTCGTACCCGTGAGAGATCGTGTTAGCTTGTTTATTTAAACTTAAATTGATTGTATAGTGCGCCAAGCGAGTGAACCTTAACAACGACTGAAGGGGGTAGAGGAATAGCACGTAAAAAATCTTGCCATCCCATAGGCGCACGAGATTATTCTTACCATATTATTATTGATAATATTGATTAGTTTAAGACGTTAAAATTAATTACAGTTTTTTTTTATATTACAGTCTTATAGTACAAAATATGTCATATAATATCTCATTTTTATAATAAGGATAGTATTCTATGATATTATTTGTTGTATGTATTACATAAATATGTTGTAGTAATAAGTAGAGTTTGTTTCCCGAAGGTTTTGTATTTACGTCATTGATGACGTCGCTTAATTTGGAAAAAAACGGTTTATCGTAGCTAATTCATATAAATTCTCTAGCATTCAATTTTTGTATTAAAAGTTAAGCAATATTGAAGCAAGAATGTTCCAAAACGCTCTTTATAGAACGTTCAGAATTGTTATGTAATAAAAATTTTAATTTAGAGAGTTCAATTAAGAGAGTTATCCGAAATATATAAAAATTAGTTAACCGCGTATAATAATCACCAAATGCAAGAAAAATATAAGAAAGGTTAAAAATCTTCAAAGATATCATCAAATTAAAGGTCTGATGATATATAGGTTGTGTCGATTTTACAAATTTTCTTTTTTTTTTCGCTAGAAAAGGGGTGTCCTATAGAGTAGCTTAAGCCACAAAAATCGGAGGATTCGTCACATTTAAGTCGAAAAAATATCCGCGTTTTGAGCCTAAATTGCCCTAGAAGGGCAAACTTCCACTACGACTTTCCCAGGTGTAGCATGAAAATATGGAAATTGTAACGTGAAAATAATGAAATTTTAGTAACCGAAACCAAAAGTTGCACATTTTCTTATGGGGAATAACAGTGTTGTTTACTATTTAAGTAGATTTAATATTCCACTTCACGCATGATCCTCCGCTCGCTTCGGGGGCGCAACCAAACAAAACTAACCCAAACTAACCCAAGGCATGCCGGAAATAAAAAAATAATTGAAATTTGTCAGTCGAAAATGCAAATATTTTTTAGTTTGTTTTTCCTCATTTGGGAATGTCTTGGGTTAGTTTGGGTTAGATTTGTTTGGTTACGCCCCCGGAGCGAGCGGAGGGCCATGTATGAAGTGAAATATTTGACGAATATATACAAATGATTAGTGTAATCGAATGAGTGTCTCTTTTATTCCGATGAATGAATGCAAATGCACATTGAACAATCATCCAAGCAGCCACCGGCGGCGGGCAATGATATCATTATGGCAGGATCGATCATCCCTTCATCTTCATTCAATCGGACTACTGGGGGTCTCGGTCAACAGCAATATGTCCTGACATGACCACGTTGCTAACGTCGCAAAATCAGCCAGCCAGAAGCTTGGTACGCTATTCCGCAACAAAAAATGTATACACCGCAGCAGTTGCTCTTGCTTTACAAAGGGCCAATAAGACCGTTCTTAGAATATTGCTCACACATCTGGGGTGCCACGCCAGAGCACACCCTAAAGCTAATGGATTCCGTTCAGAAGAGAGTTGTGCGTCTCGTCGGTGACCAGGAGTTGACCCGAAATCTGGATAGTCTGAAACGCCGCAAACATGTGACCGAGAAATCCCTGTTTTACAGATACTTTTACGGCAGATGTTCCCAGGATTTGGTACGCCTTATCCCGCCCCTGATAACGCCTGTCAGACAGTCACGATAGACGGCAAGAGCACACCGGTTTGTCGTACAACTGAAAACACCTAGAACATCGCTTTACAAGAACTCCTTTGTCTGGCGCACTGCATCACTGTGGAACTCACTCCCAGGACGCATATTCGGATGTAACAAGCAAGATGTCCATTCGACTATGCCGAACGTTTCTTCATATGTGACGTGCACGATAGCATTTAGTCGGATGTCGTGACTGTTACATAGAATGAACAAACAAGTCTTCAATTATTTAAACACCTCATGCATGGCCCTCCGCTCGCTTCGCTCCCTATACGGGGGCTCAACAAATACAAACTAACCAGGTGCTAACCAAAACTAACCCAAAATTTTACTTTTTTTTATTTTGGGTTAGTTTTGGTTAGCACTTGGTTAGTTTCTGTTCGTTGAGCCCCCGTAGCGAGCGAAGCGAGCGGAGGGCCATGCATGAAGTGTTAAAATAATTGAAGATTTATTTGTTGATTCTATGTAACAGTCACGACATCTGACTAAATGCTATCGTGCACGTCACATATGAAGAAACGATCGGCATTGCCGAATGGACATCTTGCCTGTTACATGCGAATATGCTCCCTGGACATCTGTTCCCCAAACTAACTATTCAAGAACCGTGTCAATCAACATCTTCGCACACACACACACACCGCTCGTCGCGCAATATAGGATGTGCTACTGCAATAAAAAAATCATTCACCTAAATAAAAAAAAAAGAG
>MU182484.1:257392-277228 GCA_016904865.1 Pissodes strobi | reverse complement strand
GTTGAGCCCCCGTAGCGAGCGAAGCGAGCGGAGGGCCATGCATGAAGTGTTAAAATAATTGAAGATTTATTTGTTGATTCTATGTAACAGTCACGACATCTGACTAAATGCTATCGTGCACGTCACATATGAAGAAACGATCGGCATTGCCGAATGGACATCTTGCCTGTTACATGCGAATATGCTCCCTGGACATCTGTTCCCCAAACTAACTATTCAAGAACCGTGTCAATCAACATCTTCGCACACACACACACACCGCTCGTCGCGCAATATAGGATGTGCTACTGCAATAAAAAAATCATTCACCTAAATAAAAAAAAAAGAGTAGAGACACTTATAGCTTATATTCACTACCAGCTAGCAACTCTATCGAAATCGGAAAGTTGGAGTGTCGGGCACTGTGCCCTGAGCGGTTCAGTTCCACAGTTGAATTTTAAACAACAAATTCGTCCGAAGCCTCGGCTATCGCCCTGAGAGGTTCGGAAATTTCGGATTTTTATACAATTGTGCGTTTTAAAATCGTTTTTAAACGGATTTTAGACGATAAAATAGTTATTTATGCAGCAAGTGTGTAAAGTGAACCTTTTTTTTGAATGGGAATATTGATAAAAAAATTTAATTGAAATTGAATAAAAAAAGGGTACTTTACACATGAGTAGCATACAAATTTTTTTCTACTACCGAAAAATATATGAAAAAACAAAAGTATTATTAAATTACTTTACGCACTAGTGCGTAAAATACATTATTTTACACACTAGTGCGTAAAATAACTTATTTTACGCACTGCACATTAAAAAAGTTTATTTTACGAATCTTAGAGGGTGCGGAAAGTGAGTACTTTACGCACGCTAGTAGAAAAAGCATATTTTAAATTAAACGAACTGTCAAAGGTATTATTCAGATGCCCAGACGTTTAAAACAATATTAAGTCATGACCCTCTTCTAAAATTTGCAAAACTTGGTTACTGACTTTCCCAAATCAAAGGATGCCGCCGCAAGATGACTAGCTGGTAGTGAATAAGCTGCGCTTATAGCGCACCATTTTTCTAATGAATTTTGCTAACGAAACTACAGTAAACGTCTGGCAACAGTGTGCCTTCTTAAAAATCTTTGTTTTGGCTATTATGACAGTTGACAATAAAAAGGAGGATGGATATTTACAAGTAAAATTTAATTTTGTTTAATGGGGCTATGGCTATGAGTCGCTTTAAATTAGGACCGGAACAAAACGGAGGTCTCTCGTTCAACGCAAATGTATCCTAGTTAATACTTTCACCCGACAATTGATTTTCAGATGTGTTTTGTCTAATATTTCTAGTGCTTTTGTGAAGTGGTGCTGAAAATTTGTGTCAAAACTCGAACTATGAGGGCATTTTTTCGGTTCAAATATAGCGGATCTTCCGACTTTTTTGGCTTAAACTACTATATAGGACACCCCCTTTCTAGTGAAAAAAGAGAATTTGCCAAATCGACAAAACCTATATATCACCAGACCCTACAAACCAAATAATATAAATAACCACACAGTTCGGCATCGGCAATTTCCACGCCAATGGCTAAAGCAAGTCGCTGCCGAAATTTTAAAATATATAAAAAAAATTAGGTGTTGGTCTAGGGTCAAAGTGTATTTAATCTATCCTGCGACCAATCACGAAAGTGCCTCCCCGCTATAAATCAAGTAAACGTCGCCCTGTTGCCTATTGTCGCGTATTTTAAATAGCTTGAAGGCGAATAAAATATAAATATTATAAATATTATAGTATACTTATTGCGTATTCCGTAGTTCCCTGTGTAAATAAAATAGTAAATAATAGAAGACAGTAGTATTAAGAAAAATAACAAAATTGAGTGTTCAAGTAGGAAATTTAAATATGTAAATTCACTATAGGAAACTAGACAGAAAATAAATTAGGATTATTGGGAAAAAAATGTGGCAGCATCTAAATATGCGAGGATATTTTTTGCTCGCATTCTTTCCGTCCAGGTTCTTTCATTTGGCAAACTATAACGTATCGGAATCAGTTCTAATGACTAAAATAAATTGGAACTAACTGAAACTAACCGAAAGTGTATTGAACGACTATCCAAAACTAACGAAAAGCACCAAAACGGGCTAAAACGTATCGAAATAGATTTAAAATATTGAAGTAAGTTAAAACTAACCCAAATTAACCGAATTTTAGTGACTAACCAAAACTAAAATTGCTTATAACGTATCGGAACCGGTTCAAATTACTAAAATAAATTGGAACTAATTGGAAGTAACCGAAAAACGATTGAAAATATCCAAAAATAACTAAAAGCACCAAAACGGGCTAAAACATATCGAAATAGATTAAAAAGATTGAAGTAAGTTTAAACTTACCCAAATTAACCGAATTTAGGCGACTAATCAAAACTAACAATTAACCCAAATTAACCGAATTTTGGCGACTAACTAAAACTAACCAAACCATTAAAATTGCTTATAACGTACCGGAACCGGTTCAAATGGCTAAGATATATTAAAACTAACTGAACTTTACTGAGACTTGACTGTACGACTAACCAATAGTAGGTAACTAAAAGCATCAAAACGGGCTAAAACGCATCGAAATAGATTTAAAATATTGAACTAAGTTAAAACTAACTTAAATTAACCGAATTTTGGTGACTAACCAAAAACCCTAAAAGTGGTTATAGTGTAACGGAACTGGTCCAAATGATTAAAATAAATTAAAATTAACTGAAATTAACCGAAAGTTGATTGAACGACTAACCAAAATGGACCAAAAGTAACCAAAGGCATCAAAAGGGGCTAAAACAAGTTGAAACTAACAATTAACCGAATTTTGGCGACTAACTAAAGTTAACCAAAAACATCAAAATTGGATATGGCGTATCGAATCCGGTTCAAATGACTAAAATAAATTAAAACTAACTAAACTTAACCAAAAGATGTTGAACCAAAACTAATCAAGAGTAACCAAAATGGACTAAGACGTATCGGAACAAATTAAGAATAAAATAAGTAACTAACCCAAATTAACCGAATTTTTGCGACGACCTACATTATTAACCAAACCGTTTAAATTGTTTTAACGCATCGGAACCGGTTCAAATGGCTCAAATAAATTGGAACTTACTGAAAGTAACCGAAAATTGATTGAATAACCAACCAAAGCTAACCAAAAGTAACTAAAAGCACCAAAACGGGCTAAAACGTATCGAAAAAATTAAAAATATTGAAGTAATATGAAACTAATTCAAATTAACCTTATTTTGGTGACTAACCAAAACCACTAAAATAGGTTATAACGTTTTGGACCCGATTCAAATAACTAAAATAAATTAAAACTAACTGAAATTAGCCGAAAGTGAACGACTAACCAAAAGTAACCAAAAGCACCAAAATGGGCTAAAACATATCAGAACAGATTAAAAATATTAAGCTTATAAGGTGAAACAAACTTGAATTAACCGAATTTTGCCGACTAACTAAAATTAACCATAACGAATCGGAACCGGTTCAAATTACTAAAATAATTTAAAACTAACTAAAGCTAACAGAAAGCTGATTGAATGAGTAACCAAAACTAATCACAAGTAACCAAAAGCACCAAAACGGGCTAAACAGTATCGGAATAGATTGCAAAAATTAAAGTAAGTTAAAACTAATCAAAACGAACCGAATTTTTGTAGCTAACCAAAACTAACCAAAAAGATTATATTTGATTATAACGTATCGGAGTCAGTTCAAATGACTAAAAAAAATTGAGCGAGTCTGGTAGTAGTCGAGACACTGATGTGTAAACATATCCTCTAACGACATCGGTTGTAAAAAAACGACAGCAGCACGTTGTGTTCCCGAGCGGTCACCCATCCAATTACTAACCCCGCCCGACGTTGCTTAACTTCGTGATCGGACGAGAACTGGCATTTTTAACATGCTATGGCCATTGTTGCGTTTTACCTTGGTCATAGAATAAAAATTAGGTTTAACAACCAAGTTTAAAATAATAAAAAATCAACGCGAACGAAGCCTCGGATAAAAGCTAAAAGTGTCCTATGTTCTTTACTATGCTCTTGAAAATATTTGTACAAAATTTCATGATGATCGGAACAGTTTATGCGTGAAAGCTTAAGAAACAAACAAACAAACACATTCGCATCTGTAATATTAGTTAGGATTATTTTATAATACTTACTGGCAGCTTCGGAGTGGATTAATTCACTGCACAAATTCGACACGATAATCTAATGCCATCAGGAATAACATCAATATATGGACACAGCTTATTTACCTAGTAATCGTGGGCCGACATCCTTAGATTTGGGAAAGTCAATAACCAAATTTTGCAAATTTTAGAAGAGGGCTATGACTCAATATTGTTTTAAACGTCTGGGCATCTGAATAATACTTTTGACAGTTCGTTTAATTTAAAATAATAATATGCTCTTTTATTATCTAAAATCCGTTTAAAAACGATTTAAATGACAAAATTATATAAAAACCCGAAAATTCGGACTTTTTAGGACGATAGCCGTGGCTTCTGACGAATTTGTCGTGGATTTTGAAGCGAAAATTCATTTTAAATTCAACCGTCCATTAAAAATAAGCTGTGCTATGGATCCAAATACACTGCGAATATAATAATTAATAAATAATAATTTTGACTGTTCGTTTAATTTAAAATATGCTTTTTTATCATCTAAAATCCATTTAAAATTATTTTAAATGGCAAATTGGATATAATGCCGCCCTAGCGGCTAGAATCGGTTTACACATTTTCGTCCCATTTGCCGAGATTTGCCCTCATACTGCCGCGTACGATGTTTACACATCAATAAGTTGGAACTAACGGAAATTTGTTTGAACGACTAACCAAAAGTGACTAGAAATAGCCAAAACGGGCTAAACAGAATCAGAACAGGTTAAAAATATTACAGCAACGTTATGGCTATAGTCAAAAGCGGTCTTATCGTGCGGGTCCAAAGGTCACATTTTTATTTATTATTTATTTATTTATTTATTTATTATTTATAATTTTTCATTAAATGTCATTACTTTGACAGATTTTACACGCAAAATGTGCCACAAATGAAGTTTTTACTGAAAATTGTGACCTTTGGACCCGCACGATAAGATCGCTTTTGACTATAATTGTATTATATTAATAGATTTTCCTATCTAAAAGTGAAGGATAATTTTTTCGGTTTTCATATCTGCACATTTTTGATGTGTAAACATCTTACGCGGCGGTATGAGGGTAAATCTCGGCAAATGGGGCGAAAATGTGTAAACCGATTGTGACATTATAAGCCGGTGAAGGATTTTTATACAATTTGGCCATTTAAATCGGTTTTAAACGGATTTTAGACGATATAAAAGCATATTTTAAATTAAACGAACCGTCAAAGGTATTATTCAGATGCCCAGACATTTAAAACAATATTCAGTCATGGCCCTCTTCTATAATTTTCCTTCTATAAGTTTGTTTTTTTTAATGGACGGTTGAATTTAAAATGAATTTTCGCTTCAAAATCCACGACAAATTCGTCCGAAGCCACGGCTATCGCCCTAAAAAAGTCAAAATATTGTGATTTTTATACAATTGTGTCATTTAAAATCGTTTTTAAACGGGTTTTAGATGATAAAAAAGCATATTATTATTTTAAATTAAACGAACTGTCAAAAGTATTATTCAGATGTCCAGACGTTTAAACCAATATTGAGTCATAGCCCTCTTCTAAAATTTGCAAAATTTGGTTATTGACTTTCACAAATCAAGGGATGTCGGCCTAAGATGAGTAGCTGGTAAAAGAACAAGCTTTGTAGATTTTCGTGTCGAAAGTATGCAGTGGATTAATCCACAGTAGAGTTCTTTAGACGGCCTCAATTCTCCCCCTCCAATTTTTTGCCCCTCACCCCCCTCCGGTGACTTTGAGATAAACCCCGCCCACTTGGTCTTAAGTGTATTCGACCTTGAACGACATTGGCCTAATTTCACCTTGAATGTCCTTGACATTTTACCTTGAATGTCCTTGAGTTTTTGTTGAAGGTCGCGCATATGACCTTGGGATTGCTCCAAGCATGTATGACCTTAAAGGTCCTTGGGACTGTTTTGTGGTGTGTTTTACCTTGAATGACATTGAGGTAATTTGATCTTGAATGCCCTTGAGTTTTTGATGTGTAAACATCTTACGCGGCGGTATGAGGGTAAATCTCGGCAAATGGAAAGTAAATGTGTAAACCGATTCTAGCCGCTAGGACAGTACTATACACAATTTTGCCATTTAAAATCGTTTCAAACGGATTTTAGACGATAAAAAAGCATATTATTATTTTAAATTATACGAACTGTCAAAAGTATTATTCAGATGCCCAGACGTTTAAAGCAGTAAAATTTGAAAAAGCTGGTTATTGATTGTCCCAAATCAAAGGATGTCGGCCCAAGATTATAAGGTAAATATGCTGTGTTCATATGTTGATGTTATTCCAGGTGGCATTAGATTTTCGTGTCGAATTTGTGCAGTGAATTAATCCGCTCCGAAGCTGCCAGTGCGTATTATTCAAGAATCCTAACTCATATTATAAATGCGAATGTTTTTGTTTTTATTCTATGAACATGCTAAAATGTACAGGTAAGGACCATAGCACGTTGAAAAGCTTTTTAAGATCCTTTACACAAATAGTGCACTATGTAAAAATCGACCTCTCCTATTGGTCGATCCATCTCGTATTACAACAGCTATGTCTTCGTGATGTAAACGATTTCTGTCAAGAGGTCTCTTGGTGTAGATGTTTAGACAACTGGGTCTCACCTGGACGGCCCGGGTTCAAACCCCGTTACTTTTTTTTATTATTCTTTTTAAGATTATGTTTCTAAACAGTTTTTTCCTTGATTTTCGGTATGTCTTGGGTTAGTTTGGGTTAGCACCTGGTTAGTTTCCTTTCCTTGAGCCCCCGTAGCGAGCGAAGCGAGCAGAAGGCCATGCGGATCGGTCAATAGGAAAGGCCGATTTTTATATAGTGCACTCTTTGTGTAAAGGACCTTATAATGCCGTTTAAAATGCCAGTTCTGGTTCGATCACTGAAGTTAAGCAACGTCGGGCGTGATTAGTACTTGGATGGGTTACCGCTTGGGAACATAACTTGCTGCTGTCATTTTTTTACAACCGATGTCGTTATAGGATATGTTTACACATTAGTCTCCAGTACTAGCAGACTCGCTTAATTTTTTTATTTATTTTTGCTTTAATTATGATAATGTTTAATATTATTGCTAAAAATGCATTTCTTTAATTATATAACTATATTATAAACACTCGTGTGTTTGTATTTTTACATTTTTAAACTCTGCTTTTGGAAACTAAATGAATTTAAACGCAAATCGCATTTTTGCGTTTTTATTCAACATTTTCAATTCAACAAAAAATGTGGGATTTGGATACTACGGTCGAAGTTAGAGTTGAACCTCTTATTATCAATGTTGGTTCCGAAAGTAGTGATAGTAATGATTCTGAATCAAATTCTGATCAAACCTCCGATAACGAATAGTAAACTTAAAGTTTTATTGATGTTTGATGTAAACTTTCGATGCAACTTTCAATATAGTATTTTATGATAAGAAAAACCCCTTATCATCCATGACTCTTTTTTCCTAGCCTTAATGAATATTTTACTATTTGTTGGTAGTACAATTTTGTTGCTTATTACTAGATTTAGGAATAATTTTAAATATACGTTTTTTTGCATATTTTAGACTAAAATCATGCATATTTATGTGCATAAACTTTATTTTTTTAAGTGGATACTTGCCTCAGTTTACTCATTACTATTCCATTATATAGTTATTATAACATATTAATTTACAAAGCAATTGTATCCGCCGCTGGAATTTCCTTCTCTCTTCCCTTACCCCTCGAGGCGCGCCTTAAAACTAAAAATGAGTCACTGACTATTATTTCCGACTTGAACTATAGTTTACATATACTTTGATAATACCTAATAAAAATCGATTTTCTAAAAGTAAACAAAATTCTTTTTAAATAAAATTAGAATGAATATAACCGAATACTACGATACACTTACCAAGAATTAAAAACGACCCCACATCGAAACACAACGATTTAATATCGCGTTGAAAAAATAAATGGTACATTTCACTAAATACTGCTAAATAATTAAAAATTCATAACGCACAACCCCAAGAATTTATTTCTGACCAAAACACAAAACGTATATTCTTCTAAGACCAATTGTCTCCTGTATATATCACCTTTTGAAAAGCTGTAAAAATTTCTTAAAAATGCCTTGCAAAATATAATAAATATAAATATCACGTAAGAAGTCTGATTTCACATGTAAAATTAAAAATATTTCTTTACCCAAAACCTTCACCTCGGTGTCTTTGGGTGTAATATAATAAAATTATACACACAGGAAATAATAACAACAAAATTGGGTCAAATTAAAGCTTTTACCTATATACCACTTAAAATCAACATGTTTTATGCATAACATCACTTTTATAAATAGACCGTTGCACAATGGGTGTAGTGAAGTCGCTCAAATTGTTATGGCAGACAGAGGAATTTATATTAGAGAAGTTAGATTTTGAAATGCCCCTCTTTAGATATGTGGACGACTACCTTAACAATATTTAAAGGCAACCGACAAGAAATCTCAAACCAATTTAACAGTTATCTCAAGAAACTTCAGTTCACTATAGAAAATCAAACAAGCCATTTTAGATCTAATTCATAGAAAGCAAAATTAGAACTGAATGGTACATCAAGGAGGCATGTAACTCTGCATCCTAATTTAAAAAAAAAACATCAGTAGTAATAAGGCTATCGGATAGGGCAGTCAAGCTTTCCGACCCAGAATGCCTCAATTGAAGACGCTAAAGGAGCACTTAAACCAAATAATTACCCGGAAAGATTAATAAACAACATTTTTATCAGTATACGCTCATTTTATAACCAACACGAACCAAAAGCTAAAAACAAAACTACCATTTCCTTCTCTATATATATCAGGTATTTAAATATTTTATTCCAGATACATTAAATAACAGTCGCGCATAAGGGACGCAATCTGTTGAAACAACTTGAGTTGTCTTAAGTCAAACCCCAAAATAAAATAATTTGTAGTGGACTCGGGTTATGGAGCATAGGCGTGCAACGCTAGGATTGGAAAAATATTTTAAAAGTGCATTTGTAGTTACGCTCACCGTTTTTAACAATTTTTAGGTAGCTAACTATATTTTGGAGCGGTGATACCGGCTTGCAACTCATGTTTTCGGCGACATTTCGTTTTCGAGCTATATATCATCAAACTTTTAAACTTTGAGTGTAAAATCTATAATATTGTTTTAGTTTTAATGCAAACTAAAAAATACAAAGAATAGGTATAAACTGCGGTTGTAAAAACTAAAAGAAAACACGTTTGTTGTTATTATTTTAAATTTTGCAGAAGTCTAAAGAAGGCGAACGAAAAATACATTTATTTTGGAATTTCCTTATGCAAATATCCATTTTTACACATTACTGTATAAAAAATAGATGATGGTCGTCATATTAAAAGCATGTATATGAGAAAACAGTGCGCATCTTTAATGTCCCTCCTAGCTACCGTACTAACTTTTAAAGCGCTCGTTTCTTTATTACAAAATGTAGCCGTACCAAATAGCAATGGTAGAAATGGCGGACGAGTGCCATGTTGGAACTTTTAAATAGAAAGGTGTGTTTTGTCTTCAAACGTATCATTGAGTACTTTATGATTTCATAATATTAGATGGTTCTATTACCATTGAAGACAACTGGAGGCGTTTTCAAAACTGACAATTTTTCATCTTTGACATGTCATAAAACCCAAACGGTTACAGAATTACGGTTTGCATTTTCCCTCTTAACTTTTTAGGAGCTATTCTGCCATATAAATTTTAAGTACTGTTGTTAGCTGTCATTTTTTTTACATATTTTGAAATTTTTTGGCACCAATGAAATGTATAAGATAGCCTTTAAAAATACAAATCGAATTTCTGTATCTTAAACCGGCCGGAATTAAATTCTATAAAATTATAAATTGTTTAAAAGATACAGAATATTTGAAGCATGACATCGATCAACTTTTTGAATGGTGTAATGAAAATTATTTATACTTAAATGTCGAAAAAAGTAGTTAATTTCTTTTACTAGGAAAAAGAATACTATCCATTGCACTTATAATGTTAATTCTGCTAATTTAGAAAGAATCTTCTTGGTTAAGGACTTAGGCTTTTGGTTTGATTCTAAACTGAACTTTTTGGATCGTATACAGATGGCTGTAAACAGTGCATTAAAAATGTTAGGTTTTATGATTCGTACTTTGAAATATTTCAATAATATATGTTGCAAGATTTATTTTGTGCTATTGTTGGATCTTTGGTGGAATATGCAGTTCCAATATGGTGTCCATACTATTCTGCCAGTAAAAATGAAGTTGAAAGAGTGCAAAAAAATCTGAGATTTATTGCATATAAATTGGCTATAACATATAAGATAACTATGATGATATTATGCAACTTTTTAATCTTCGCACTTTGGATTCTAGACGTCAATATTTTGATTTATGTACTCTATTTAAAATAGTTAATAATATAATCAATTCTCTGGAATTACTGCAGCTGGTGGTACTGACTCCATCTTCCACAAAGAACTCTTAGAAATTCACACACATTTGTTACATATCATAGGACTAACTACGGTGTAAACACTCCATTATGTCGATTATCAAAATTGGCAAATGAAAATACAAATAAAGAAAAGGATTCCTTTAATATCAAATATATCAAATGAAAAAAAATTGTTATGGCATCTTACAAGACCTAACTGATTGTGAGTTTTAATCTGGGTGATTAAATATTTTCTTTTGTTGTTTACCATCTAGGTAATTATTACAAATGATATCAAATAATACTGAATACATTTTATTTTTTAGTTGCAAATTCTTGTACAGGATTTTGTGGCTCTTTTTTGTATATACTAAAAGCGTTAATAAATATTCCCAAAGATATTCCAAATTCGTTGAATATTCCATTCTATTCTATTATATTAATCCTCTAATCAATTATCAATTAAACGTAAATTGTTTTTTTTTTCCAACTGTGATTTAAATTTTTTTTTAGTTATGTGCATATTTCAATATTAATAAATTATTCTTTTGTGTCTAGTCATTTTCATTTTTGTGATGGCTTATTATTTTCTGCTTAACAGCAGGCTTATTTCAATGTTACCTTGACTTTAAACAGGTGTCCCCTAAAATGTTACGCCTATGGTGTGCCGCCGGGAGAAACATGGCGTAGGCTCGTCATTGTGGGCGTACATAAATGAAACATAAATGAAATCTTTGGCGCGCTTCAGCAGCCATCTTCATTGCTTTTCATTCTTTATTTTATCCCCTCTTCACGATAATATTTCTAATGTTGGCATGCAAACATTTGGTAATTTATATGTCTTTGGGTCAGTCAGCAAGGGTTCTTACA
Source organism: Pissodes strobi (assembly GCA_016904865.1). Classification (NCBI taxonomy): domain Eukaryota; kingdom Metazoa; phylum Arthropoda; class Insecta; order Coleoptera; family Curculionidae; genus Pissodes; species Pissodes strobi. The sequence continues at coordinate 265,712 of MU182484.1, read as the reverse complement.
AGTCAGCAAATTAGGGGAGTGTCAATATCATGGCATGGGCTTATCTTCGCGGTGATACCAGATAATACTGTGGCGCTATATGGTAACGGCTAACGGTATCGTAATATCGTCGTGTGAAAGTCATTATTTAATACGTGCACTATTACCAAACTCCACGAAAAACAATCTGAGCGGGCAAAAACGTACTCCGATACCTAATTCATAATGAAGCACTCCTCTTGCTGGTAAATTGGCGTTGCCTCATTATTGTGCAGCCATCTTTCAGAGACCTTTCACGTAGGTATAGTGCTGTTAAGGTGTGCGATAGAACTTTTATATTCCAGTCAACATCCAGATACAATAACGTGGCGGAATTGAAGAATTCTTTTTTACTTATTTTCTGCGATATTACCTTTCGACTTGACAGGAACCGAGCATTTTTTTACATCTCGCAGTCGACACATAACATTAGCATCATAAGAGAAAATTGATAGTCTTAACTATAATCATCGTTTATTGTGTATTGAACACATAATTTACAATACATTCTCCAAATAGTAATATGGCTAACCTTACACCTATATCGAAAACAATACAAGCGCAAACTATCATTATTTTTATATCACAGATTAAATTTCAAAAAACTAAAAAAGAAAAACAAAAACTAAATAATATATAACGTAATAATAACTATGCAAATATTACTAACTTTAAATATATTAGTTATAACTTATTATTTTGTTTAAATCATATGTTTTCAAAACTGAAAAATATTTTTTAGATAAAAAAATTAAAACCAAAACCGCTAGTACAAAAGTGCATTATTTTTTTTTAATTTACAACACAAAACAATTGCTTCTACGTGTTATTCTGTGTATCGTCACTGTACGCTCAAATGATACATTTTACTTTTGGAATGGTAGTTATTTTTTTTTTAGCAAAATCACTGGTGACGTTTTTTGATATTTCGCTTTGATTCGCAGACAAATCAACAATTCAGTATTGTAAATTATTTAAATAAAAACATGTAATACGTCCATATGTCGCAAAAGTGATATTTCCCGGCCTGTCAACGGGCCGAGAATGTTGTTATTTTCAAATCATGGCAGAAAAAAAATGTTGGGTGCCCTAAGCCCTTTCATTTTAAAGTGCATTTATCTTTAATATAATACCTGCTTTGGAAAACCTTGAATTAGTGCGTCTCGAGTAAAAAATAAGTACTATTATTTAAAATTAATTACCCATGACAAAGTGACATTTCTAAATATACGTGAATAATGTGAATGAATTCAAAATATAGTTCTATTCATAGAAAGGTATACTGAATTTTGCGATTGGGTAAATAGTATATTGTGTCTTTAGGTGGATAAGTTACACATTCTCGGCTGATTTTTATGTGATCAAAAAAAATAATAAAATATTGACGTTTTTTGAAAAAGACGAAACAATCATGAAATAATATTCGGCCTAGGCCAAAAACTTAATATTTTCGGCGATTTCCTACTAGCATCCCTTAACAATACCAGAATAGTGAGTTTTGTAGCTTGCCAATGAGCGGAGAATGTTAACATTTTCTGACGATCGCAGAAAACAGTTTTTTCGTTTCAGGCTGTATGGTTCTAAAATGTACCGTGCGTTCAATTTATCTTGATAACATTTTAATTCGCTGTAACTTTTTTTGTTTTTAAAGATATCAAGGTAAACAAAAAACAAAACACTAACAATTTTTTGGCATATAAACCTACTTTATATTTTTTTAAATGGAACACCCTACATATTACTACATTTTTCGACTCTCTATAAAAATCTAAACACATTTTGTGTATAATATCTTATACCTATCTTTAGCTGTTTACCAAATATTGACAGTTGAAAGTCGGGTATTTTGACACTTTGACAGACTCTAAAATCTAAACTGCACGAGAGCAAAGAAAACGGTTTGCACATTCCTATCTTAAGTTTTCATAAACTATCGAATGACAGTAACTTCGAATTTAACCCGCGGATAAAATTAACCGGAACTTTTAAACCTCCGGTTAAATTCAAAGTTAGCTTATGAAAATCCAAGATAGGAATGTGCAAACCGTTTTCTTTGATCTCGTGCGGTTTAGATTTTAGAGCCTGTCAAAGTGTCAAAATGCCCGACTTTCAACAGTCAATATTTCGTAAACAGCTTAAGTAAGATAGGTGTAGGATGTTATAGACGAAATGTGTAGATTTCTCTAGAAAGTCCAAAAATGTAATAATATACAGGTTGTTCCACTTAAAAAAATATAAAGTAGGCTTATATGTCAGAAAATTGTTAGTGTTTTGTTTTATATGTAACTAAGAAAAAAACTTGGACACCAACCCTACATTTTGTTTTTTTGTTTACCTTGATATCTTTCAAAACAAAAAAGTTACAAGGAATCAAAATGTTATCAAGATAAATTGAACGCACGGTACAATGAGCAAAATTTCTCTACATATTACATATCACTGATATTTATAAATCACGACAAGAATCAGTGATTCCTTGTTGCGAAAATGATTGAAACACGTATTTCTACTAAGGATGTGGAGATTAGGCTGCCGCCCGAAATCCTTCCCAGGGATCAACTTGCCATTAACCAAGATGGTAAGTCAGATAATATCATAAAGCCGAAAATCCTTCATTGGATATACACCGGTATGATACCGGCTATGAGGATTGCACCCACCAGAGTTTTGGAGATACTGATTGGGTCTGGCGCAGTGACGTCTTTGCGCATATTTTTATAATATGGCGCTTTAAGGTCAGTATATAAACTGAAATGCTTTCATTTCCTGAGGGCTAATATTCGAATCTGGAGTTGGGGGCTGATGGTTGGTAGCATTAATTGGATAGACAACTTACTGCACATCATCAGCTCAAGCAGGCCCTTTAGATTTGACATATTCGATAGGGCTGCGCGGATATGGGCGGATCATAAACCACGCCAGGGAGACCTGGATAAACTTATTCATGAAGTAAGAGCATAACGGACAAATAATCAGCAACCTACGCGCACGTGATTTGCCTGCCAGCATTACATTAAAATTGCTTTTTAGGAGAAGCACGTATACCGGGTGTCAACGAAATCGTTTAACAACGCACCATTCAAATGCTTTTTTAAGGAGAAATTTGAAATTTTGGCTGAAGGTATGGTTTATGAACACTCAGATTTTCCACTAAAAAACAAATGAATATCACTTCCGGTTTGACAGGAAGTGAGCATGAGTCAAGAATTTCAAATACAACCCTGCACATATTTTTACATATTTGAATAGAGCTTGAAATTCCCCTTTCAGTTCAGTTCAGTCAAGTTGTTATTTTTTTTTTAATGGCGGCGTAGAGGGCATTTATTCCAAATTCAATATGGCGGCATTTTGACATCACCAATAGATTTTTTGTCAAAATTTCCGTTGATATCGGAGACAAGATAGGTTTTCTTGCAGATTTTTCTCACTGTTGGAAATTCTAAATAATTGTTATAAAATTGAAGCATTTTTAGTATTTCCTTAAAATGTCAAAATTTATGTAATTTTTCTCGACATTTTGAATAGAACCCTGTACATATTTTTAAACATTTAGATAGAGCTCAAAATTTCCTTTTGAACGATGTATCACAAGTGGCCATTCTTGTAGTGGCGTTGTAGAGGGCATAATTCAATATGGCGTCGTGAAAAGAATGGCCACGGCCACTTGTGATACATCGTTCAAAAGGGAATTTCGAGCTCTATCCAAATGTGTTAAAATATGTACAGGGTTCTATTCAAAATTTCGAGAAAAATTGACATAAATTTTGACGTTTTAAGGAAAAACTAAAAATGCTTCAATTTTATAACAATTATCTAGAATTTCCAACAGTGCGAAAAATCTGCATGAAAACCTATCTTATCTTCTATATCAACGGGCAGTTTGAGAAAAACTCCAATGGTGAAGTCAAAATGCCGCCATATTGAATTTGGGATAAATGCCCTCTACGCCGCCATTTTGAAAAAAATGGCAACTTGTGACACATGGTTAAAAAGGTAATTTCAAGCTCTATTCACATATGTAAAAATATATGCAGGGTTATATTTGAAATTCTTGCCTCATGCTCACTTCCGGTCAAACCGGAAGTGATACTCATTTGTTTTTTAGTGGAAAATCTGAGTCTTCATAAACCATATCTTTAACTAAAATTTCAAATTTCTCCTTAAAAAAACATTTGAATGGTGCATTGTTAAACGATATCGTTGACACCCGGTATTGTTTGAAAATATGATCAAGCTTAAGTTCTAGTCAATGTAATTAGATTATCAAATTAAATCAGTTCATACTTTTCTTTAAAATTTTCTTTTAAAAGTTATTAGAATTAAGAACTCTTGTGATCATATCGCAGATTAAAATTGATATTTAAAACTCACGGGAATGAATCAGTGTGATTCACTACTCGCAAGTCTGCTCATCTCTACTAAGATTGCATTTTTGGTATATAATTTGTCAACCATGTTAGAGGTTGCCACGTGAAGCGACCTACGCTGTTCAGCGGCGACAGTTTGGATGCCCTAGGGATTACGTAAGATGAAAAAAGAGTATAAATTAACTTGAATATTTAGAAATCATAGTAAATGTATTCAAGTGGGACTGAAACTGACGTACAATTATTGAAGGTGATTAGGACGCCTAGAGGGAAAGTGTACCAGATGGACCGGAATTCTATTCAGATGGAAGTTGTAGTCCAAGTTCGAAGCTACTAAGCTTTGCTTGATCATTTGTCACTGTTCATAAAATGAGCCCAATAACCGGTATAATAATTGCCAAGTTCAGATTCAAACTGGGTGTTTTTCATTTAACAGGAAACTAGTTGACAATATTTCAACTTCAAAAGGACAACCAGCCGCAGAAACCTGTTTCAAACAACTAAAATATGATTAAAACTAGTTATAGGACTTGCAGGCACTTTTATGAATAGAACTATACACATGTGTATAGTGTAAAATACAACGAAAAACGACTTACATTTCCATAAATACTTAGGAGTTTTGTCTTAATTATATAGTTATCTGTTTTGAAACATATTACATACTGGGTTCTATTTTAAGTAAGCAAGTTATATTTTGGTAAATTAATGATTAGTCCCTTCTTGAGTGATATAATATTCCGACCATTATATCTTATGATTTTATGACAATGATTTGTATGATTGAATGTCAATTCAAGTTAAATGATTTTATGGCTTTAGCCAATCCATATTATTTTTCTTTCTGTTGTCGCATTAATTCGTCGATTTGGCTTTTATACATATCTTTTACATCGACCAAGTCTAGCTTAAGTTCTTCATTTTCCTCTACTTTTTCCCCAAAAAGCTGACATAACGTCTCATATTGTTGTTGCAACGATACAAATTCCACCTTTAATTGCTCATGTTGTTTTGAAATTTTCTCTAGTTCTTCAACCTACAAAAGACAATTTGGTATATTTATGGTCTATCATGTTTATTTTAATTTTATAAATTGGGCAGAGATAGTGAACCATAAGACGGATATAGCGTCTACTAAAATTTAAAATCGTCGATAGTAAAGTAGCATGAGGCTTAATCTGATATTTTAAATTAGTGAAAAAACCTTTTTTGCCACAAATAATAAAAGCAATCAGAAAAATAAACAATCCCCAATTTTTACAATTAATCTTACCTTATTAGTTAATGCTGATATCTCGGAATTTAGCAAAGACCTTTCTTGCTCCCGACGATTCAGTTCCCACTGGAACTGCTGTAGTTCTCCTTCCCTTTGCTTAAGATTTGACTGTAACATCTGCATCTCGAACATATTGGTGTATCGAGGAGTGTGACTCACCTCAAATGGTTCATCCTAAAGATAAGTAAAGTTATCGCTTCGAGGGTAAAACTATGTAATGCCAAACGTATTTGAGAAAATTAGTTATAAGAAAAATTAGCAGATTTCACGTTAAAATGAAAAGCAGCTTAATTTTTTTACTTATTTAGCTAGAACGATAAATTATGATATCGTGTGTTTATTATTTTTCTATTTTTAAGATCTCATGCCTACTAACAAAATTATAATCCTCCTAATATTGCAAACTTCTTTAAAAGACTTTATCTAAATAAAATTCTTTCTGTTTATTGAAACTGAAGAGTTTGCTTTTGTTTCACATTGTAAAGTAATAATTTTATTTTCGTTTACTTACTTGCGACCAAAAACTACTACTTAAAGATTCTGACACTGAAACTTTTCCCAAACTTAAAGTTGGAGAATTACTTCCAAGACTTGGAGAATTTCGGTCTACTATGGATGGCCCATCGTTTTTAACGTTTTCCTACAAAACCACTCATTTATTAGACATGTACTTTTTTTAAACCAAATTATTCTAGACATAGAAGTTATGTTTTTTGATTTATTAATTTTCCAGACCTTCTGTAATACTATTCAACATATTTTGAGCATAATTTTGCTTGGAAAATAGGTGAATACACAATAATAAGCAAGAGACCGCGAAGCGGTCTAGGGTTTTTGTTTAAAAATTATGGTGCATGTCAAAAAGCACAATCGTGCAAAAAATATTTGTTAGTATAATTCGTTTAAATTTATAGATCCGCCTAGATTATTGCCAGAATACCTTGGTTGTGTATCCCAACAATGCATTAAAGACGCCTTACAGCAAAGTTGGCATGTAAATATTTCAAATTCTGACGTGTTTTTAACGCCTTATGACAAAATTGTTGCTGATGAAACTCAATATTAGGTCATTCAAACGATTAAGAAATTAATAATAAATAACTGCAAACAAAAGTATTATCTCCACAAATTCATTTATTAAAGGGAACCGGTTTCGACTATTAATGGGCCACAGTCATCATCAGCCCATGACTAAAATTACAAGAACATATTAACCAACAGAAAACATGACGAATACATTTTAATTAATTAATTCAAGATCAAATCGTAATTTTAAAATAATCGTCATGTTTTGTGTTGGTTAATATGTTCTTGTAATTTTAGTCATGGGCTGATGATGGTTGTGACCGATTAACAGTCGAAACCGTTTACCTTTAATAAATGAATTTGTGGAAATAAGTCTTTTATTTACAGTTATTTATTATTAATTGCTATCCACATGGGTTTGTTGATCCTAGAGATTAAAAAATTAATGGTTTTTTTATAAACTGTTGCTAAGAATTGTAAGAAGCAGGGATAAAGGACAAAACGAAATCTATGAGAGGATCAAAATTTAACCGCGGTTAAACGGATCTAGAGTTTTAATGACTCATCTAAACAAAATTTATTCAAAAAATGGTGATGTCTGATTGGTATATTTCATAATGAGGGAAATACTAATTTTCAACGTGTTAGCCCAAGGAAGACATATAGACCCTACTTTTATTTCGTTTAAGAAAATGAATTTTAACTATGTTTTAAAAACCATGACCATGGAATCTAAGATTTTAACCTTTTCAAATTATTGTTGACCATACAATAAATCTGACAAAATGTCATAATGTAGGGGTTACCTGTAATGATTGATTAGAACTCTGTTGCTTTTTCTCTGTTCCAGAACTAAGTTTTTCTGCTGCCAGCTGTTGCCTTAAATTAAGGATATCTTTTTCGTTATCTTGAATAACTTCGTTCTGCTTCTTAATAGTTTCGTTTAAATTGTCGATTTTACTAAAAAAGTAAGCTTTTAGTATTAGTAACAATGTAATTATTAAATATTAGATTCGCGTTTACCAAAATGCGATAGGAACTGACTTTTAATATAGTATAATAATTATAGTTTGTACGTCTAATCTACCGACTGCGAAATATAGTATAATTTGTACATAATAGTTCTCATTTCCACATTTAAAGTGACCAAGTTAGGTCGTTCGACCATTGAAGTTTTTTTAGAGGGACTTTTAAAATTACATCTAGGTGGCCATGATTGGATGCAAACTAATCTAAGGACCTCAGGTGATGTCAGAAAATTACAATCGCAAAGTTTTAGCGATTAGTATGATAGATAAATAAAATAAGTTAGCAAAATCACATTTAACTATTTTTTTTTCAAATGGCAACCGTTTTTTGACAAGATTTTTTGGCGAATCTAATGAAACTAACTTATTTGCGATTTGATTAAAAATAAGCTCATAAATTAAATATTACTAAGCAAAATAATGGATAATAATTTATTTACTTTTGTCAAATGTGCCATGGATAGCCATGATGCATAATATTTTGCAGTTGTTTTCATAAAGTCTTGGAAAACAAAACAATCACTTAAGTATTGACGGTGACTGGAGAGAACTCTTTGGTATTAGTTTAAGGACTATCTGAACTCTAACGGATATATATATATATA
>MU182484.1:233384-249565 GCA_016904865.1 Pissodes strobi | reverse complement strand
AAGTAGGTTTTATTACTCCGCACCATTTCGAAATAGAGTATAGGTCTTTTGATTCCACAGGATGTGAAATTTTCGCCAGCGGTGTTATTACAGCTTTTTTCCATATAGCCGGAAAATAACTCTCCAAAACACAGCTATTTACTATATTTATTAGGGAGTTCAGGCAATAAGGAAGACACAGTCGAAGATCCCTAACAGAAATGGCATCCTTGCCAACAGCAGAGGTAGTTATCCTGTCAAGATATTTTAGTAAAGTATCTTCGTCAAATAATTCCAAATTAAATTCGGATGTAACACTTGGGTGATTAGTAGAATTATAATAATTAATTTTGTCATCCCAAACAGAATCAATTACCTGAGTGCAAGACGAAAAATATAGATTCAGTGTATTAGGGTCACATAAATCGTTTGGTAAGGCATCTGCCTTGCTACGCGTTAAATTTAATTGTTTTGCATTTACCCAAAAATCTTTACCCTTCTTTGAGGAAAATTGATTAAAATATGAGATTTTTTCTCTAATAATGGCATGCTTAGTGTAGTTTCGAAGTTCCCTATAATATTGAAGATGAACCGCTGTTTTAGTTTTCAAATATTTTCGATACGCTTTGTTTCAACGCTTGAGTTCAACGATTCATATTTTTACTTTATATATCACTTGGTAATATTTAGATAAATTATTGACTGCATATTAGTAATTATTCTAGAGGCTGATAAAAGCTTAGAACTAACCTAAACGTCTTTTTATTCAAATAAAAAATGATAAACCTTAAAATACAAATTTCGGATAACCAAGCTTTCCGATAAAACATATATTAAGGAGTATACAATTTACGGCTCAAGAATTTATTTTACTAATTTTAATCATTGTTGTGTGTGCTTTTTGAACTTACTAATTTTAAGCGTGAGTTCCCGTTCAATTTTTTCAAAACTAACCACCTTCATATTATGCGTTGCCTGTAAATTCTCCAACTGTCTAACAAGCGGTTTGCTGACTTCCAACACAGACTGAGAAAGCTCCTCGTTTCTGTTTTCTGCTTCTTCTAACCTCCGTAACAGCTCGCTATTTTCCTGCCTTAATCTCTGCTCTTTCTTTACATGATCCTCTTCTGATTTTCTTATTTCATACCGTAAATCATCTAACTGGTTGATAACCTAGAAAATATATTTTATTTAAGAACATTGCTATGACATACTGCATGCGTTGTCATAATTCGAAAATGTTCCCGACTATCTTCATTGACAAATATATGATTTATTTCTGGAAAGTAAAAATTATTACTTCACAGTATTTTATGCTTCCCCCATTAACTTACTTCTTCGTTCTGCGATTCTGTCATTTTTTTATCATTTTCCAAATTTTCCAGTAGTTGCTGTCGAGCCAAGAGTTCGGAACTAGCTTTGTTTTTATCAACAAGTTCTTTCTTAGCAGCTTCTAAAGATTTTTTTGTAGTGTCATATTTTTGCGTTAGATCATCAAGCTGACTTTTTACTTTAGCTACTTCAGATTCTAACTTCTTATTTTTGGTTGTGAGGTTGTGAACAGCTTCTATCTGCGTACGTTCTACTTCTTCTTTTGCAGACAGCGATTTTTTCATACGTTCCGTTTCAAGAGCCATACTCTCATAGGTTTCCCTGTAAAAATTAAGATTACATTTTTGATAGGTTATCCGATAATTTGCGAAAAAAATATATTGAATTAATTCCAGTTTCGGCAAACAAAAAAATCAATTTAGCGTATACAAATTAATTAAATGAAGAGTAAAGGCTGTGTGCATGTACGAAACATAGTAATGAAACAATCTTTGCATATCATGCAAAATTTAATCCAAAAGGGCTTTTATAAAGAGCGTAACAGAGCGCTTTCGGCCGGAGCCATCATCAGTGTTACTTGTGAGTGGAAAAAGAACATATCCATGGAGACAAACGAACAACACAAATCGACAATGGCCACAATTAAATTTCACACACTGTACGTCGCATTTTTGAGAAAATGGTTCACATAATTTAGTTTAAAATCCTTAATTAAAACGAAATTAACACAACATCAAGGTACCTAGAACCACGCTTTTGAGTGACACGTCAAATGTGTCGTTGCTGACAGTCTGACAGCGATTGAAAAAAATTGGATGCAAGAAAATAATATTAGGAGTTAACCATTGAGTTCAAAGAATCCAGACTAACATTTAAAATTAAAACTGACAAGTCCAACAATTTTTTGCTTATCTCTTTTATTTAAGGGTGCTATATAGTTTTTAATGGCTTCCATTCTATACGGATCTGGAATGACACCCTTTTGACTGAAAACATAGCTTAATAAAGGCAATATCGTTTTAAAAAATACAGTGCTTCAGATTTAAAGTGTTCTACTTCAAATAAACGATTGCATATTTTGTAGATGGTCATGTGTGCTTGAGAAAGCACCAAAATAATGTCAAAATATTATACCATAATATCGTCAAAAACTTCATCAAAAATTTGATCCGAATAGCGAGTAAAGGACGAGACAGCACTGCTAAGGCCAAAAGGTAGCACTCTAAATTGGTATGTTCTGTTCCTCACCATAAATCCAGTATACTTTTTAGAATTCTTCAAAGGAACCCTCTAGCAGTGGCGGACTAACCATTAGGTACACTAGGCTATAACTCTAGGGCCCCATATCAAATTATTGTAATAATTTTCTATGATAATATAAATATGAGAAGAATAATATGTTTTACTTTCAGAAGTAAAACAAAAACTGTAAACATTTATCATTTCCAAAATAAGGAAAATATTAAAGGGGTTCTTCGAAAACACCCCTGTATATCAAGAGCAGCACAATTGGCTATCTTGTAAAGGCCTAAAAAACCAAAACCTCGAATTACTATATTAATAACAGCGATGTAAATTTGAATCTTATTAGTTTGAAAAGATGTAACTAACTACTTGTTTTGTAACAACATACTCTGACACTTTTTACAATATATCAGTAAGCTGAATGTAATTTCTAAATGGCTATAAATATTGGCGGCTTTACGTGGTAAAATAATTATTACATGTGAAGATTTTAAATCAACAATTAAAAATATAAAATATCTCTAGACCAATCAGAAGAAATAAGGGAAATATATCTCGATCTTGCTTAGAATTTAATGCATTCTGTGAATGGAAAGTAGACGATCAACTTACTTTAAATTCTTTATAATTGTCTCATGTTCCTTTTCTTTGGCCCTCAACTTTTTTATAATATTAGAATGTTGCAATTGTTGTTTAGATAATTTTTCTCCCTCTTCTCTGAGCTCTTTTATAACTTGGTCCTTTTCCGTTAAAGCAGCTTCTAGCTCGTTTTTACTCATCCGAGTTGCTACGTCTAATTTTGCTTGATCTAATTGCTTCCGCAGAGTATCCTTTTCCCTTATAGCCTATAAATTAGGGAAAGAAAATAAAGCAATATAATTTTGTTTTACTCATTATGTAAAAATTAAATTTTTGCTGTTTCCAAATGAATAACCAGTGTTTTTAATTTACTAGTAGAATAAAAGGTAATCAGTGTTTAACACCATTAAAATAATAATACTTAAAATAAGTTTAAAAATGCGAGGTCAATTCTCAAATAAAGCATGTAATTGCATTCTAAAGCCACATACTGCTTTATAATAGAACTTCATAACGTGACATGTATTACAAGACAGGTCACTCAAATCAGACCATGACATGAAGAATGACGCTGGGTCTTTCTTAACATGCACTGTCGCTATGTAACTTCTTCCGATGAGAGAAAACTTTATTTAATAGGATTATATCGAAAAAAAAGTTGTAACATTCAACTAAATCTTCAAGAACAATGCTGATTGGGAAGATTTAGTTGAAGTAATAAATGCTTCCATTGAATAATGTAAAACAAAATTAGACATTTACAACAATCTCTAAGCTGCTGCAGCAACGTCTATATTTCAATCGTCTATAAAATATCACCTCGCGAATAAAAAAAAACTAAGTAAATAGTAGGAACAATTTCGCGATGATCTCATGTACGGGGCTTGGTTAAAGGCTTATCGCTATGTTTTCTAATTCTTTGCGGGGGTACAGGGTTTTCCCGTATATTTGACCACCCCCAACTAGCATTTATGGTGGCAGATACGTAACTGCCACTATCAAAGCCACTACACTGCTAAGTAACTGTGACCAAAATGGGGAAAGATTTTGAGTAGCCGGGTAGTGTCTTGGGTAGTTTTTGCCACTAAAAGAGTTACTATGATGTGTTACTATAAAGTAGCCTACTGGTGAATGCGAGTTATCTGTTACAAGCTGCCTAGTCGCGGGTTCGTGGCAGCCAAGTGTTTGCCACTGACATGTGGAACTTTCGTTAAACTGTTAAACTTTATTCGCAGCGACCTCTTCATGAAATTTCACACTTCATAAAAATAAATGTCATGATGGAGAATAATTATGGAAGCCATTATTATTTTTTTGTTATTTACCATGCGATTGTAACTCCTTTTGTAGGTAAATTCCAAAACGCAATCGACTTTACTGAATAAAATAGTGGGTTTATATGACAAAATTTTCGAGCGCCTCTCAAAACATTTCAAATTATTAATTATTTGCAATAGAAACTCATGTAGTACTAAAATAAAAAAATAATTTGCTTGAAACTGGCGTGAAACTTTAAAATATTAGTCCACCATCAAAAATAACAAAATAACTAAGGAAAAAAGCTTTAGTCTAGGTATATTTAGCTTGAAAACGCAAAATGTTTGAGCCATTTGGCTGTTTGTCTGAAAAATCATGAAAAAAATATGGCCGGTTAATCCATATGCTTCCACAAAGTACCGGGAACGATAATATATTAGGCCAACCCAACACGTTTGGAACTTTAAAATCATCGGATTGTTAAAGTGACAATCGTAACTACCCAGAGGCAACTTTATAGAAACAATAACTTTATAGTGACCTAGGAAGGTAGCAGTAACCATTTTGCCACTTTCAATGCTACTATAAATTAGAAGTAACTAGGTCACTACCCCGTAACTTACATTGTTACTATAAAGTAACAAAAACTTAATCGAGGCATTATGGTAGCAGTTGTTAGTGACCGCTACTTTAAAAAGTTGCTATAAAGTTTTTGGTCTTTTATGGTGTCATATTCGAAGATTCGGGTAGTTCCAGCCACTTCTTTAAATTACATGTTTGCCACTTGCAATCGGGGTGTTTATTTTCCACTTTTATGGTAGGTAGGCACTAACCGGTCACTCTCGAAATATACTTCAAAGTGACTATTCCTTATAGAGTAACATTTTAAGTGGCAGGGTGGGTCAGGAACTATACTTTAGGGGCAGTGACTTTTTAAAAAGGACTGGGAACTATATTTGCTAGTTGGGCCCCGCCTACCTACAGCGCCTATTTTAAGATATATCGCAAAACGTAAATACAAAAGTTGTAGGGCTTCTCATGAATCAGCCGGATTTTTCAACAGAACAAATAAAGGAGCATCGTAAAGTTACCAAAAATACAAAGATGTGTTAACCCAAACACTATGCTTAAGATCAATGCATTAGACCAACATATTATTTTGGTTCAGTGCCGTCGGCTTGATCCCCCAATGAGATTACACTGTGCTTTCCGTGGGTGCAAACGTCTAAACTTCCATACTTCAGTCCCAACCTCTGGGTTTTCCGCGCCCAACCTGGCAACACCGCTCAGCGTACGCACATCGAAACAGTCAGGTCGACGTCGCGTTTTGGAGCATGTTTCATGTTTCAGTACGCTTTGTTTTTCCGTGGTGCAAGCACGTACGGTACGACGATTTAAGTGTGAATTGTGAATGTGACACCGCTAACGGATTTCTCTGAATGGAAAGCAAGAAAATATCGAGTAGCACTGGCCTCGGGACGTAGGATCCACGACCCCACCTTGTCGAGAATCGACAAAAATTCTATGGAGATTCATGATAGCTACATCTCTCTTTGGCCGGAGTATGGATCAAAAAAGATACAAGGGATCACCGTCAATCAGGCTGGAGATTGCTTCGAGTTTCAAATACAAACCTGGACCCGGTCTTCTTGGTAAACCAGCTCGTTATAGCGTCGCAGGCACGAAGAAAGGCTGTTCCAAACCTGAACCATCTGTTTATCACTTCCAAGGGCATGGTAGCACCCGCTTCTAGGAGCATAATCGCCGGTTGGATTAGAACTTCATTCAATAACAATATCCCTCTTGACACCATTCTGAAGAAAGAGAGCTGGCAAGGCGGTCAAAATTTTTTTCAAACATCACTACAAAGAAGTAGATAGGACCGGACCATTATCTACGAATTCAGAAATCATTGAGAATCTTTTTATGGATATATCTTAACCATCATGTTAACCGAGATTTAAAATGTCGAGGTTCATGTCTGTGAGACTGTAATACAACAGTTGTGAGCTTAGTTGCATTTGTTAATAATTATTATTAGATTCTACAGATAAGGAATGAAGGTTTTTTTTTCTGCATTATTCTCTAGGAATGTAAATGCTTATGTTAATACATTGTAATATTAACCACTTGGATTTTCTCTTCTAAAAAATAAGTCGCGTCGTCAGAAACCAATCACTTCTGTTAGGGGGTCAAGCCGACGGCACTGAACCAAAATATACATCGTTTTTCCCCAGAATGGAAAAAAACGATTATTTTGGGTCATGCCTAAGGTTTAAGCCTTATTGACCCCCCCCCATTTAGTCCTTGACGACTTTTATCTCCCTAATGATCAGGTACTAAAACATGCTCCCAGGCGCGACGTAGACCTGACTGCTTCGATGTGCGTACGCTCCTAGGTTGGGCTCTGAAAACTCAGAGATTGGGGCTGAAGTATTGGAGTTTAGACGTTTGCACACACGGAAAGCACAGTGTAATCTTATTGGGGGGTCAAGCCTTAGGCATGACCCAAAATAATCGTTTTCTTCATTCTGGTGAAAAACGATGTATATTTTATACCGTTCTCTTTCTAACAATTTTATGTTTCAGAACTGGTTTTCTGTTAGTTTTAAAGACATGAAATAAATAAGGTTTAAGGCTGTGTGCACGTGGAAGTAATGGAATTGAAACTTTGTATTCCGTGCAAAATCTTTAATACAAATAAATTGCAGAGCGGTTTCGGCCCTAGGCCATCATCAGTGATTCTTTGTCAGGAACCAGCACAGTCGAGTCAAACAATCTAATTCTTGGACACCACATAGGTTGAACATTAAAATTAAAATCATACCAAAAACTACATCACAAATCACACAGAAAGAAGGGGCTGTTATAACCCATAATTAAATTATGAACAGCTACATCCTTTACGACTTGATATGAGATATGAGGAAGAACCCACAGTTAATATTTTTTTGACAGCTTTGCGATGCTTATGATATATTTGTTCTGATAATAAATTTTGACCGCTCATGAAACACCGGTAGGTATTTAATGTTTTATGTTCAAATAAACGCTGTAGGTAGGCAGGAAAATATATGGGAAAACTCTATACATAGGTCACTCTTGAACCAGGGATTTTCAGTTTACTTTTCTAAGGAAGCTGAATAGGAAAATTCAAATAAAAAACAGACAAAAGGCACTTGAGGAAGCTAATCGTAGTCCGCGGATAGAAGACCACTATTTCAGTCAGACTGAACAGAGACAGACAAACTGGTAAAAGCGAACAGAGTTCTCCTCATGCTTAAAAATAGTCATTTTAATTAGGACTTGCCATAGTCTGTTCCACTTGGCGTTGTCAAAAGCCTTTTTACATTCCAATAATCCGCTATAAATTTAGTGTATGTTATCTGGTATATTTGCACCTGCTACAAGCAGTTTATTATATTGCGATTTGCATAAAATAGAGCAATATCTTGCTACCGCGAGGAATTAGAGCAATTAATCTATATTGTCGCAATGCCCTTAGATATCAGGTGTCCAACCTTTTGATGTATTAATTGAACACTAATCTTTTAAGTTTCAATAGAAATATATTCAACATTTGGCGTTTTACTGAATCTAGATATTCAGATTGTACTTTTTTAAAATAAACTCTGAAAATTAACATGGCTTTATAAATCACTTATGCTTTGCAGTTATTTTGACTTCTCTTGATGTTTGTATCAGACTTGTAAGACGATGGTATTCGGCTGTGGTGCAATCAAATTTAAACACATAATATCATATTGATCTTTCATTGCCTTTGAAGAATAAGGGAGGTAAAATCTCCCGAAACCTGATAGTGTAGCTCAGTTACAATTTCAACTTTTTGGTCTCGAGAAAGAAATTAAAAATTCTCAAATAAATACAGATTCGGGTATGTAATCGGTTATGGAATGATGAACGACTAATCTGTGACGTTATCTTAATGAAATGCTATTGAATGAGAATAATACATTACATTTTTTTAGAACGAACGCTATGACGTAGTTCTGCTATGCAAATACATCATGCTTACAATATAAGATAATCTGCCAAGACAGTAGTGTAAAAATAATGTTTCTTAAGTGTAAGTGTTCATTCAAAAATATTCTTGCTACATAAAATGAATGTTCCTGGATTCTCTTGCAAAAAAGTTCCCTCCATCTCCATTTTCACATTGAAATATAATTCAATTATTGAAATTAACTTATAAGTTTTTATAAAGCTATTTCTATAAGTACACTTAAAAATGTTATTGCAAAAAGTATAGAGGATCCAGAGTGTTACAAATTCGAGTGTATGCATGGGGATCTCGTAAACCGTAATAGATAGAGAAATGGTTAAATTGGGGCAAAGTTGCGCAGTTTAACGTCGAACTAAGTACCGCTCCGGAATCTCGAAAATTCCGAATACTTCCGTAGATATTCGCAAAAAACGAATTCTTGCCAAATCGTTTTTATCGTACCCTGGATTTATTTCGAGAAACGAAACAAAATAAGTGCCACAGTCTGATTGCCACATTTTCTCATCTGCAAGATGGCATTCTTAGCTATTAAATCCTACACGTTTCGTTTTTTAGGCTCCGTCATCAACTAGCTTTTTTAAACACGGACCTGGATTTTCGCTTGAATTTTTAGTTAGCCATTGACTTCCGAAAACTAACTATGTGATGCACTTACCTGTCAACTCGACACTGCCAGACTGAGTAGCTGCCATAAGAAATTCATGTGTGCGAAACAGAATATTTGCAATGTCTGCATATCATTAATAAATAGCGACAAATATGTTTTACAAATCAAAAATGTTAATAGATAAAATTTTTCCTTCTTTCGGTAAAATCCAATGAACTATTTTCTTCAACAAAACCAACGATGTGCGACACTAGTCTGTCATTAAGTTAGAGGTAAATACTTAACACCATAAGAAATACATTAATTAAAGTGGTGGTTTACTGCAGCAATAACTTTAAAATAAATTGGGTTCATTTTAAAAGGCTAATATTTTAAAAAAGCTGGATATTTTTGTGAATAAACAAACTATGTTTTACTAAAAATAACAAATTGCTTTATTTTATAAAATTTAAAACGGAAAAAGGCGAAAAATTACACCATAGAATTAATTTCATTTTAATTATTAAATACCTAATAATACTTTAACTCAGTACTAGCCAATTTCTACGTAGGTGTTCACAAATATTTTCATTTGCTCTAATATAATCACTAATTTTTTGCTTTACAAGAAATACTGCCCCTTGGGGGAATTCAATATTGAGGGTTACAAAGGTATTTATAATTTGAACTCTTAATTCTTCCAAGGAATTGACTTCTTTTACAAACCCTTATTTTTTTAAAGCCATCCTACACACCGCCGTTCCCCATCAAGCGATCTGGAAACTCCTCATTCAGAAATTGTCGCACATTTCCAATGCAATGCGGAAGAGTTACATCCTGTTGAAACCAGAGCTGTGGCAAAATAGCTAACAGGATATTCATAACGTATTGTTGAAATTGCTTGTTTAAAGAAAATTAAATAGCGCTCCCCTGTTAAATTTTGTCAAACACATATGACTCTAAAATTCTGTTCTCCAATATTTCAGCCCAAACATTTATCCCAAATCTCACTTGTGGTCCAACTTCTCTATTAACTTCGGGGTAATGAACTGACCAAATGTGTTCATTGTGTCGGTTAAATATGCCACAACTGGTGAATCTGCATTGGTCGTCCAAATTATACTATTTAAAAACCTATTTCCCTGACGGTGAATTTCCTCTCTTAAAGGAAAGTTGACAGGTAAGTGCGTCATATCTTACTTTTGGGAAGTCAATAGCTAACCAAAAATGCAAAGGAAAATCCAGGTCCGTATTTAAAAAACTAAAGTTGTTGGTGGACCCGAAAAAACGAAACGTGAGATCTGAAATATAAGAATGCCATCTTGTAGAGGAGAAAAAGTGGCAATGAGAATGTGGCACTTATTTTGATCCATTTCTTGAAAGAAAGCCAGGGTATCATAAATACGATTTGGCAAGAAATCGAGGACATCTCCGCAAGTATTCGGAATTTTTCAGATTTCGGGGCGTATTTAGTTCAGCGTTAAATTGCGCAACTTTGCCTCAATCTAACCATCTCTCTATCTATTACGGTTTCGAGATCCCCATGCATACACTCGAATTTGTGATACCCTGTGTACCATATTCTTCAAATATATCGTTACCAAGTTTAGACTTCGTGGAATTCTTGACAAATTATTAAAAATGTATACGTATAATAAGGATGCACCTTGCTTTTTTAGTTAGTACGAGGTTTTAAAGTAAATGAGATGGCCAAGAAAGTTTCATAAGGAATTTGTATCTGTAAAATTTGAAATAAATAAATAACTAAAATGTCAATTTTGTGTATATATTTTTTTATTTTAAGGCTTTGAATGTTGTTTTATTTCAATAAATATTTATAGTCACAATGAATATACTCATATTTTCTATTTTGAATGATTTTATTCGCATATAACTTTTATAACATTAATAGGTGAAAATTGTCTCAAATTACCTGTTGAAATTTTTTTTCTAACGCAGACAATCTCTGTGTATATTCTTCTGTGACCTGCGACAAATCCGCAGTTTCCAGTTGCTGAGTCAAAATACAGTCGAGCTGTTTTTTTAAATCAGAATTATGCTCTTGGAGTTCGGCGTTCCTTCTAAAATATCAGACACACATAATGTAATATTTTTATAAAATTAAGCCATATTACATTTATATACATTACCTGTTCATGTCTATTAGTTTTGTTTCCCTAGATTCTAAGATTTCTGTCATCTCCGATACTCTTTTTAAAAGCCTATCAATATCTCCGTTTGGGTGTGAATCATCACTAAAACGAAGTTACACAATTAAGGTGCTATACAACATCTTGATAGCTTTACGAAAAACATAGTTACATCCAAAATCAAAATTGACATTCATTGAAGAATACGATTCTTTACATGAATGAAAACTTATAAAAATTATCTGAAACCTCATAATGAAACTTTCTAAACATCCTTAAGTTTATATTCTAAAGATCTTCTCAGTGGCGACTCGTGATATTTAGACCCGGTGAGGCGATAAATTAGGAATATCGGAAAAAAATGCCTAGGAAAACCATTTTGAGATATCGGCGGTGGGTTCCGGCCAATTCATCTCGGAGGTGGTCCAAAGATCCTTCCCTAACCCTAAGTTGAACTTTTCTTCGGCCCATCGAAAATTAGGTTTTAAAAGAAGCTGACTTGCCTCCTTCGTCAATCGTCAAATTCGCCATACAAAATGCCGGTAGGAACCGACTTTTCGACAGACGCTCAATACGAAAAATATAAATAAATTTTCCGTTTTTTGAAAGTTTGCAACCCTGGAAATAAAATGACGAGGAAACCACTTTTCGCATTTCGACCTCAAAGACGATTAATTTCAAAATCTCATCTAGAAAAAATATATACTTCGATCACGGCATAATAAACAATCGGCAGGCTCACTCGCCTTCTCGATAACGCTACGCGTATATCCTCGCGAACGCCGTCATTTGGGGATCCAACCTCTCAATCAAACCATTGTCGTCCTTTGTTACAATAAAAAGAAATAGTTAGGGTAGCTAGGAATCAGTAGCGTGTGCCTTGAATGCATATTTTGTTTTTTAATTGTGATGTGAGTTATAAGTTCAATGGCGATGTGTATTATGTAGTTTCTGTCAGATTTCTTGAGAATCCTAGATTAATTTTCTAGATTTTATAATATAGCAGTTATTTTCTAGTGTAATTTATTAACTTTGACGTGTTTTCACTATGCCTGGGGAAGTTGTGCAGCAAAAAACTGTAGGAACAAACGAATAAACTGCAATAAAAGCTTTTTTCGGTTTCCCAGAGATCCTATTAGGTATGTATATGGGATACATTTTAAAATACACTATTTACGGGTCAATACCTACGTATTTAGATTTAGGACGGTTAGTTTAAGCAGGAAAATGTAATTAGTTTAGGGTCAATATTTAATATTTATAGACTTTAGTACGAGGGGATTTCAGTAGTGAATTTGTGTACACTAAAATACCACTTTTGACAGAAATTACCAGAAATGACCTCCAAATGACTAATCATTTCCTCTGTTACTCCTAATTACCTCAGAAATTACCACTTAAATTACCACTAATTTCCACTAATTACCAATTCAATTACTACTGAAATTGCTCACGAATTAAAGTTATTTTTAAATGATGCATTTGATTTAAAACTAAATAGCATGTTGCTACGTAGGTATATAATAAACGTACGAACGTCTCGATGTAAAAAATCGAAATCGGCACACCCAAAAACTTTCTCCTAAAGTATTCGAATAGAAAAAGATAGTCCACCTACGAAATTTTTATTTTTCGAAAATTTTTATTGAAAAAAATATGTTCGTTTTCATCTGGGAAACGATTAAAGGGGTCAATTTACATGTCATTATTATAAAAATTTAAATTTGGAAAACGAATACGAGGTGGTAACAAATATATTTTTAAAAATTTCTCCTTTTTTTCAAATATTTCGGTACAGAAAAATCGTACGACCTTCTCGATGCACAAATCGGCACACCCAAAAATCCACTCCTAAAGTATTCGAGGCGAAAAAGATCAACCACCTACAAAACTTTAATTTTTAGATTTTTTTTTTTGAAAAAAAAATTTTCGTTTTTATCTCGGATCCATGAGCATGTTACTATCATAAAAATAAAGTTTTCAAAATCATATATTATAGGGTGGTAAAAAAAATTATATTGAAAAAAAATTCTCGTTTTTCCAAATATTTCTGTACAGAAAAAACCTTTTCGATGCAAAAATCGAACTCTGCACACCCAAAACCTACCGCCTAAAGTATTCAAAACGAAAAAGATTTTAATATTGTAACGCATTTTTTGAAGGGTTATGCTTATGCACTACACTTCAATTTAGTAACATAAAATATGGCGTGTTCTATTTAAAATATTATAGAAAAAGGCAATTAAATTGAGCATTTAAGGAAAACATTAAGTTACATAATTTTTATTTAAACGATCAAAAGAGGTGATATGACATTAGATATCATTACTATGACAGTTTATTACTAAAAATATTAAAACAGAAAGGCATACAAAAACGCAAATGAAGACATTTTTCAATTTAAAAATGCCAAATAACAGTTTTATATGTTTAGTAATACAAATTGAAATAATATTTCAAAAACATTTTGAATTATTTATCAGTAAATCCGGAATTTGCAAACATTTTGTAGATTTAATTAATTCCGATATAACATTTGACACTCCATGTCCCCTTTTCCCAACATTATATGTTATTAAGTTATATTTGAGGCTACGTATATATTACACATTGAAAAATATTAATAGAAACTTTAAGACCATCAATAAAAATAAGCTAATTATTTGGCGAAATCAGTAAAGTTTATTTTCCTAATGCTGTTCTTATTAGATAGTTTAAATATACTTTGTGTAAATTATCACTTTTTTTGTTTTGATACGACTCTGTCTATCAATAGTTTATTTTATCGGAAAATATCGATACGCCTTAATCCCGCCCTGACTAAGACCCCCCGAATGGCCCGCCAAGGTCAAATTTTCGTACTCTAATATTGCAGTGCGATCAACGGTGAGTGAGCCTGCCGATTGTTTATTATGCCGTGCTTCGATGCTGTCGAACTCCTACAACAAAACCTAACAGAGGTAGATTTCACTGTCTTCGAATTGGAGCTCGCCGAGATTCCATACCCCCGTACTCCGAATTTCAGTTCTCAATCTTAAACGGTCACAAAGTCCCTATTTAAAAGCCGGTAGGGGTTGCAAAAATTTTGGACCATCGAGTACAACTAAAGTACCTATATCCCTACAGTCGGTTTTCTGAATTGTAATCCGAAAAAAGAGGATTTTTTTCCGAGCCTACTAGGTATCAATTACATTTTTATTTCCCGACTCCGGAAACCCTCGACAAGAACGCTTGGACCGTTCCAAATGCACGCATATTCCGGTCGATTTCAGTACGCATACATTAAATTGAGGCAAATATTTTATAGCCGGAGTGAATGATTGTATTGAGGATGTTATTTATGCGTAGGTACAGATATAAATAACGTTTGAAGTGTATCGTTCACGTTAATCAATTTTTACTATTTAGTGTACACAAGTGTGCCCCGATTTACTTGCCTCCTCTTAGGAGCAGCCACTGAAAGTAAACTATTTGATGAGATCTAAGATAGGTTTCTTGCTAAAAGTCATTCATAATACAATAATACAAGTAGCAAAAATTACATATAGAACATACCTTTAATACCAGATACAAAATGGGAGCAACAATTGTTACTGAAAAAAAGAACAAATAGAGCAACCTGGTTTCTATTTATAGTCCCAGACGAACTAAGAAACGGACAAAAAAGAATACATATTTTGAAAATGAAAACGTTGAATTTCGATAATACCTAGAAATGTTATATTCAGTTATTATCTCGATTATTTATAAAATAATTAGCCAATGGATATAGAATGAGTAACATAAAAATAAGTTAGTGTTCTGGGTGTATCTGGAGAAATATTTCTGTTTTTACCTCTATAATATTGCTTATATAAAATTATTTGATTAACTGATCTATATATGCGTAATAGTATTTACTCGCATTTTAGATACACAAATGTTAGTACTAAAAAATCTGTGATTGAATACCCGCCAACTTTACTAACTAAATTGTACAAGGCGATCGCGTATAATGTTATCCCCCTTTAACAATTCTGTTTTTCGCATTGGGAAAAAAATGTTAAATACAAAAGTTGTAGGAATTTATGTAAACTACTTGCAACGTATATTTTTGTATATGCAAAGTATTGCAGAAACGAGTGATAGGGCTGTTATATATTTTTAAATGGAACATCCTGTATATTAATGATTTTTTAGATTCTGCCTTCAGTTCTGAGCATAATTTATATATAATACAATGCGTCTAAATTGAACTGGTTCGGACTTATTAACGTTTGAAAATTCAATAGTAGGTATAGGTAGGAAGAACAAATAATATATTTAGCGACTTAAATGCATTTCCTATAATATTCAATTTTCAATCATTAATAAATTGAAAACGGTTCAATTTAGACACATGATATTACATGTAAATTATGATTAGAATTGAAGGCAGTATCCAAAAAATCATTAAAATTTAAAAATATATTAGTTTGTCCTGTCACTCGTTTCATCAATACCCTGTAAATACGAAGATATATGTTGCAAATAGTTTGGGTTAGTCCCTACAACTTTAATCTTATCTTAATCACGGAGGGTAACATTAAATTTTGAAATTTGTTGTTGGAAGAATAAAGGCTCCAAGGTTAATTTTATATTATATTTCCATGATACATATAAAGTATGTCTATATCATGAAAGTATAGAAAAAGGCATAATTAAAAGGAATATGTAAACTTATTTACCTTACACTAGATGCCTCTGATAGTTCTCTATTATGACCCTTCACTTTCTTAATATCATATTTATGTAACAGAGAGTCAATGGCAGATTCATCAGGTTTCCCTTTTAGAACTGTTTTCTTGGCAGGGCTTTGTCTGCTTTGAGTACTACTTGAGTCGCCATTCGGGCTGGATATAATTTCTATGTCCGATGATGTAGTTGTTTCAAGTTCATCACCTAAACAATTATTATTACATATTAACAGTTGTACAAACACCTTTTCTTTTACATGGCAATATTTTGACTGAAGAGGTATAAAAAGTACTATGAGGACACTAGTTATATA
>MU182484.1:188232-232984 GCA_016904865.1 Pissodes strobi | reverse complement strand
AAAATAAAAGATAACTCTAGATCTCAGCAAATAATTTCAATGTATTTACGAGGTTTTGCCAAAATTTGTATTAATTATTGACTTACATGAAGTATGACAGGAAGTGTGATCTGAACCTATCTTCACCAAATCAGATTTTTCTGAACTCAGCGGGGAAGTCTCTCGAGGAATCATTTCAATCTGCGAGGAAGTCGCGGTGCTTTCAATTGAACTACCTTTGTCAGAAAGACATGAGAGACCTATAGATGGGTTTTTTTGTCCAGGCGATTTTTCTATCTAAAATAAAGCAAAATTCAATATGCTTGTACAGAAAGCATAGATGTAACCTCATCAATCAATCAATCCATAACATCGTTTATAACAAGCGATAAGACAGGCATTACTTTTCGTCCACCGTGCGGACAAAATTCACATACATTGTTCTCATGGTAACATTTTAATTGGCCGATCAGCTCAAATTGCATCCATTCACCTCGACAATCAATCATATAATGTAAATTACCAACGTGCTAAGAACTTTGATCGGTCATGGATGCATAATTATTGCGCACGTTTGTTACCAGATGAAAACTGCTTTGAAACTTGTATAATCATTTGTTACTAGAATGAAAAAGTGTCCAATGAAACTCTCATTGTGACTGGATGATCAGTCGTAATCGTAATAGTCACGGGATAAAACTAAATTATAGCCAGCCGAGGGTAGTTGATCAGTGTCATCTCTTCCATAGACTAATATCGCAGTTCATAAATGACCAGCAAAAGAACTCTCTCATACCACATAACCATTTTTCCTTGCAATATTTATCAACTCATGTTCCATTACAAAAATAAATGATCATATTTTTGCGACCTGGCTACCTGTTTTATTTAATTTTTTTTTTATAAAAAATCAAAGAGACTACCAGTTTTAACAAGCCTTTACAGCTTTTATAATTTCACTTTCTTTCAATCTCTTAAAATAATAGCCGAGGGTTCAAATAGTTAATAAACCCTTCCGCTCAAACGGAAAACTGTGAGCTCATTGACATTCCCACAGTCACTTCCTAGGAAGTAGCGCCGGCTTGCAAAATGCTGAAAACTAAATCAACATATGGGCCAGACGGAATTCCCAGCTTCTTGGTGAGAGACTGTTCCTCAGTCATGAGTGCTCCTCTTTGTCACATTTTCAACTTGATCTTAAGCACTGGTGTGGTTCCGGAGATTTGGAAGATTGCCAGGGTTTGCCCTATTCTCAAAAAAGGCGATCCATCTCTAGTAGAAAATTATCGTTTGCATTTCCATATTATGCAACTTTTCCAAGGCGTTAGAGATTGTCTTGCAGAAATACCTATTCTTCAAAATACGTAACAGATTGTCAGTTCATCAACACGTCTTTTTCTCAGAAGATCATGTATGACTAATCTCTGCTCTTTCTCCTCTAATGTCTGCGACGCCCTTAACAGCACAGAAGTCAAGTAGATGTCATTTACACAGACTTTTGCAAAGCTTTTGATCAAATTGATCATCACATTTTTCTACGGAAGGCATCTGACCAGTTCGGTTTCTCTAACAAAATTATCTTAGTATTGGAATCTTACCTCTTCAATCGTCGTCAATTTGTCGAAATCGAGGGTTTTACATCGGAACCTTTTGTACCGACGTCAGGTGTCCCCCAGGGGTCCAACCTGGAGCCACTGCTGTTCAACATATTCATCAACGATCTGGTCTCTCTGATAGACTGCAGCTCTCGCCTATGCTGACGATCTGAAAAATTTCCACCGCATCGATGCATTCGGGGACCACGTGTCTCTTCAAGCCAGTATTGATACGGTCAGTCGGTGGTGTGTGTGGCTAACAGACTTCGCTTAAACATCTCCAGGTGCAATGTTGTTTCCTACTCTCGATCTAAAAATGCAACTCTTTTTAATTACACCATAAATGATTCCATCTTGATTAGGCGCACTACGGTGAGGGACCTAGGTGTTGTTTTCGATGAGAAATTCTGTTTCACCGGTCATATCGATCAGATGGTGGCTAACGCTTCTAGAGCTTTGGGTCTTATACTGAGAACTTGCAAACACTTTTCAAACGTATCCACCCTTAAGCTCTTGTATTACTCCTTCGTGAGATCAAAGTTGGACTACGGTTCCATTGTTTGGTTCCCTATATACAACTGCCACGCTTACTCAGTCGAGTCAATTCAGAGACGCTTCCTAAAATATTTAATGTTCAGGGAAGAGTGCTCTTATCCTCAGCGAGGTCTGAACCATGACCTTATCCTGTCGAGGCTTGCAGAGTTGCCTTTGGCGGTTCGTCGCGACTCTCAGTCACTATCATTTCTCCATAAGCTTCTTTCCTCTAAAATTGACTGTACATTTCTGTTGGAACGCCTATCATTTCACGTACCCCGCAGTAGTGCCAGACATCAACCTACTTTTTCGCTTGATTTTGCGAGGTCAAATATCATATCCCAAAGTCCCATTTACAAAATGTGCCACAATTTTAATCGCATTTCCTCTCTTTGTGACATAAACTTCGACAGCTTGCCAACTGTTTTGAGATACCTGCGAGAGGCGTCTGGTTACTCCCTTTAGTTTATTAAGGCCGCCATACACGATGCAGTTTACCGGAAGGCAGGACTTTCGATTCGCAAACCCGAAGCAATCCTGTATTATCGGCTAAGGCATACACGTTACGTTTTATTCGGAGGGTTTTGTTCAGTTTTTAGTGTGGTGCGAAGCGAAAAGTTATAGACAAAATCTAGGAAAATGATTTAATGTTAATAGGAGTTGCTTTATTATCTAAAAAACAGCAAAAAATAAAGCGAAAACGTTCGAAATGGGTAAAACAGAGGTTAATAAATCGACAAGTGAATTCGCATATGCACCTAATAAACGAATTACGACTGGAACCTGATAACTCTCGGCCTGTACCCATATCGTCACAATACACGTTTCGACTTGCAAGCAAAAACCTAGCCGGAAGGTAAACAATCAAGCCCTGACTGTTTTTTGGGAGGCCGAGAGTTCAGGCCCGGCCTTCCGGCCACTATGACCACTAACGATACAGTTTGCCTTCCGGTTTGCAAATCGAAAGGTCCGCCTTCCGGTAAACTGCATGGTGTATGGCCAGCTTTAGTGTTATGTACACCAATGTGTATTATATATATTTCCTTTTTTTATATTTACGTATCTACATCTATTAACGTTGTGATTTGCTGTTATTATTATCGTAACTTGTTATGTGCTTGTATGATTAGTTAGCAATACTATTTGTAGGATTTTTTTTCCTCTTGTCATATACATACCTGTTTGAATTTCCTGTAATTGGGCCTTTGGGCCTGTTAGAAATATATGGCTATTTATTTATTTATTTATTTATTTATTTATTATTCTATACCAAACAGTTTTAAAAAGTGGCATATAAAATCTTAACAATTCATACGTTAATCAGCGATTATTACACCAATTCGAAGAAAGATACTACAATTCGAAGAAAGATTGTAGCATCTTTCTTAGATATATTGAATGCTAGATACTAGTAAAAATGTTAAAGTCAATGCTAAGATATTTATAATAAACTATTAATACAAAGCTCTGTGTAATGTTCCGGATAAGAAACACCGGTTTATCTTAACTGAAAGTAAATTGACGACATTCAACTTTTAGTGTTTGCCACAACGATTATAATAGCCTAGACACGTTAATAACTCCCTTTACCAATTGTAATTTGATTCAATTCTAGATAAAGATGATACATATTTAATCACTTAGAAATACAACTTTTTTATTAGTAGGAATATTAGATTAAACAAGGAACTACGCTATACTCATATAATATATTTAAAACATATTTATCTTTCACTGATATAACAAAAAAAACACGATGTTATGGCAATCATAAGATAAACTGGATTTCTCATCGGAAACATTGCCAACAACGTTTGCATTAATAGTTTATTATAAATATTCTAGCTTTTACTTTAACTTTTTTACTACTTTCAATCTGATATTGGATTCCTCAACCTTCGCAGAATTTTTAATTTCTACTCTCCACTAAGTTATAAAAAAGTCTATAATTGACAAAAAAAACAGAAATAACAATATGCCGTTTTCTACTCATTTGCCGTAGAGGATACTGCTCAAACACAATACGAACACATGATCTTACATAATACTAAGTAGTTCATAAATCTTCTAGTCTCTATCATGAAAAGCTTTTGATAATTGATATTTAAAGTAATCTCCCGGACTTCGCTCAGACCATTAAAAAAAAAACAAGAATGCCCAATTCAGCAATCCGATGCAGTTACTAATCACGAATAAAATAAGAAGTCAGACTAAAAAACCATAGATAATAATTGTAGAGGACGAAACGTTAAGGTCAAGTCCAAGCTATTTTTAATTTTATTGTTCTAAATAGAGCTGAAATAAAAAGCGGTAAAAATATTGTGTCTCCTGTGAAAAAAAATCAAAACGAAAACAATAATAAATTTTGGCTTTGATGAAAAGATGTGAAAGTGTAAATTATTTAAGGGATTTATCAGCGAACATTCCTTCTTATTTGACTGAATTAAAATGGCTAATCAAAGTCTTTATAGATATATTAATTAATACATTTGCATTTGAACTTAAGGAATCAAACATGTTTTAAAGCCTCATTCACAAATAAACGTCATTCCAGTCGTTAATCGTTTGTGGGATTTACTAAAATATTTTTTTGTCATACGCTCCCAAAAATAGCTATTTTACGGACTCATTTGAGTCCGTAAAATGCTTCTTTTTAGGCCTAGTCCCTAAAAGTCGTCATGGCAACTTTTACGGACTATTCCAAAATTTCTGAATATGTCTAAATGTTAAATTTCGAATGACAAAATTGTCAAATAGTTGCTACGATATCAAATTCTAAGCTAACTTTGTCGTACATTATGATTTAAAAAATTATGGTAAATTTGCAAATTTAGGCGTTCTGAAGAATTGCAAAAAGCGTATAAATAAAAATTAAATTTTGGGAGCGTATGACAAAAAATAGTGTTTGTCACACGTACCTAAATGAAGTTTTTCAGGACTCATCTGCTATTCCGGACTCGGCCAACGCCTCGTCCGGAAACAGCAATGATTCGTCCTGAAAAACTCCATTTTAGGTACTTGTAACAAAAATAACTATTTTAGCATACTTCCAATCTTCCGCAATACAACCGGTTGCATTCAAAAGAAATATCGAAATTTAATCTTAGAGCGAATTAGCGAAAATTAATCTTATAACTCTTACTAAACAAATGTTTACCATTGCGTCTGCCAACATCCTTTTTAAATTGGTTGAGTTACTGCTAGTTTCAGTTGTAGTGCTCGTGGTGTCACTACTGCTTTCCATTATATTTTCTTGCGTTTCCACTAATGTCTTATCTGATATAGAGCCATCATCAGTAGAAGTATCTAACTGTGTTTCAGAACCTAGAAAAAGTAGATTGACTATTTCAATCTATATAAAAAATCAAAATAAATGTTATCTCCTTATTCTAAGATAAGAAAATACACAACAAAATAGAGAAGAGCAGTAATAAATCATGTTACCAAAATAATATTACAGTTATAAAAAAAAATTCAGTAGTACCAAAATTTGTCTGTAATAATAATCACATCATTTTAGTTTTAAAAGGCTTTACGTTAATACAGTTTTTATTTGATCGTCCAAAAGCATTATAAAATGTTCAGCATTTATATCGGATCTACAACTAAGCATATGTCTGATAGTAGAAGTGACTAAAAAAGATAGCCGGAAACTATTTTCAGGGTGCCATACTTTCAACTCTATTCCTCATCTATATTAATGACCTGCTGACCGAAACCAATAATCTTATTACAGCTTGCAGATGACAGTACTCTTGTTTCCCAAATTAGATCAGAAAACCTTCACCAGCGACAGATACTTATCACGGCAGACAGGAGCCGATTACAACAATTAATCAAGATCTGGAGAAGGTTAGAACCTGGGGCGACAGGAATTTGGTCCAGCAAAAACCTAAGCAGCCACGTTTAACAAGACAGCCAATACGGCGGGCCATGATATCATTATGGCAGGATCGACCATTCCTTTATCCTCGTCAATCGGACTACCGGTGTCTCGTTCAACAGCAATATATCCTGACATGACCGTTGCTAACATAGCAAAATCAGCCTCGCAGACGCTTGGTGCGCTATTTCGTAACAAAAAACTGTATACACACTGGGTGCCGTACCTAAGCACACCCTAAAACGGGGTTCTGACTTGTCAGTTTCGCTGAAGCAGTTTGACTGATTCAGTGATACTGAACAAATAATGAACGTGAGAACCCGTTTTAATTAAAAATGATCAGTAAATTCGTACTTTCAGTTAAAGTGAAAACTAGTTCTGCTTTTATTCATTTTGGCTGATCATTATCTAATAATGAATACAAAATAACATGTTCAGCGATTTGTTTAGTTTTGAGGTTAGACATATTATTTGAGCGTAAATAATATCGTTGATCAGAATGGTTATGGCGTGATGAACAAACCGATGCATTTTCGGACAATTCTGATTGATCAAAATATTTTGTAATTCATTTGCTCATTGTAAACATACTTCGCAACAGCTGGTTTCAATTTTGTTTTGGCATTTGATGTCTATTAGAACGAAATCATTGACAGAATTGTCCGGACTAGCTGATGTATCCAGCAAAACATGACACGTGTGAACAAAGCGGCGTTTAATCTTATTTTCATTAATAATGATTACAATGATTCATTCAAACTGGCTAGTCAGAACCCCCCTTAAGCTGCTGGATTCCATTCAGAAGAGAGCTGTGCATCTCGTCGGCGACCCGGGATCTGAATAGTCTGGAACACCCCAGACATGTGGCCGGGATATCCCTGTTTTACAGATATTTTCACGCCACATGTTCCCAGGATTTAGCCCGCATCATACCCCCCCCCCCCCTCTCCCCAACAACGCGTGCCAGACAGTCTCGACCTCGACAGACGGCAAGAGCGCACCTGTTCGTTGTATAACTGGAAACACCTAGAACGCCGCTTTACAAGGACTCCTTTGTCTAGCGTACTGCATTACTGTGGAACTCACTCCCAGGACATCTGTTTCCCCTTAACTATAATCGACAACTATTCAAGAACCGTGTCAATCAACATCTTCGCGCACACACCACTCGTCGAGTACCATAGTATCTGCCTTTACTATGTGTGCCACTGTCATAAAAAATGATTACAGTCTAGTGCTGGAGGGCGTAACTGCAATGGCCACTACATTTATAATTTTGTCTCGAAAATGTAACTGAGCTGACAAACATACATTATTGTTATTTATTATGAATAATTCCCAGATAGTTTTTATTGTAACTCTTTAATAAGGAGCAGAGTCGATCAAATCTTGTTACTAAAAATATTCGCAGCTCCGGTATTGACCTTAACGGAATTGAACAAGTATAATCTTGTTGGAAAGAGTATTCTTTGTCTATTAATTAAAATAAATATAAAGTAAATTATTTTAAAATTTTGCAGTAACCACTAGTTAATCCCCACGTCAGTATCATAACTACTTAGAGATTTGGAAGTAACGCATGCAACCGTATAAAATATATTAAACGAGCACAGGTAAATGTATACATAAAATTACTACCAACTCCCGGCATCATATTTTTCCGCAAAAATACAAAACTAAGACCTACAATAAATTTAGATCCTCGGTTTAACTACTTTAATATATTTGATATACCAACCATTTTTTGAGATACGCATATAAATATATATTTTCAATTTTTTACTACATCATCTGTACTCAGGATTATGATAGGAGGCTGGCTGCCAGGCGCGGCTTCTCAATAAGGTCATTTGGTCAATGACCCACCTAATTTTAATTTAATTTTGAGCTGATGGTTATTTTTTAAAAAGTGTCATGCGAAAACTCCCCAATTTGTCCGGTTGATGCTGGATGCCCGGCCGTATTTTAAATTCACCTTATTGCTTTTTACGGCAATTAGGAAACCGAAACTAAGACGGAGCGCGTAGATACGCGCTTTCTAGGGAGTTAAAAAGAGACACATAGTAGACGAAATTGTCAACGGCCGGCCAATGATAGTGCTTTTGCAATACCTCCTGAAGTATTGGCTTTTGGCGCTCGCAGGTCCATATGCTGCTTGGCCTTTATGAAAACCGACTCGAACCGCTCGGAGGAATAAAATAGTATATTGCAAGACATTTGGGTTACGGGTTAGACAAAGAAAAACTAATACTAATTGGCTGATATTGACATATGCATTGCGTTTGCAAAAACTTATATGAAATTTAGTTGTTACGTTGATTGAATAATAAGTCATGAGTCATGTAGAGATTTTATGTACTATTCCAATGAGAACAGTAGAAAGAGAACGGTGTTTTTTAACCCTAAAGAGAATTAAAACTTTTTTAAGAAATACAATGGGGGAGTCAAGGTTGAGTACTTTAGCAATGTTAAGTATTGAAAAACCTTTAATTTAAATGAGCTAGTGATTGATCATGTCACCAAAAAGATGGATAGAATAATCCATTTGATTTACAAACACATAACTACATAAGAGGTGAGAGACTTATCTTAGGAATATTATTAGGTATTTTAGTTTTATTTATAATAATTACTTACAGCTTGTTCAGAGCAGGTACCTACAAAGTTTTGTAATAATGAGGACACTAGCAAATCTCACAAGGACATTGCATTACCTATTAATACTAAATAAATACATTTGGTTATTTTTTTTCTAAAGAAAAAAACATTTTGGGCGTGGCACCCCGAAGTGTTTTCGACTTCGGCGCTATTCTGGCATGCGCCTCTGTACACCTAGATTTGACCCACTTGCCAATAAACTCACGAGCCGCGACTGCTGGCTGCGTATATATCCGGGTTTTGGAATATATCAGAAGTCATTACATTTCAAATTATTTATTACGCAAATACAAAATATGGCGAATTGTCGTGATTCCACTTACATACTAACCTAGGCTTAGCGTTCTTTAGTGCAACTCTCACCAAGGCGGGTGGAGAGCCAACGTTTGGTTTGGTATACTAGGCGGGTGAATTATATGGGCCCAGTAATCTTCAACGAGGTACTGAATGGCAGAGTATATTTAATTTTCATGAGAATCAGTTACCAAGTTTATCGAAGACATTGACTTACGAATAAGACAATATGACTTCCCATTTTACTACGGATGCCAGAGGACTTCTAGACTAAAGGAAGATAGATAGTGACGGTTGGCTTAAGGATGCCTCTAAATAAGATTAACATCGAGAGAAACCCTAATAAACCGAAATCAAAACGGAAATCGAATGATACCTTTGGCCAAAAGTAAAAGCTACACTGCTCTTAATTCAAAAAAGCTCAATTTATACATCCAATATGATGATAGACAGTGCGAGCAGTTCAACCGATGTTAATCACGAAATCGTAGGTATCCTTTGCAGTTACCTCTAACAAGGGATTCTTTATTCAGTTTACTTAATTTTTTACTTGTAATATGGGAGACAAATTAAAATGTTTTAGGTAAGATTTTAGTAAAAATCTGAGACAGTTAACACAAAGCAACTAAAGTAATTATTCTAATAAAAATATTTAGGAGAGTCATAAATGAGCTGTCGCAAAAAAGATCGAGGTGTGGTTTTTGTAATTTTATCTCGTAATTTCTTGCTATCTCTAATGGAGTCCAAAGAGACAGTTGTTCTATTTGGAATTTACCGCCGTCTAGCGGCCACTGCAAAATCAAAAAAAATATCGAATAGGGCAAAGAAGCTAAATTAATTATCAATTTATTATTGTATGCCGTCTTTTTTTACGTTATTAACGATGTGTCACTTAATTTTTGTTATGTTTTCCGAAGTCAGTATCTTAAATGCCCATTTATCTCACGATATTATCTGTCTATTCAGTTTAACGTAATGTTAATACATTTATGTGGTGTATTAAAACAATTGCATAATGATCCGACAATGCTAAATTTATGACTTCAGCAGTAAAATTTTAGATAAAATTCAGCAATTTATCATCTATACATGTGCTACTACTTTGGGAAAATACAGGCCTTATATTTTAACAAGCCAACAAATCCAAAGTTAATTTCAAATCAATATTCTATTATACTAAAAAGTCAGTATTAAAGTCGTCATAAAATAGTACTGGAATAGGAACTTTATGCCTAAAAACACTTATTAAAGGACATTACATTATAATGTCACAATACATTTTAGTAAATCAATTTTAATGCATGCATCTACCACAAATCTCTCACTAAATATTTATTTTTCTTACACACATTAGGGTTACATTTGAAGTCGTCTGTTTCATACTATATAGCTACGCCCGCTATGTCCAACTTCTTTTCTACAGTACGAGTTTCCTATGGTACATTTTTTAAATTTTATTTCATTGTCATTGGTCTGAAAATTTTCCTTCAATGAAGGACACTCACACATATATAGATTTAATTATAAAATCTTATTGGTAATATAATGAATATTTTGAGAACTGAAACCTATCGCACTTTTTGTTTAGCGACGAAAGAAACAATTCATATTTGTTACTGCACTTTCACTAATGAAGTCCTCTAAAATTAGGATCAACTGATTTATATCTGCAGGATCCTGTGAAGAACGCCATTAAACGTTATTTCCGTGATTTTGAGATGGACTATTTGCTATATTAAGTTTACTTTAAACTACGTTAATATTCTACCTATTATCAGGTGTTTGTAATTTGTTTTACTACACATTTTTGTAGCACAACCATCAATTCGAATGCTGATTAAAAATGTATAGAAAATGAAATGAAATATATCTTTATTTAAGTAGGTTGTTGCACCTAATATTCATACAAACAAATCAATATCCTTAATTGCTCTTAAAATTTGTTTTTGAAATAAAAAGACTGTCACTATTTCTGGTAGGGTAATCATGAACATCTCTGTTGAACATAATAAACTGCTTAAAATAAATAGGTGCTAAATTATTTACAATTTAATATATAAATATTATGGTAAGTGTGTACAATCTATTGCAAACAGAGAGCCAATTTAAAGAGCTTAACATGAAAGATATTGGTGTAAGGCGCTGTGCTCTCAATATAATTCTCATGCCACATTTCTGGAGTTTCTGAAATCTAAACTGAACGTGTAAAGAACCGACGCACAGAAATCAAAATGAGGCTGAATAATAGTATTATAAACCATTAACCTTGATTAATATGACAAATTTGCTGATACTCTCTCACAATGTGTTGGAAATGTACGCAAATTGTCAATCTGTAGGCACAATATTTAGTACAAATTACAATTTCAATACTTTCATTATCTATGATTAATTGGGACTAATATCCGCAGTTTTCTGATATCCATATTTAGAAGCAAGGACCATCGCTTTTGTTTTTGTTATATTCAATTTAACTAAAACCGAGTTTTATCCACAATACCGAAACAGAATTATTGCACTCGACGCGCGCTTCGCTAACCATGTTAGCATCGTCAGGAGATGATTAATACTAAAATTAAAATCTAAAAGAAACAAATCCTGGAATCCCACTAGTCACGCTCGATCAATCAATACAATGGACTATACGGAATAGGCCCTTCTATCTCTATACAATGAATAGTTCTGCAGTAGGATCCTTGTGAAACATCGTTGAATAATAATACTAGGGATAATTAGTACACTGCTTTTAGATGTTTCAAAATAATTTAATGAGATATTTTTCTCTACATATGTTTCGGCTTGATGAAGCCTTTATCAAGGGTGGTTGAATACTAAAATCGAAATTGTTATACCCTACTAAACCGCCTGACGGTATTTTGTTTTTATTGCACTGTCAATT
The DNA here is from genome assembly GCA_016904865.1 of Pissodes strobi. Taxonomy (NCBI): domain Eukaryota; kingdom Metazoa; phylum Arthropoda; class Insecta; order Coleoptera; family Curculionidae; genus Pissodes; species Pissodes strobi. Next base: position 221,142 of record MU182484.1, on the reverse strand, counting down.
ATGCAGGTGTTTAAAGAGCGGGTCAGTTGGTCGTTCGTATTTAAAACGTCTGTTTTTTTTTTGTCAATTTTAGATTTCGAGGTACTCCAAAAGGTTCAGCCTTTTGCTTTTTGTTTCGGTGTGTAAAAGTTTCACATTATTCGTATCTATAAAATGGTTATATTCTGTACAATGTTTTGCTAAGCCAGAGTTTTTAATATTATGTAAAATCGATTTTTGTGTCCTAATCCTAATATTTAAGTTTCGACCAGTTTGTCCTACGTACACAGCTTCACAGTTCACACAATTTATTTTGTAAACACCAGATTTAGATTGTTTGACAATTTTGTCTTTATGGTTTATTATTCTTCTCCCTAGATTACTCTTATTAACCTGAATTGTTTTACAGCCAAATTTATTTAATTTTTTTGAAACTTTTTCTGTAATTTTCGGAACATAATTGATAAATTTAAACGGCTCCTTTTCTAATTTTAATGTAGGGTTACAAAATTATTTAGTTAAAATATTCTTCTGTTTTTTCATTATTAATTTGTCAATCAAAGCGATCTTATAACCGTTATTAATTGCAATCTGTTTGATAATGGATACTTCTTTTTGGAAACTCGCGAGTCTAGGGGAAAGCTGAAAAGTCTATGGAAGAGACTATGAAAAGCAGAAAGTTTTCCTTGGCAAGATTGGTTAGAGTCTTTGTGAATTGTTGCATCTGTTGTTGTTGGTTTCCTATATATATCAAATTTAAGCGAATCTCTTGTATTTGTAATCTTTATGTCCGAAAAGTTTGAAATGTTGTTAGATTCTTTTTCCATGGTAAATTGAATTCTATTGTTTAGGAAGTTTAAAAATGTTAAAAAGGTATCTAAGTTTCTGTTGGTTCCTGTAAAGATGCAAAATATGTCATTCACACATCTACCCCAAAAAAAATATATTTCTGATTAATGAATTGTTGGTGTTGAATAAATGCTGTTCAAAACCAGCCATAAAAATTTCGGCAAATAAAGGTGAAATTGGAGAGCCCATTGGTAAACCATTAATTTGTTTGACTATTTCATAATTATAATGGAAATAATTTTGATCTATAATACATGTACGAATTATAGATTTGAGATCGCTTTTTTTCTTTTACTAAATTATCAGAGTTATCTATTAGTGCGTTAATAATATGTGAAAGTTCGCTTAACGGTATGGAGCTAAACAGACTTTTCACATCAAAGAAAACCAATATTGCATCATTTGGAATTTTTAAGTTTTTGACTTTATCAATGAAATCAAAGGAGTTTTTAAGTGCATACTTAGAATTGGATTTAATGAATTTTGGTAAAATATTCGTAACGAATTGGCTTAATTTGTAACACGGAGCATTCACATATGATACTACTGGTCCGACTGGGATATTATCTTTATGAATTTTAGGTAAGCCGTAAAAGAGGGGGTGGGGGGGGTTGGTGGTGATGGACTCATTAATTTGAGAAAAATTTGTTGAGTTATCAGGTAGTACAGAATTGTTATTTTTTAATAATGGGATAATTTGTTTTTGGTATTTAATAGTCGGGTCTTGCGTTTTTATGAAATCTCCATTATAGCGGGTTAGAAGAAGGGGGAAGACTTTTCTCCACAAATGAAAATGCCAATCTTTAGTTCAAGAGTTATGCAATTCGGTGAGTTCACTCATCGTCATCAGACTCACACACTACTTAGCTACAATGTTGTATGTTTACATAGCAAACAATTGTTTGCTATGTAAACATACAACATTGTAGCTAAGTAGTCTGTGAGTCTGATGACGATGAGTGAACTCATCGAAATGCATAACTCTTGAACTAAAGATTGGCATTTTCATTTGTGGAGAAAAGTCTTCCCCCTTCTTCTAACCCGCTATAATAGCAACTCCACTTCAAAAATTGACTTCTACTTACAAAAAAAAATCTCCATTATTCAAAAGTTCTTTGATTTTAGTATCATAATCTAATTTAGTTAAAACAGTTATCGTGTTTCCTTTATCAGCTTTAGTTCATATTAAGTTATTTTGCGTTAGTTTTGCTTTTATTGTGTTTAAGGTTGTAATTTTTTTTTTTATTCAGTTGAGTATTTGAATTAGATTTAAATTCTTCAGAGATGCTATATTTGCACTCTATCCCTATTTAAACTATTTTTACATTTAATAATTTCCATACTTTCATATAGTATATCAGCCTCCGACAATACCCTATTAATTTTCTCTACTGCTCTACTAAGACTAGTATCACTACAAGCCAAAAATTTGTCATCGGCAAGAAGATTTATAAATTCACAATCATCAAACATATCGATATCATTAATGTATAATATGAATAGAAGAGGTCCTAAACGCTCCCCTGCGGTACTACTATATTATTAATTTCAGTAGACACCTCTCTATTGCATCTTAATTTTTGCTTTCTATTAGTCAGATAGTCTGCAAAGCATTCAAAAATGTTACCATACCAAAATTCCTTAACTGTGACAACAAAATCTCCCTATCTACCGTTTCAAATGATCTCTTTAGATTTTTTTTTCTTTTTTTTTATGGCAGTGGCACACACACTAAAGGTAGATCCTATGGCGCTCGACGAGCGGTGTGTGTGCGAAGATGTTAATTGACACGGTTCTTGAATATTTGTAGGTTGTAATTAGTGGGAAACAGATGTCCTGGAAGTGAGTTCCACAGTGAGGCGCCAGACAAAGGAGTTCTGAGATTCAAGAATACACCGACAACAAACCTATTCTTAGCAATATCATTCTTGATTTTTACATACTGTTAACTGGAGAGCGGATTCGCACGAGTGCCGGCAGCGAAAATCAGATTGGTTAGTTATCAGGATGTCCATCTCCAAGGCCTTTTCGATAGGGATTAATGTGTTTATTGGTCGAAATTCACTGGCATTAATCGTGTTATTGACCCTTTGTATTGCAACAATAGTACTACATTTTAATTTATCAGTACTGAGAGATGTGTTCAAAAGATTTAATATATCATGACCAATGGTCTCGAATATGGATTTTAACACTTTAACAGTTCATGAACAGAGCATTCATTATCAAGCCTATTGATCATTTTTTGAGCATCAGACATATTTAACAATTTAAACATTGACATCTCAAAATTCAAATTAGCATTAAGATTGGCCAATTTCTTAGCATTTTGCATGCTGACGTGTGACGTGTATGTGATATTTTTTAGTATTTGCATTATTCTTGTGATATTTTAAAATTGGTTTATGAATGTGCTTTAAATGTGGTTATTATTGATGTATTTTGTAAAATGGCATTGCCGCTAATAAATAAATAATAAATAAAAGAAATAAATAAATGCTTTCGCCAATTTTTTACTGTTAACAAAATACCAATAAAAGTTTGCTGCAATCTCTGAACAATTTCTAAAAGTTTTTCTCTCATTATCAACGTCAAAGGAAATATATTTGGAACACTAGAACTATACGCACCAATCACATCCTTCAGCGTCGTCCACATTTCTTTAGGGTTACCTCTACACATATCTATCTTATCAAAATAATACTGGCCCTTCTTTATCCTAAGAAGATCAATCACATTCTTCAACCACATTGTTGCTGTGAGACATAAACTCTGGCCAATTGTCTTGTTTTTGAAAATCATTTGCATTTTTCTAAATTTATAAGCCTTGTCGCGATCTTTAATTTTATCAAAAACTTCATTATCAAACCCCGGCAAATCAGATTTATACTTCCAACTCTCTACAGGTGCAACATTGTTACTCATCCTATCACAATTCTTCAATAATTTACCAAAAATAAAATTAACATCAACAGAGTTGAAATTCCAATCACATAACAATAAATTTAGCTTTATAACATTCATGTTTTTCTCACAAGTACTTCTATATTTTTTTACCCGATTATTTACACATGACTTGTTGCAGAAATTAACACTAATAACTAGGTCAGCAATCCTTGGAGCATCATGCACCTGCACCCATAAGCCATTCTCATTTGTGAGCACATAGCCAACCAATGTCTCACTGACATCTGTAACCCGTGTTGGCACAGTCACCTATTAACTTATTCCATAAGATGAAATCAGATTTTTAAACTTGTTACTATAAAAACTGTAATTCAAAAGATTTAAATTAAAATATCCAATTAGTATGCATCTGCTAAGTTTGGAAAATACAGTATCGCATATTTCTTCAAATTCTTCCAAAACAGAGCAACCGAACTTGAAGGAGAATGGTAGATGCAGCCAATAATCCAAGAGGTTCATTACAGGCCAAGGCTTTTCAAACTCGATGGCTAATTAGACGTTTCTGGAGATCGAATGAAGATATTTCTTTAAAGTTAGGGTTGTGGTCAAAGAAGACTGTGGTCTATCGTTTGAAATTATTTTTATGATAGCGGTGTTGTCAGATCTACACATACCTGATATAATTTTTTTTACTTTAAATGAAAAACCCTATACATATTTATATTTTTGGATTCTATGTAAAATTCTAAGCCTAACTGATGTATCATACCCTATCCGTAAAGTATTAGCTCAGGACAGGAGATGGAAACAAATGAAAATCGATCTTTTGAACAGGTACAGAATGAAAACGGTTGAAGGTAGAAAAAAATGATTTGCCCTCTCCTATCTTGACTTCTAATGGTCAAAAAGCTATCGCATGGTACCAACTACATATGGTACCGGTGATACCATTTTGTTACTAACCTTAGTACCTTCTATTATGGCATCATGCGACAGATATCAAAAAGTTAAGATAGGAGGGTACAAAATTTTTTTTCCCATCTGCAACCATCTTATCTCTGTACGTATCCAAACTATCCAAAAGCTTGATTTTCATTTTTTTAAAACCGTAAACTAAGAACTTTACGGTAGTATGATACATCAGTTAGGCTTAGGATTCTAAAATTGTTCAAATTTATAGGGTGTTCCTCTTAAAATAATAACAAATTGATATCAGGTATGAATAGATCTGGCAACATGTACAAATAATTTGAACAAAATCGACCACAGTCTATTTTGACCGTTAGCACAATTTAAAAAAAAGTGTCTTTTTCGATCTCCAGAAACATCGAATAGTCTCCATCCAGATGAAAAACTAGGTAGGTGCATGTCACTAAAAACCTTACAGTTTTATTTACATGTATTTTAAATTGGGTTTTTGTCGTTAAGGACCCTAGGTATATTATTGATCACAAAAATACAAATAAAATCGATATGATCAAAAATCTGAATACCTGAACTTTTCATGGTGTCATCTTCTTGTGGAATGTCAATAATGTTTGTTGTTTCCAATATCTTTGGTAGCTCCTGTTTGTTAATGGATTGGGGTTGAGTATCAATCAAAATCTGATTGTGACTGACCTATAATGAAGGGAACACCAATGTAAGCGACTTCAAATAAATTATTATGGTTATATTAAACAACCAAGAGTATGGCTGGATCTAACATATTCTAATAACGCCATAGTCAGAACAGATTTTATCAGCGTTGAGAGTGTTTCTCTGATAAAAATCAACACCATCAGCAGCATCATGTATACTTCTCTAAATAGAAAAACGAACATTGACATCTAGAAATACTTTAGTATCTTAAACTGAACAAATCCCTTGCTGTATTTCTACTATTCAATCAATCAATACTTTCCGTACTATTTTTAACAATAGTTGATTGCTCCAAGTTCCTTGTATTAAACTACATTTGCAAACAAATAGAAAAATAGCATTTATTTTAAATTCCCAAATGAATAAACTAACATCTAAAAACTTACCTGCTGTAAAGGTAAATGCATGGTTCTTCCAGGAGCTCTTGTAATTGCCTCACCAACACCAAAACTTCTATCTGAGCCTAGTGATCCTCCTGTATCACTGGAAATTGTTTCACTAAAAATCAGACTTATTATAGGAGTAGTTACTTGTATATATACAATGTTTACAGGATTTTCACGTATATTTTGCCACCTACATACAGGGTTTATTTTAAGAGTTATCAAATAACTTTAAATAGAAAAGTTATAGGGTTTTTTCATGAACAGTTACGACATTCAGCTGTCAAAAATATTACCTTGTGTTTTTTAAAATGGATCCCCCGTATATGGTTCTTTTACCAAAGTGTCCATTCGCTACTGGTTCTGAATATATTAGGCTAGATATCTCTATTGTTATAAAAATAATTCAGAAAAATGACGAAAACTGTGCTATAAAGTTAATGCATTAGAAACCACATTATTTTACACCATTATCTTACTAACACATTAATGTTATGGAACGGGTTTTCTCGTTTGTCTCAGTTAGTTTTAAAAATAGAGGTATCAAACTTGACATATTTGGAATCAGTAACGAATGGACTACCCGATAAAAAATCCATCATTTTAGATCAAAATTTATATGAAAAATCGGATAAGCACATTAAAAATATGGCATCCCATTTAAAAATATATCAAAGTGACCCCTAGCACTTTTATCTGATGTTGAATTGTTTTTTGCTGAACATATCCGAATTCGCGGGAGAAAATTACATAAGATGGCTATTTGAGTTTTTTTTTTATAAAAGTACAGGGAAAGTCAAAAAATCGCCTTGTCTAGTCCTCGTTGAATAACCCTGTACACCCAATTTATTAAAGCCAATTTTTGGTCTAATCAGGGTAATTGGTTAAGCGTGGCGACTCGCCGCATTTCAAAAACCTTTTGTTCTAGAGCTACGGGGAAAAATTCTATAATTAATTCAACCCAGACTGTTTCTTCAAAAACATTTTTGAGTTTCTAAGGTTGACGCAAGATGAAGGACGCAAGCTGATATTTAAATTTCAAAAATAGGGCTTCTCGAAAGTTTACGCTTTAAAGGTAGACAAAAAATTACACTATTAGAAACGACGAGGCTTTGTCTACCACTTCTTTTAAGAACATAATCTGGTAAAGTGGTGTGGGAAACTTATTTCTTCTCGCATAAGAATCGCTGTTAATTCGGTATTCGCAACCATTTATTATAATTTTCTTTTTGAAAAAGTCTTCGGTAGGATTTAGATTTATTAAGTCCTTAAGAACTGTAGTTGGCCTAACTCTTGAAATAATATGCCTTTTTTTTCAAAACTGTAATGTTGTGTAAAAATGCGCATTGACTTAAATGATTCTAGACACGCAGGGTCCCAACGAAATCAAATGCAAAATTACGTTAGCTCTGTTAAGCTTGAAAACAGCAGCTTCAAGGAGAAATACGGCGCGCAGGCGCATATGCTTTTACGGGGTAATCGGGTAATGAAAGCGTGCTCGGATTCAAGGCTAGCGGCTTGGATGTAGCGGTGTTTGACAAAAGAGAACAAGAGCGCTCGGATTCAAATGAGAAACTTTGTTTGCTAATACAGAAAATTCAAATAGATATATTATTTTTTATTATCGTTAAACAATTAATTAATAATAAAGCACTTGCATTAGGGAAGCTGTGCTTTCCTAGCTTCCATGGTAAACACGTCACTGAATTCTAACAACGATCTGAGAGCAAATCATATATTTCCTTTTAGCACAAACTACTACCAAAGTTTACAGAATAAATATAAGTTGCAGCACTCTCAAAAAACTGCTGATCTACCTACCTCTACCTCGCGTCCCGCCGGGGTTTCGGGTCACAATCGACTCCATGTCACGTCAAGATGACGTACAGAGTAGCATGGCTGATCAATGATGGGGTTAAATAAAATTAGTGTTTTAGTATGTAATCACAGTATAGTTTCTACATTTCCTCTTATTTATGCGTGTTCGCTCACGCGCGAAATAGCGACCTATTACAACACGTCAGACATCAATACCAGGTTGAAAAAGGCGGGAGAGCAGGTATCTGCGGCACGCTTGTGATCTTAATACAATACAAGTTCCGACAGTGAGAGGCGCAACTTATAGGCAAAATTAGATGTTTATGTAACTGTCAGATATGTTGGAGAAATCAAAGCAATCAAATTATAGGTACAATTTAGAAACTGGGACAATTTTGTAGGCAGTAAACTTAATTTGTGAAATAAGTAAAATAAACATTTTAACACAAACTAGTAACCCTACGTTGATTTGCTCGCTGTTCATACTGATGTCATAATAGACTTCGAAATGCCGAGTTTGATATAAGCTATGTATCTTGAAGCTCTGATATCTATTATTTTAAATAAAGTCAGTAAAAGCTTACATTAATAAATAATGTGTTAATAAAAAATCTCCTCACGTGGATGGAAATATACATCGATTCCAATTATTTCTGTAAGCCTCTCCTAAAAAGAACTGGAAACGCCACTATTCAAAATCACGGGAACCATTATTATTACACTACTATTAGCTAAGAGACTTATGATATGATCAAAGCAAAATTCCAATCATTGGCGTTTCGACAGTGGAATAGATATAGATATAGCAAATTGAGACCTATTTTATTAGAATGGAGATTTCTAAAAAACAATACGGAAATATCACCTTTATTACGAATATTTTTGGCTATTGCCGACTAGTTTAGTTTGGATTATAATAATTGTAACTATAATTTAATTATACCTGTACCTGTTATATGTGTCTTTAAGCATCTTTTGAGGTTTAATATGAATATTAAATGGGGTATCCAATACAGTGGCCGATGTGCACTCTGATATAGATGTATATGACATTGTATCTTCTGCAACACTACTTTCATCTTGTTCTTCCAGTATTACTTCGACACTCTCAGATATTTTGTCAGTTGACGAACTGAAATTTGATAATGTGATGATTAGATATTATTAGATTTTTCTATGCGAGACTTAGTCAATGTGGCTAGAGATATGACACGCTTCCAATAATTCCTATGAGCATATATACCTGAATTATTTTTGTGCAAAAACAACAGATTTTCAGTACAATAATGACTTATACGAACAAAACTATGGTAAGGCCATTATCCTAGAGTATTTTGAATTTAATTTTGTTAAAAATTTTTATTATAAGAGTTTACTTTGGCTTACTAGTTGAACTTATCGTAATTTATCAATATGACAAACATTTTCTAAACGATTTTCTAAATCACATTAACGCAACAGATCAAAAGAACCTATTATATAATTCACTAGAGAAAGGGAAATTAACACAAAACTTTTCGTCCTTAATACTCTCATTGAAAAAGATTTGCATTATCTTGAAGCAAGAATTTACAAAAAACCTACAAGCAAATAAATATTTAAATTTTAAATATAATCATGTTTAAAAAGGCGGGTTGAAAAGGAAAATAATTTGCAATAATCAAAATTTCAACGCAGAAATGAATTTCTAAAAGATGTTTTGACTAATAACTATCATATTGGTTTTATACAAAACCGTTTTACAGGATTTGAACACTAGATGATGAAAATGAAACTACAAAAAAAATGCACATAAACATTTACGCCATTAACCAAACGAATAAAAGAACACCAAACATACAATACAAATATGAATTTCATAAATCAAATAGTTATCAATATGCATTTTGTTAAAATCACAGATACAGTGGAACGTTTCAAGCATTTGAGCAGAGGAACCATTGCCAAAAGCAAATTGAAAATTAAAGAAAGTGCTTTGCTATTATTAAATAAAGATAATTGTGTTGCGTCATTATCAGTTAATTTATATAATTCTTGATTAACTTTGTCCAAAAAAACTGAGTCGAAAATGAATACTTGAAATTAACTAAGTAATAACTACATGACGTTTCACAAAGGACATCTAATATTTTCAAAATATATAATACCTAATTATCAATCTATAACACTTTAAAACTTAACACAAACAACGTCTTCCCTAAAAACAGCTCAAGAGGTCATTATTCAAACAAACCGATCATATTCTGGTACAAGTTTGAATATCAACTAAATTAATATGTCAAACTAATAGATCAATATTTCATTTCCATAGCTGCCTTTGTATTTTTTCGTCTATTATTGTTTTTTTTACCTTGGTTATTGGTAATTCAAAAAGTAAGCTCAGGCTCTTTCTTAAATTGTCAATACCAAAGTTTATTAATATACGGAACAAAGCGTGGCTATGGAAAAGGAGTACTGCTCCATTTCCATAGCCACTAATAAACAACCAATGTGGACAAGAATCAAAGCCATTGACGTTGAATTGTGCCGTAGAGAGGTAGAGACATGAAAGGAGTCGACGTAGAGTAACTACCTACATCGGGGTTCCCCGTAGATCACATGAATGCTGAAATTTGGCAAGGCAAGAAAATGTGGGAGCCGAAATCACCGCTAAATTCTATTGCGATGGGGTGCCGTTCCTTCTGTAACAACTTTATTTGTGCCATACGTACACTACTGACAATATTTGCCACACTTCCTGTCATTTCCGCCTCAGCTGAAACTAGTTTACCAATTTTTAAGAACGTATTAACGATCAACCATGTTGAAGGGACAGTTAAATGGTCAAACACTATTAAATGTTCTTTAATTTCTGTATCACGTTCTTCTGACATTTTTTATTTTACGTGTTGACATTCGATTTGTAAATATAAAATGTAAAATAGTGCTATTTTAAATATTTGCAAAATACCTTACATAAAATATAGGAGGAAACTTAAGCAGTTCCTGGAGGAAAATATCTTTTACGACCTGTAATAATTATTTCAACCAACACAATGAAGTTTCTTATGGTACCCATCTAATACTACATAAATGCTACTCTGAGGATTGTATTTTTACAATATAATATTATATCATGTTAATCATACCATAAGTTGTTATTTTGGTCACTTCTAAGGTACTGTATGCGGTGCAATGTTTGTGTTCTGTTATGCATCGTTTGAGATTATATATTTGTTACTCTTTACTGTCATCTATAACACCCACACTGTATATACAAAACCTTTATTCCACTACTAGCTTTAATACCTACCACTACTGACTGATTTTTTATTTAAGAAGTTGTTTTTCTTTACCTCTTGTCAAAATATTTCATTATTTATCTTCATTAATGACCTAGGACCTAGGTCATAATGAACCAATTGATAATGTAAAAATCATAATACAAATTGACAAGTTGCCAAGCCTACCTGATAAGACAAAATATAAATAAAGTTGCCAAGATTTCCCAGCAAAGGCAATTCGATTGGAATAATTAATAGATAAGCAATCTTATAAAAACTATACAACTAATGTTTTAATAACTACAAAAATGTTTTGTAGATGTATTACTCGTGGAAAAAATTGTATATTAAGCACAGTTTAGACAACTATTATTGCCTTCGCGGCTTAAATCCCTGATACGCTACGCTCCTTGGGATTTAAAATCGACGCTCAGGCAATAATAGCGTCTGACTAAACCTCGGTTAATAATATACTATTAATTGTGGAGTTTAATTATTTAACGACGAACATTATGTCATCTATGGTAAATAAAATGAATTTGATGCCATTAGGTCCGCCTTGCTTGGCGAATTTTCCCTTTTGTAAATGGTGTTGCTATCTAAGGAACGTGTATAAATCCAAATTACCTAAATTGCAAGGTTTACAAAATTAATTTAACAAAATCTTAAAAACTATGTTGAATAGATGACACATCTGATACATTGGGGAACTTCTATATCTATTTGTTCTAGGAAAGTCAAGACAATAGTATATTATTTTATATGGAGGAAAAGTGATACTTTTCATGGCGCGCTCGTGTTTAACAGCCGAACGGAGTGAGGCTGGTAATAGAGAGCAAGCCATGAAAATTAACTTTTCCTCTAAATAAAATATACTGTTTTTTCTTCAAATGTCGACAAATTAATGCAAAAACATCTCTTTTTAATAGTAATAATACCTAATTATTATTAAAGATAAGTGGGTTCGCAAGGCGGCTTAGACCGATGTCGGTGAATAGGCACAGGTTGTTGCTATAGTAACGTAACATAAAGCTGTCAGTGGACACTGTCAACAATAATTATTTTTTTAAGATTGCGTCTCCGATTGCGTTTTAATTCCGTATTGATAGCAGTTATTGAGTAAGTTCGATTAAATAATAACCAATTTGTTCCTAAATTAGTGATTTTTAGAAATGCAGTCACAAATTGAGTCATAAATACAAACTGTAGTTTAATAAATCTTGAGTTGTTGACGCTTATTTTGTTGTCTGTTTGTATTGTATCTATGTTGCTATGACAATACGTTTACCTCCGCCGGCGGAAAAGTGAAAAGTAAAGCTCCGGCGGAGGAAAAACGACTCTTCACGGCCGCCTACACAGTCGAGTAATGACGGATTTACTGACGTTTGAAGAAAAAAACTTTTTGAATCAATACTGACCCGAAACGGTACCAAAATCTCAGAACTGTCAATGTTTCCGTTCAAGAGTTTATACGATGTACCGGGTGTTTCACTATAAATGGACCCCCCCTTTAACTTTCTCAACTGACATTTTAGAAAAAAACGTTCAATACAAAAAATAAAGGGGATGAAGTGAACTTTTTTATGGCATAGCACTGTTGTATACAGGGTGTCCCATAAATGCGGGGTTAAACAAAGTTATATTTTTTAACTGGAACAACCTATATATTATTGCATATTTGGATTTTGTGGACAATTCTAGACATATTTCATAAATAATGTCCTATACCTATCTGTTACTGTTTTTGAAATATTGACAGTTGAAAATCGACCATTTATCAAGTTTGACAGCCTGTAAAATCTAAACGGCTAAAGATAGAGCAAAATGGTTCGCACTTTCCTATCTTGGTTTTTCATAAGCTATCGTTCGACACTAATTTTAGATTTAACCAGAGGTTAAATTTAACCGGAATTTCTTAACTTCTGGTTAAATAAATTAGTGTCAAACGATAGCTTATGAAAAACCAAGATAGGAAAGTGCAAACCATTTTGCTCTATCTTCAGCCGTTTAGATTTTACAGGCAGCCAAACTTGGTAAATGATCGATTTTCAACTGTCAATATTTCAAAAACAGTAACAGATAGGTATAGGACATTATTTATGAAATATGTCTAGAATTCTCCGCAAAATCCAAATATGCAATAATATATAGGGTGTTCCATTTAAAACATAAAACTTTGTTTAATCCCGCATTTATGGGACACCCTGTATACAACAGTGCTATGCCATAAAAAACTTCACTTCATCCCCTTTATTTTCTGTATTGGACGTTTTTTTTTCTAAAACGTCAATTGAGAAAGTTAAAGGGGGGGTCCATTTATAGTGAAACACCCGGTACACAAACAAGGTCTTGATTATTCCATTTTGTATTGAGTATTCCATATTTAAGCTTTACAAGTATAAAAATATTTGGTATTTCTGATGACTAAGCACACTGTTCACACAATGGAAAATTATTTTACTAATGACAATGTTGAGTTACAACGTGCACAGATGAACAAGGAGTAAAATATAATACTTTTGAAAGTTACAAAAAAATAATTAAAATTAAGACAGTTAACTATAAAATTTTCCTAGTAAATAGCAGGTTATCAGAAAATCTTTATAATAAGTAGAGTTCTTAAACCACATGCGTAGTTGCAGCTTTGGAGTGGTTATTACAAAAAATAACAGAATGTAATACCAGGTATCTCCAAATACCAAAATTACTTAAAGCACCAGTTTGAAACTATAAAGTCTGGCAGGAGTGCTTAAGTAGCAGCTAAGTCTCCGTTACCAGTCGAAGATACTGTGCTTCATGAAATCACGAAACGTAACAGGCGCTCAGGGAAATTCGTAATATTTAATATGCCTTTAGAACAAGGTAAGTCTGACGCAGAGGCAGTTCAGGAACTCCTGCAGTTTCGTTCCTCAGTACAACATTAAATTATCCAATATAGCGTGGGAAAGCCTACCAAAATCAGTGAAAGGCTCTGAAGGTCACCTTGGAATCTCAACGAGAGGCTGACTTGACTTGGTATTGCGGAACAGGTTGAAATTGGGGGCTATCAATATTTACGTTAAAGCTGATTTAAGCCCCAACCAACGGGTCCGGGGGGAGTTAGTCAGGGCATAGCCATGTTATGTCTTACTCTTGTATCTAACTTTATCTTTGAATAAGTTTTGTAAATGTATTTTGCGCGATGATAACCCAAAACCATTTTGGTGTTGCACATTGCATTGATAAATTGTTGGATTGGTGTAGACAGAACTGTTTAAAATAACACATAGTCAAGTGTAGTGTGCTTTTATAGCCGTAAAAATGCTTCCTGGGTCTCTTACAGCCACACATGCTAAAATATTAATGATAATAGGACTATTCAATATTTGTGTTAGCCTTTTCCGTTAATTTTTTGGATGTAATTGTATAATATAGTTAAATATAGTACCCATCTTATGTGTGTCATGTGCAGTGAAAGGATACAGAACACATTTGTTAAATTTCGTACAAATATCTCTGGAGTATGATGTCTTTTTAAATGATTAAATGGAGTTTATAGTTCCCAGTGAACTGCTTTCGCAAATAATTTTCAATTTCTAGTTAGACCTAGACGCGGAAGAAAACTATTTTTCGAGAGTTTACAAGAAATAAATTATGATCTGAATATTGCATCCCAAAAAATCATATTATGTACTATTCTTTACTTGGACCCCTTTCTCTTACCTAAGTAATTTCAATTTGAAGTATTTTAGGCTGCGTCGTATGCAGGATTTTCTTTTCGATTCGATAATATTACGGGGTATCTCACTTACAAGTAAATATAGAGAGTTGTGGATTTCTCAATACTGTACTACTTATTTTGAGAAAATAACGATGGTATAAACAAAATTTTCATAGTCCGCTTCGTTTCTGAGATACAGGGCGAAATTGAAAATAATGTATTTTGAGACCCCTCGTATCTCCCTTTTCTTTAACATATCGCAAAACTAAAAACGTGGTCTTATATATTTTTTTACGTAGAATCCAGTGGCGTAGTCAGATTTTTGCTGCGGGCTGTCAATTTTTAGCTACAAATCAAACTTGTATTTTCTTTTACGAAACATCCTAAATTTTATAATCTTTACAAACATATATAATACATGATAGTGTGAACTACTAAAATGCATAAACCTAACTAAGTAAATACTACCATATAAATATTAAAACAAGTACATAAATAAAATTCAACCCAGCATAGAATTTATTAAGAAAACAGTGACCAAGGGCCTAGAAACACTTTAAACTAAGCCTCCCGCGAGAAGACATGCATTTAGTATTAATTGGGTATAGTGTAAACTCTTAATTCATCTATAAACAAAACACACATTTATTATGGCTCACGTACACGTGTATTGTTTTTATCAACGTGTCTCCTTTACCATCTCTTCTCACCTGACCTAGAGCGATTTCAAATCTGCGCTATTCTCCTGCACGCACAAGTAATGCGTGGAGTCACGGACAAAAAGCCAATTCGTGACAATAGGTATTTTAAATAATAAGCCTAAAGGATAATTTCACAAAATGTGTCCTATACGACACTCTTGGTGCGTATAGTATAAACATTCTCTTTTAAACAATGGTATAAGTATTAGTAGGCAGCGATCATTAGAACAATGGAATGATCATATCCTATTGGCAGGACCTGTCAGTGCAAAATTTACATTTTCTGTGCGATATTGTATTTTTTACGATGGGTGAAAATGAAAATTATCAATATTTTGAACATGACATGTTAGTCTGTTTTATACAGAGCAATGAAAACTCTCATAGAGCTTCTCAGGTATATTTCATATTCTTATTGTTTGAATATTGAAAGGGTCCAGCCCCACCTTATAATTTACTAAAAAATAATAATTACAGCGTCAAGCTAAAAAACGGTATACGGTATATAATAGATCCAAAAGAAAAGCGTGACATCCACCCAAATCGGGGTGTGACGTGATACGAGGCCCAGCATACTATAAAAAGACAAAGCGCGCTCGCGACAGGGTTCAGTTTAGTTAATCATTTGATGTGAGTAAGAAAGCAGCGGATGTCGTGGGGCCTTTCGTGCACATAATCGCAGATTTACTCTAGCAACGTTAAGCATCTGGTACAAATATCAATATCAATGGCATGTTCGGGAAGTGACTACACGGCATCGGCGGGGAGCACTGTTTTGCAAGTAAGAGTTGGGTTCCCTAGCAACGTTGACCGGCTGCATAAAACGGTTAGCTTATTGATGGCTGAGCAACGTTAAGCGTCTGGTATAAAATATGAATTGCTTGTAAATTAAGGTTCATGATTAGAAATATCACATTGTTATAGTATCCATACTTTTATGCTGAAAGTAACGGGCAAAAGTTCTAGTCAATAAACAAACTTAAAATAACGAAGGAGAGCCACACAGGCAACTGTGCCAAATTCCAGGTGAGAAACAGTATTAATATTATTTTTTTATGGCGGTGGCACACACACAAAAGGGAGATTCTATGGCGCTCGACGAGCGGTGTGTGCGCGAAGATGTTGATTGACACGGTTCTTGAATAGATGTAGGTTGTAACGGGGAAACAGATGTCCTGGGAGTGATGCAGTGCGCCAGACAAAGGAGTTCTTGTACATCGATGTTCTAAGTGTTTCCCGTTGTACGACGAACTGGTGCGCTCTTGCCGTCTGTCGTGAATGTCTGACAGGCGTGGTCAGGGGCTGGATGAGACGGGCCAAATCCTGGGAACAACTGCCGTGAAAGTATCTGTAAAACAGGGACATCTCGGCCACATGTCTGCGGTGTTCCAGACTATTCAGATTCCGGGTCAACTCCGGAGGTCGCCGACGAGACGCATGGAATCCAGAATGCTTTGGTGCGGCACCCCAGATGTGTGAGCAATATTCTAAGCACAGTTTTATTTGCGCTTTGTAGAGCAAGAGCAACTGCTGCGGTGTACAGTTTTTTGTTGCGAAATAGCGCACCAAGCTTCTGGGAGGCTGATTTTGCGATGTTAGCAACGTGGTCATGCCAGGACATATTGCTGCCGACCGAGACACCAGCAGTCCGATTGACGAGGATGAAGGAATGGTCGATCCTGCCATAATGATGTCAGGGCCCGCCGTATTGTCCTGTTGGTAAACGTGGGTGCTTGGGTCTTTGCTGCATTGAACTGGGCCAAATTTCTGTCGCCCCAAGTTTGACCTTTCTCCAGGTCTTGATTAATTGCTGTAATCTGCTCT
This sequence comes from Pissodes strobi, assembly GCA_016904865.1. Lineage (NCBI taxonomy): Eukaryota > Metazoa > Arthropoda > Insecta > Coleoptera > Curculionidae > Pissodes > Pissodes strobi. The sequence goes on along the minus strand of MU182484.1, from coordinate 204,077 downwards.
TGTCTGCGGTGATAAGTCCCAGTCGCTGGTAAAGGTTTTTCTGATCTAAAGTGGGAGACAAGGGTACTGTCATCTGCAAAACTGTCAACAGGATTATTCGTTTCGGTCAGCAGGTCATTAATATAGATGAGGAACAGAGTTGGTGAAAGTATTGCGCCCTGAGGCACGCCCGCGTTAATGGTGAATGTGTCTGAGATGTGTACATCAACTGCAACTGCGGTTCTCCAGGAAACTGGCAAGCCAGCTGCAGAAAGAGGCTGGCAGTCCGAAGGACGGTAGTTTGTTGAGCAGTCCGTCATGCTAAACTCTATCGATGCCTTCGAAATATCCAGCGCAATCGCTCGAGATTCTCCGTAGTTCTCAATTGCCCTACTGCATATATGAGTGACAGGCCAATATATCTCCTGTCGATCTCTCTTTGCGCAAGCCGTATTGATTATCGCTGATTATTCTGTTGTTCTCAAGGTACTTGAGTAGTTGCTGATTGGCTACACGTGCCCTAACTTTGGAGATTATTGGAAGCAGGGCAATTGGGCGATAGTTTGAGGTCGTGGTTTTCTTGCTTTTTTGTCGAACCAAGCCTTTCTTTTTTTGACGGTAACTTGATGGAATTTGGGGTGTATGCTTCCATTCCTGAGGAAATTACTTGCGTCATCTCTTCGCAGCAGACTGACGGGTCGCCAGAGCCAAAGCAGACGTTGAGCCAAGGAAAATCTAAAAAGAACTCCCTTAGATCGTCCCAGTTGGCAGAATTGTAATGCCAGATTTTGCGAGGCAATGGTGGATCCTTCCGTACAAGTGGCAATTCACAAACTGTTGTAATAAGTTTGTGGTCGGAAGTACCTAATGGCGGACCAACTGTAATTGTGTATTGGTCAGGATTGGTGGTTAGAAAAACATTCAGGAGGGCGGCGAATTCGCCCCTCTCTGAGATTCGAATTGGTTCGTCTACAAGTTGAGTAAGCCCGCAGCTGATGGCAAATGCTTCAGCTTCTCTACCTTCGTTGTCGGTCTTGTTGTGATGTTTGAGTCAGTCTGTTGGTGTTGTGGGCGGGCATTGAAGTCTCCCAGAACGATTATTTCTGAATTGGGGTGATCGACCTTATAATAATTGTATGTCTATGTTTTGATTTCAGAGAGGTATTATGAAAAATATCGTTCATTACGCGTCCAGAAACAGCTTTTCCTGTGCTTGCACCACTTCCGGTGTTCGGCTACGCCTCACACCAGAAACTGTCGTGCGCACACCGGAAAAGCCTAGTTTCCGGACTGGTAATGAAATATGCTGAAAATGTGGTAATCAATTAATAGCTGGCACGAATAGGGTATAGGCTATATAAAAGAACTTTAAAATATCTAAAATAGAAAATCTATTAATAGTGGCACGAATAGGATATAAAAAATTATCCAATTTAAACAAATTACTAATGCTTTGTAAAAAGGTTACTAAACTAAGAAATTCCTATAAGAGCTAAATAATGCTTATTCTATAGCGGATATAAACAAAATTTAGGACTTGCAACCGTCTATGGATCTTGTCCCCCCCCAAAAAGAGCCAAAAGATGGGTTGAGCGCAAATTAAGTCCCCCAACAAAAGAAGGATTGACGCAAACAGTCTCCTCACAAAAGATAGGGTTAACGCAAATAAGTCCTGTTAAACCTAAATAAAATGCATTGGATGCAAGTTCGTCGAATAATTAAAATGGTATAAATTCGCGATAATTACATCACAAGGATATTCAGGTGAAAGGACGCTGACTGCTCGGCAATTGAGGGTACAGAGCGTTTGATTTATGAATGGGGTTTGGTGAAACCAGGTACTTATTGTATGTTTTAATTGGGAACTCAAAACGTCTGGTCGGTCAGTCAGTTTTAACATCGAAAGATTTACGAAGCATTTTACGCAACTGGGGTACCGACATATATAATTGCGATAAAAACATAAATTCGCCTAAAGTAAATTGGTATGCTGTTACCAGTTAACTTTCCCTACATTGAATTGATTATGTATAAAATGTGTTATTGTTGGTAAATTATTGATTTTGTAGCGATTAATCGGTGTTCTGCTATCTATTAACTTGCCTAGTCAGATTGTTTGTAAATTGTTAATATTCTCTGTAATTGCTACATTTGTAACGTTTAATCGGTATGCTGCTATAGATTAACTTTCGTAACAATATCCAACAATTTACTTTAGGCTTTCCTAACAATATGTAAATTAGATTGCTTGTGAATTGTAAATATTATCTGTAAATTATTGGTAAATTAAATTTGTAACGATTAATTGGTATCCTGCGACCGATTATTTTTCCTAGCAATGTCAACTTCATTGTATATCAATTGCTAATATTCTTCAGAAATTGGTAAAATGGTAATTAACGTAATGTACAGGGTGGCTCGAATTCGAGTCTATGTATGGGGAACTCGGGACCCGTAAGAGATACAGTGCCGGTAAATTAGGGGAAAATTGCGCATTTAGATCCCTAACAATATGCCGTTTAGAAGGTTTTAAAATTCCGGGTATTTCCGGAGATATCCGAAAAAAAATCGAAATATTGAAAAATCCTTTTATTTTTTCCTGAGCTTATTTAAAAACAGATTTCAAATTGAATTGCACTGTTGCACTGCCGCTTTTTCCGCTCTATCCAATGGTGGTACCCAGTTTGGAATCCGACGTTTTATCTTCAAAGGATCGTCATTACCACCTTTCTTTTTTTTAAATACGAACTTTAATTTTTTTTTCGTTTTTCAGATGATTTTGGCCTTATAAATATGACTGTGTTTTATTTTTTTTTATTTATTTTTTTTTTATTATTTATTTTGCTTTGGGGTAAAAAATAAATGAACCTGTTTATTTATTTTTACTATAATTTACCTATTTTTATTAAAGGTTTTAATTTTTCCACTTAACACAAAAAAAAAACAAAATAAAATATTTTTATAGAATGTACAAATTTCAAAGTAACAAACTATTTAAAATTACGCCAAAGCAAAATGAGTAATTTCAAAAAAAAAATTAAATAAAATTTAAATAAAAAATAAATAAAAACACATATTCATATTAATAACGCCAATATCATCCAAAAAACGAAAAAAATAAATTTCGTATTTAAAGAACAGAATGTTAATGATGACCCCTTGAAGAAGAAACGTCGGATTCCAAATTGGATACCACCATTAGATAAAGCGGAAAAAGTGGCAATGCAAAAGTGCAATCCAATTTAAAATCCGTTTTTAAATAAACTCAGGAAAAAAATAAAACGATTTCCAATATTTCGTTTCTTTTTCGGATATCTCCGGAAATACTCGGAATTTTAAAACTTTCTAAACGGCATATTAGAGAGTTTTTAAGCCATCTAAAAATAACAAAATTTTTGGGCAGTGTAATGGTTAACGTTATTGCCGATAACGATTACGACGCCTTTCATAAAAGAGATTTCAAACCCCTTAAAACGAACGTCAATAATCCTCTTAAAAATAACGGCAATGACAAATGTCAGATGACATTTCATTTGTGTATTTGTATAATATGAATACAAGAATCCGAAACTCTAACATTCTTGGTTCTTGGTATGAATATAGTAACACCATCCAGGCTAACCAAATCTTAGATTTCCGAGCTATCCAGTTTCGTTGGACAGAATGGAAGAAGCTCTAGAAAATATAATTCAAAGACATGATCATATTGGAGCCAACCACAAGTTAATCAGAGGTATTATCCAGATGATATTTTTGAAACAATCCTCTGCAGGAACTTTGAAGGCAATGAGGCAATACTTTATTTTAGGTTTAAAATAGTATATTATTTTATATGGAGGAAAAGTGATACTTTTCATGGCGCGCTCGTGTTTAACGGTAATAGAGAGCAAGCCATGAAAAGTAACTTTTCCTCCAAATAAAGTATGCTGTTTTTTCTTCAAATGTCGACAAATTAATGCAAAAACATCTCTTTTTAATAGTAATAATATCTAATTATTATTCAAGATAAATGGGTTCGCAAGGCGGCTTAGACCACGGTCGTAGGTGGCCTTGCTTAGACCGGTGTCGGTGAATATAATTTAACATAAAGCTGTCAGTGGACACTGTCAACAATAATTATTTTTTAAGATTGCGTCTCCGATTGCGTTTTAATTCCGTATTGATAAGCAGTTATTGAGTAAGTTCGATTAAATAATAACCAATTTGTTCCTAAATTAGTGATTTTTAGAAATGCAGTCACAAATTGAGTGATAAATACAAATTGTAGTTTAATAAATCTTGAGTTGTTGACGCTTATTTTGTTGTCTGTTTGTATTGTATCTATGTTGCTATGACAACACTTTTACCTCCGCCGGCGGAAAAGTGAAAAGTAAAGCTCCGGCGGAGGAAAAACGAAACTTCACGGCCGCCTACACAGTCGAGTAATGACGGATTTACTGACGTTTGAAGAAAAAAGAACATATTTATAGATTAGCAGGAGCACTGAGAATTCCATAGCAAATTAGAAGTATTATTATTATAGTATTATTTATTCCAAGAAATAATAATGCCCTACAATGTTTAAAAATGCAAACACTATATATTTAAGTTTCTTAAAGTAACTTATGAATATTCCAAGTTAACTAATAAAAATATAATTTCTATACGTTTTCACATCACTCATCGAATAATCAATCAAATTCCGCCAAACTCACAAGAATGTTAGTAACTTCTAAGTGCATTGGCGACATTACAGCCCATGCACGATTACGATAACACCTTCCTTATTTCTTCGTAATTAACGGAAACCATTATCGTTAATAAAGTCAAAGTGATGACATTTTAGTACTGCGCATGCTCACAATAACGATAACCATAACGACATGCTGAAACAAGGGGCTTAAACTCTCTATTGTTAGGCACCTAAATGCGCAATTTTGTCTTAATTTAACCGACGCTGTATCTCTTACGGTTTTTGAGTTCCCCATACATACCGAATGTTTCTCAAAAGTGGCTCACCCCTATCATTTTTGTTTTTCGAGATAAACAAGTGAAATTCAGTGTGTAGGTTTAGTATATAAATATGTCTTCTTTGACGTATCCAATTGTTTTCTGTCACTTCAGGTTTGACCGGAAGTGACCATTACTTTCTTATATTAAATGGGACACCCGGTATATTTTTATCTATTTCAATAGAAAATCACGTTATGAATACAAGGACACCCTATTGTCACTTTTTGGCATTTATCATCCTAAAATTTTCAATTTTTAATTTTCAATCTAGAGTGCCATGAATGAGTTAAACGGTTAATTTTGGATCAAGTTGCAAGGGAAAAATAGTTTCGATCGAGTTTTACTTTTCATTTGTTTAACAGGTTCATTTAAAGTTTACAAACCTGAAGTGACAGAAAACAATTGAATACGTCAAAAAATACTTATTTATATACTATACCTACACATCAAATTCCACTTGTTTATCTCTAAAAACAAAAAAGTTATAGGGATGAGCAACTTTTGAGAAACACACGGTAGACTCGAGCCACCCTGTACCCAGTATTCTGCTACTGGTCCCCCTTTTTAAAATTCAACTTGTTTATTTGTTAGAACTGTAAATTATATTGCGATCTGGTAAAGAGGTATGTGGTTACTGATTAATTTACTTTGTGCTAATGTTGTAATTTATAAATCGATATGATTTATTATTTATGCAATATTAAAATATCTCATTTATCGTGATTGTATTTGTACACTCCTAGGTGGGGCCTCTATGCTGTGTTTATGGTAAAGAAATTCTATGTCATTTACTAAAAGTCAAAAGCACAACCTGTTATAATTAAGAATAAAAGTTAATATTTTTACTAAATAAACATTTTAATTACGTACAATCTTTTGTAGGTGTTCTAATTAAGATTTTATTGGTTCTCCATTTTTTAACTGCTAATCTAATTTCTCTCTTTTTAAAGATGTTGATTTTTACTCAAAATTTCTGTCGTATCAACAGAGTTAGTGGCTACCAAAAAAACTTGAACCGCCCTGTATATGACAAAATTTTTAAAAGTGCTTACTACTCCAGACATGCTATCGCAATTGATATTGTACGATCGTTTTCCCCATGCTCCGTTTGTAACGACGGTTATATTCGGTGTTTCATTTACGTCAATGTCCCCAGTATTTCTAGCCAATTTTGCTTCCTTTGCTGCAGCTTCTTCCATCTTTTGCCAAGCTGGTGCTCTAATAAAATCGGCCACTTGTTCGTGATTATTAAAAGTATTCATTGTCATTAGTGTTATATTTAGGGTGGAAATAAGCTCATTTACTTAGTAACCAACGCCCGTAGATATTGATCCCAAAACAAAAGAAGAATTGACATTTACTTTATTGCCAGATTCATTAACTGATATTAGAGTTCTAACGTAGTGGCACATTTCGCATCTTAAATAAAATGTACTGAAAAGACCGTTTATTTTTTCGCTAACTAACTTCATATTAATTAGTTAGAAGTCAAATGACTTATGATCTCAAGAAAGTAAAAAAATAGGATTAAAACTAACCGTAAAAATCAACGCGAGCGAAGCCGCGGGTAATAGCTAAAAATGTCCTATGATTTTACTGTACTCTTGAAAGAAACAAACAAATACATTCGCATTTATAATATTAGTTATTCGCCTTTATAATATTAGTTAGGATTCTTTAGTAATACTTACTTGGATCGGAGTGGGTTAATTCACTGCACAAGTTTGACACGAAAACCTAATGCCACCAGGAATAACATCAACCTGTGGACGCAGCTTATTCACTACCAGCTAGCTAGTCATGTTGGAGCGGCATCCTTTGATCTGAAGTCAATAACAAAATTTTCAAAATTTTAGAAGAGGGCCATGACTCAATATTGGTTTAAACGTCTGGGCATATGAATAATACTTTTGACAGTTCGTTTGACTTAAAATATGCTTTTTTGTCGTCTAAAATCCGTTTACAAAATATTTTAAATGGCAAAATTGTATAAAAATCCGAAATTTCCGGACTTTTTTAGGACGATAGTCGTGGATTTTGAAGCATAAATTCATTTTATATTCAACCGTCTATTAAAAATAAGCTGTGCTATGAATCCAAATACACTGTGAATATAATATAATAAAAATCTAATACCACCCTAGCGACTAGCTTTTTAGAAGCGCCATTTGAGTCGTTGCAATCGCGGCCGTCCTGGATTAGCTTGTTCCTCAATGCGCACAGGTTATAATGTCACATCGGTTTACACATTCCGTCCCCACATTTCTGTCCCATTTGCCGAGATTTACCCTCATACCGCCGCGTAAGATGTTTACCCATCAACATTTTTTTGTAACTGATTTCGGCTCTTCTAAAGTCCATTTTCAGATTTTTTAAACTCAAACTGATCAAGGGCCAAACAACAGACCTCCATTTTTGCAGGTGCCTTCGGCGCATTAAATGAGAGTCGAGACCAAGCTTTGAGCCAAATCAGACAGTTTTTCTTTTTTTCTGGAAATTCCGCAGGGAAAAAAAATATGTTACGTTGGTATTCATGTGTAGAATCATTCTATAAAACAATTTTTGATGTTTGCAAACATCTTACGCGGCGGTATGAGGGTAAATCTTGGCAAATTGGACTGAAATGTGGGGACGGAATGTGTAAACCGATGTGACATTATAACCCGTACGCATTGAGGAGTAAGCTAATCCAGGGCGGCCGCGATGTAACGACTCAAATGGCGTTTCTAAAAAGCTAGCCGCTAGGGCAGTATTAGATTTTCATTATATTATATTCGCAGTGTATTTGGATTCATAGCACAGCTTATTTTTAATGGACGGTTTAATTTAAAATGAATTTTCGCTTCAAAATCAACGACAAATTCGTCCCCACAGCTATTACCCTAAGAAAGTCTGGAAATTTCGGATTTTTATACAATTTTGCCATCTAAAATCGTTTTTAAACGGATTTTAGACCATAAAAAAGCATATTTTAAATTAAACGAACTGTCAAAAGTACTATTCAGATGCCCAGACGTTGAAAACAATATTGCGTGATGGCCCTCTTCTAAAATTTGCAAAATTTGATTATTGACTTTCCCAAGTCAGAGGATGCCGCCCCAAAATGGCGGTAGTAAATAACCGGTGTCCATAGGTTGATGTTATTTCCTGGTGGTATTATATCTTCGTGTCGAATTTGTGCAGTAAATTAATCCACTCCGACTGCTGCCAGTAAGTATTATTAAAGAATCCCAACTAATATTATAAATGCGAATGTGTTTGTTTTTTTTTTACAGTTATTTTCAAAGAGTATAATAAAGAACATAGGACAATTTTACAGGCGACTTTTACGGTTAGTTTTAATCCCATTTATTATTTTCTTGAGGTTATATTTGTAAAAAGTTTTTTCTTGACTATGGACATGCCGTGTTAGTTTCGTTTAGTTGTGCCCCTGTAGCGAGGGAAGGGCTATGCGTGAAGTGTAATATTAGACATTCTAATGTAAACGTTACAAATGGAAACATTAAACAACGCACCTCAGGCGGTAACGATGACGGGAATGTGTTTTGCAGGCTGTCTGTAACCGTTAGTGTAAAACGTGTGCTTTCTAACGCCAGAATATAGGCAACCAAATCCAAATAAGTGGTTGCCTATATTCAGGCGTTACGCGGCCTAAGGTGGCACTAGATTTTCATGTCGATGATGTCGTGATAGGATATGCTTACACATCAGTGTCTCAAGTACAAATTTTTTAAGTTTTTTTTCTCAACTTTTGCTCCCGGTTACGACACTTTTTTTTCACCGTTATTTTCGCAGAAAACCGCGTTTCTCTAACTGCTTTTTTATTATTTTTTTTTCTTTATTTCGTTTTATAATACTCTTATTAACTTTCCACACATTATTTTCTTTTTTATTAATTTTTTTTTCTTTGATTTTATAATACTTTTATTAACTTTCCGAATAGCTTTTCGCCTTTTCTTACTATTTTTTTTATTTCGTTTTATAATACTTTTATTAAATTTCCGGAATTTTTTAAAGGTTTTTTCCAATTTTTTCTTGTTTTTCAAAAATTTTTGATTTTTTTTCATAAATCATTTTTCTTCTCATTTTTGCAATCCCCGACCTCGCAGCTGAACTCCTTCGTCTTTTCTTCCCCGAAAAACGCGTTTCTCTAACTTTTTTTTATTATTTCGTTTTATAATATTTTATTAACTTTCCGACCAATTTTTTACCTTTTTTAAAATTTTTTCCCCATTTTTTGAAAATTTTTGGATATGCAGAGAGGTGCGACGGCACTTTCCGTTCTCCCGAAATCAATTATTTTAGTTTTTCTTCTCCCCCCTCTCCTGATCGTACGGGGTCCAGTTTTCGTCCAGGATCCACATTTTACCCCGGCTACATGTCCTGAAAATTTCAACCCTCTAGCTCTACTGGAACATGCTTAATTAAAGTTTCACTTTGATAAGCATTTTTTTCTGACTACCCTCGCTAAAGAAGCTTTACATCAAAAACCTAAAAAACCTACCTACCTATGGAATAGAAAAAAGTTAGAAGCCTAGCACGGCGACATTGTATAATCAATCCCAAACCTCACATGTCACTATAATTAATAAAATAAAACATAAATGTGTAAATCTAACCAGAGATATAACTAACCCAACCTAACAAAATAATACGATCAAAGCAATATTTTTTTAAAGAAAATTATGTTAAACTTTATGCATGCTAAAATGATCTGTTCAAAAAATTTGTCTAGACCCAAAAAATATGAGACAAAACAAAACTAATATATCTTTTTTCTTACCTTCTTATTCAAAAATTAACAATTACCGTAATAAAGTTGAGACAAATGTTAATAAAATAGTCTTTAAAATAAACTTGCACACGATCCAGAACGCGTACTAAAGCCGACGCTGTTCTGATTGTTTACTGGCTACTGCTAAAATTGGCCAAGTAACATGATGTCACAGCTGGACAGGTCGCAGCTCGAAATATTCTTGCGTTCACGGGCGGCAATGCGCTATTGCCAGTTTATGCCCGACTACTGAAGTTATTATGATTGTTTCTCAAAATCACCTTGTGTAATTTTATGAAAAAAGTGAAAGAAAAATGGCAAATCCAACTGGTAGATTATCCATTAAATACTTCAAAGAATGTCGGTAGAGGAAGCTCTATAAGGCGTTTTTTGCCCTCTGGTGTTATCCTTACCCATAAAGACCTAACAAATAACAGACAATTGGAGAAAAAGGGAACGAGGTGAAGAGAACAGGGTTGAACGCCTAATCTAGCTAAGTATTTTATTTGCAAACGTAAAAATCACTGCTGGAACAGAATCTTTAAAGTTTTGACTAATTTCAAAGATTAAAATTTTAATTGTTTTTTTAAAATCTAACATCAATTTAATTTTCCAACTCTAGAGGAACTCTGTTCAACAAAGTTGTAATTTGGACTGTTCATTTTAATAGTATTTATTGAAATAAAATTATTGTAAATTTGTTTTTAAGAACATTTTTTATTTCCGGCAAGAACGAGATTCTGCAGTTCTCAACGTCTGTCAAGTGATTTTTGTTTGCTTTTAAGCTTTTATTGGTGATACTTGTCAGTTCTTTGAGAAATAAGGAATTTCTGCCCATGAAAAATCCTTACTAACCAATAAAATAAACTCGCGATCTAACCGACAACTTAGAATATTTCCAAAAGACATCAGGAACGTAAATTGTTACACTATAAATTAAAATGATATTTAAATAACAAATAAACCCAAATAAGTCAAAAGATAAATAAATATTCAAACAAACCTATTGAAATATAGCGGAGAAGCATCACGAGAGTTTCCATTGCTCTGTATAAAACAGACTAACATGTCATATTTTTCAAAATATTGATAATTTTCAATTTGAGCCAACATAAAAATTACAATATTACACAGAAAATATAAATTTTGTAACTGACAGGTTTTGCCAATAGGAAATGGCAATTGCCTTGTTCTAATAATCGTTGCCTACTAATACTTATACCAATGTTCAAAAGACAATGCTTATACTATACTCACCAAGAGTGTCGTATAGGGACAGATTCGGTGAAATTATGCATTTTAGGTTTATTATTTTAAATACTATCATGTATTATACATTTTTGTAAAGCTCATACAATTTATAATGAAACGAAAGAAAAATATACTGGGTGCTCCGTAAAAGAAAATACAAGTTTGATTTATAGCGAAAAATTGACAGCTCACAGCAAAAATCTGATTCCGCCACTGGATTCTACGTAAAAACTGTATAAGAGCAAGTTTTTTCCGATATGTTAAAAGATACGGAGATACGAAGAGGGTCCCAAAATGCATTGTTTTCAGTTTCGCCCTGTCTCTGAAACGTACGTCTCTGTACTGAAAATTTTGTGTATAACATCATTCTTTTCACAAAAAAGTAGCAAAGTATTACGAAAACCACAACTCTCTATTTTTACTCGTAAGTGAAATACCCCGTAATATCATCGAAAATGGGACACCCTGTACAGCATTAGCTGTCTTATCCTTTGTAGCTACTATAGCACTATTTGAGAACACCTTGCAGTTTCATCTGCTCAGTTATTTTTTTGTTCAGAATAATTTATACTACTTTGCATTAACTCATGATTTTAATTCGTAATAATATATTTACACTAATTGATTCGATTTTGTTAATACTGCACTTTGATAACCTCTGATTTTGTTTTAATATTTTTTAATCATCGATGGCTCAACTACCGTACTACTCACTGCTCTCTAGTCAAATTAGAGTTATCTTTAGCGTCTACTTTCGCCTCTATCTTCCTTCTTTACTACTAAAGTGTATGGATGTATGGATAACCGTTTCACACTTAAAACATGTTTAGTATATTTTAATATTAACGTTATGTTTAAAATAATTGTCAATAATTTATTTAGATCACTATACCTTAAGTTTTCTTCTAAACATGGTGACTCTAATGGTGAAACAAATTCGTCAGTATGTTGTGAATGCCTTCTGCTATTTGTACTATCTGAACCAATAATATCTACTGAACTAGGACTAGTAAGACTATCACCCAAAATGTCCACTGACTCTGATGTTTGTTTCAAACCTAAGACATATATAAATCTACAGTTAGCATGAAAATATTACAGGTTTCTAGTCAACCGAATAAACTCACTGTACACAATTAAGTTTAAAATAATTCAAATTTTAACCTAGAAACACAAATTTTAATTTACATAGTAGTGGGAATAGCCAACATTTACAAAATCCTAAATTCAAAAATAATTTCACTTTGGAGATTCCAATCAGACAATCGAATCTTTTAGTGTATGCTTTTTAGAGAAATGTGATTTGACCAAGGCGACCTCCAATCCGAATATATCAATCAAGTTATTTCTGCAATAAATTTTTTATTCTCTTACCAGGTTACACCCATTATATGTGTATGTGTGTATATATGTACATATTTCATTTTGTGTGTGTATACATGGATATCCACCTTGTCTGATGGAAGTCGATAAGCAGAAACACGTGTTGCCAAGTTACCACGATCTATTCCTTCTCTTTTGTTTTTCACTTTCCTTGGGCATCAGAATATCACAGCAGGTGATTATAGTTTACCTCCATGGCTCCCTGGTTGATGCCTCCGAATTGAAGGTCGCCTTTGTCGAGTCAAAAATGTGCTTACGGGCTCCTGTTTGTGACTTCCTGTTATAGTTTTCCCATCTTTACCCCCGGTTATACCCGTTATGTGTATGAGTGTGCGTATATGTATATAGGCCATACATACCTACATACATACATACATACATACATACATACATACATACATACATACAATCGGCTGAGTGCCTTGAGAATTGCTAGCGCTTACCGCACCGTATCTGAGGACGCAGCGTGCATTATTGCCGGGATGATGCCTATTGGAGTATTAGCTGAAGAACGGAAGGCTCTCTACCGACGGAAACAATCAAGCACGTTGACCCCCGAGACACTCAGGACAGAAGAACGGGAAAACAGCATACAACGGTGGCAAATGCTGTGGGACACCACAACAAAGGGCAGATGGACGTACCGTCTCATTCGACAAGTGAATGTTTGGCTGAGCCGCGAGCATGGCGAGGTTAACTACTACCTGACCAAAGATTAAAAATGAAAAGATCTGCCAGTAAGACAAAGCGAATAAAATTAAAAAGAGATGAAACAACCTCCGCGTTAAAGGGACAATCGGGCATTCTCGGAGACGGTTGGCCACAGTCGTCGATTTCTGACTGTTACGATCGAGCACGTGTCGTGTGGTCAGTATTTAGCCCATTTGCCCGTTTGTTTCATAGTTTTGTTTAATGTCAGTCAAAATTGCTATTCTTGGTTTAATCAAAGAGTAGTAATTTTTGGTTTAATGTTGAGTATTATTGAGTTGAAATTTGATTTTGTGGTTAACAATATTTCTGTTGTGTGGCGGTGTAGTAGTTAATTAATAATTCGAAGTTTCACATTTTGCTTAAAATGGAAAATATTAGAAGTGGAAAAAGTGGAATTAATTGCAATTACAAGAACTGTAAAAACACTTATTATAATTTCAAAGAAAGGCTGCATTTTTTTTATAGTGCCTATAGATGAAGTTAGGTAAGTTTGCAGTCTACTAGTATACTTAAAATCGAGCTTAAAATACATTTCACCCATTTCAACTTTACCCTACTTTATAGTATTAACCTCATAAACAGAAGTAATCTGAAATTCGTATAAACAAAGTTGAAAATCCAATTTTTAAATGATTAAGGGTTTAATACAATTTCTTAGGTACTGCATAAACATAAATTTCTAAGCATTATGATAGTTTTTTTGAGAGAGTTTTTAATAATTACATAGTGTTTACAAGTTTAGTATAAAGTTGCATTTATTTTTTTTTATAGATTTACATAAAATATCTCTAAACTACGAGCCCACAATCATATATTTGGCTCAGTCGTTATTTTATTTTAGAGAACATTGGTAACCACAAAAGAACAATCTATTGAATCCAGCTTTTTTTACCAAAATGTCTCAAATTACAATAATAGTAGTTGGATTTAATCTCGGATTCAATAGATTGTTCTTTTGTGATTATTTTACCAACGTTTTCTAGACTGAAACAATCACTGGGCCAAGTGATATGACCATACTTTATATTATCTGTATTATTAATCCAAAGTAACTTTATTTTATAAGAGAGATTATAAGAGAATTTTTTTCCACCTTGTTAAACCTTTGACACCTTTAATAGTTCAACTATTATAAATTGAAAAATGCAGTACAACAAAGAGTAGGAAATTATTTTTTGCTCCTCGATGATAATAAAAACTATGATATTTGTATCTCAGAATTTACAAATTTATATAGCAATATTAATATACTATGTTCTTGAAACTTTTCTTCTTGTAATTATTAGTGAAATTGTTTGCCAATTTTATTTATTTATATCGGAATTGATATTTTTATTCGTCATTTTATAACGAAAATAATAAAAATTAGAAAGATGAATGTTGTTTTTATTAGTTTTAAGCGTTCTTTTGCATCATTGGTTGTATATTATTTGTGTAATAATGTATGTTAGGTTTTATTTGTGTAATAATGTATGTAAGGTGTTATTTGTGTTAAACAGTGCTACACGTTGTTTGAATAAGCAAGACCATTTCTTACTAATGCAAACGGTTACTTATTATTAGAAAAAAATAATAAAAAAAGGAAGTATAATAATTTTATCACATAAGACAAGGGATACACTGCAATTTCTGCACCTGATTTACTTACTAATGTAATAATTTTTTTAGAGATGCACTTTATATCAAATTTATCTTATTAAAACGCGACACAGAAAACACAAAAAATGACAAAAAATTAATTCGTGATGACAGTTATTGAAGTTTTATTTGTAAGGTAGTCAGACCATCACCGATAAGGCTAATCGCCAAATGTTTGTTTGCTTTTAAAATCGAGCCTTTTTTTTATTGGCTTGCAGCCATATTTTATTTTCATTTACGTCACAATGCAGTAGAAACTAACCATGAGTCTAAATGTTTTTACCTTACCTATATATTACAATGAAGGTAAGGTAAAAAAAATATGTATTATCTAAACCATAGTTAAGAGGCCAAATTTGATTAAATACGTAATTTAAAAATGGATTAAGCCGGTCCTGTCTACTAATAATAAAAGGCAGCAAAGAAAATGGCAACATCGCTATCACCAAAATAAAATTGTAAGCGACATCGCCGCTTTACTGCCAATTTAAAGGGACGAGGTCAATGAAGGAGGTATTGAAACATCAAAGGAAATTCGCCGGCTGCCCTCTCTTAATATTTCTACTCTTTGACCTGACGCAGATGATCTCAGGACATGGATGCTTTCGAGCATATCTTCACAGGTTTAAACACGATGTGTCTTCAGAGTGCCCGTCCTGCCCTGGAGTCAGTGAAGACGCAGAGCACGTGTTCTTTACGTGCCCTCGCTCCAACTTGCCACGCAGTACTTGGGAAACTGTCCTTAAACAGAAAATTCAGCCAGAGTCTTTGGTGGGAGCTATGCTTTCATCGAAGGCAGCCTGGGCGGCAACAAGCTTTTTCGCTACGGAAGTCCTTAAAGAACTCCGACGTATAGAAAGACAACGAGCAAAGAATAGAGTTGATTAGAAATAAAGAAGCAGAAACCTGAAGGAAGAGCAATAGCTAGATCCTACCCCCGTGAAGTAATGCCTAACGGCGGTTCCACGGGGGAAACAGAGGCCGACGCCAGAGGAGGTTTTTAGTCGGTATGGGAATAACCGAGCCCGACATACCAGGCAGAAAAGCAAGTCCTGACGATACGTAAAGAGTATTTTCCAAATCTCTGGATACAAAAAAAAAAAAACATACATACATA